>CAWUFW010003558.1:0-305000 GCA_963921515.1 Calotriton arnoldi | reverse complement strand
CTGGCAGGAACAACGAAGTTAAAATGCCCTAGTACCAAAATGTAGAATTAGTGCTACAACGGTCTTCAAGAGGACCTGCGATGCCGCTTCTGCCTCCCGTACCCTGGAGGTGGCACATGGGTCACGCGGTAGGGTCATACTGCGGTGGGACGCACACTCGTTGACCTCTCATGGCACTGCTCCACACTTCAGGGAGGACGCTTTCCATTAGCTATGTTTTCTGATGACATGTCGCGCCGGCCCCGTCCAACAACAGAACTCCTTTAGATCCAAACAGACTCTTCCACTCTCTCACCGGAAGTGAAACCAGGCCACACGGACACTTTCACAATACAACAGCCGGGAATGCACTTTTCGGTAAAAAAAACACATTCCTTCCTCCTAATTAATAAAATAAACGTCTCACTGAAGAACAGGGGCCAGCTTCGATCGGTAAACAGCCGTTACAACGACTTTTTTACTTTGCGATACCATTACAACGCATGCATTACCACGCATGCGTTGTACATCACGAAGTCATTACTACGCATTTTTTAGAACGCATGGTCATTTACCACGCATGCCTTTACAACGAATTTTGTTGTAAAGGTATGTATGGTAAATGACCATGCGTTCTAAAAACATGTAGACGATCCATGTCGTTGTAAGGAAACAGAGGCTGTTCCGTTTCCTCACAACGACGTGCACCGCCCCTCAGAGACAACGTGAAGCAGGAACCACGAGGAGAGAGGAACCACGAGGAGTGAGAGGTAAGGGGGATTGGGCATGGGGTGGGGGTTTCTTTTCTAGGGTTTAGGGTAGTGCAGTGGTGTTTGGGTGGTGTAGGGGGTCGTGCTGGGGGTAGTGTTTTAGGGTTTAGGGTAGTGCAGTGGTGTTTGGGTAGTGTAGGGGGTCGTGCTGGGGGTAGTGTTTTAGGGTTTAGGGTAGTGCAGTAGTGTAGGGGGTCGTGCTGGGGGTAGTGTTTTAGGCTTTAGGGTAGTGCAGTGGTGTATGGGTAGTGTAGGGGGTCGTGCTGGGTTAGTGTTTTAGGGTTTAGGGTAGTGCAGTGGTGTTTGAGTAGTGTAGGGGTCATGCTGGTGGTAGTGTTTTAGGGTTTAGGGTAGTGCAGTGGTGTTTGTGAGGTGTAGGGGGTCATGCTGGGGGTAGTGTTTTATGGTTTAGGGTAGTGCAGTGGTGTTTGGGTAGTGTAGGGGGTCGTGCTGGGGGTAGATTTAGGGTTTAGGGTAGTTCAGTGGTGTTTGGGTAGTGTAGGGAGTCGTGCTGGGGGTAGTGTTTTAGGGTTTAGGGTAGTGCAGTGGTATTTGTGTAGTGTAGGGGGTTGTGCAGGGGGTAGTGTTTTAGGGTTTATGTTAGTGCAGTGGTGTTTGGGTAGTGTAGGGGGTAGTGCTGGGGTAGTGTTTTAGGGTTTAGGGTAGTGCAGTGGTGTTTGTGTAGTGTAGGGGGTAGTGCGGGGGTAGTGTTTTAAGGTTTAGGGTAGTGCAGTGGTGTTTGGGTAGTGTAGGGGTTCATGCTGGGAGTAGTGTTTTAGGGTTTAGGGTATGGCAGTGGTGTTTGGGTAGTGTAGGGGGTCGTGCTGGGGGTCGATTTAGGGTTTAGGGTAGTGCAGTGGGGTTTGTGTTGTGAGGGGGTCGTGCTGGGGGTAGTGTTTTAGGGTTTAGGGTAATGCAGTGGTGTTTGTATAGTGTAGGGGGGTTTAGGGTAGTGCAGTGGTGTTTGTGTAGTATAGGGGGTCATGCTGGGGGTTGTGTTTTAGGGTTTAGGGTAGGGCAGTGGTGTTTGTGTAGTGTAGGGGGTAGTGTTTTAGGGTTTAGGGTAGTGCAGTGGTGTTTGTGTAGTGTAGGGGGTCATGCTGTGGGTAGTGTTTTTGGGTTTAGGGTAGTGCAGTTGTGTTTGTGTAGTGTACGGGGTCGTGTTTTAGGGTATAGGGTAGTGCAGTGGTGTTTGGGTAGTGTAGGGGGTCATGCTGGGGTTAGTGTTTTAGGGTTTAGGGTAGTGCAGTGGTGTTTGGGTAGTGTAGGGGGTCGTGCTGGGGGTAGTGTTTTAGGGTTTAGGGTAGTGCAGTGGTGTTTGTGTAGTGTGGGAGGTCATGCTGGGGGTAGATTTAGGGTTTAGTGTAGTGCAGTGGTGTTTAGGTAGTGTAGGGAGTCGTGCTGGGGGTAGTGTTTTAGGGTTTAGGGTAGTCCAGTGGTGTTTGTGTAGTGTAGGGAGTCGTGCTGGGGGTAGTGTTTTAGGGTTTAGGGTAGTGCAGTGGTGTTTGGATAGTGTAGGGGGTCGTGCTGGGGTAGTGTTTTAGGGTTTAGGGTACTGCAGTGGTGTTTGTGTAGTGTAGAGGGTCATGCTGGGGGTAGTGTTTTAGGGTTTAGGGTAGTGCAATGGTGTTTGTGTAGTGTAGGGGGTAGTGTTTTAGGGTTTAGGGTAGTGCAGTGGTGTTTGTGTACTGTAGGGGGTCGTGCTGGGTTCTAGTATTTTAGGGTTTAGGGTAGTGCAGTGGTATTTGTGTAGTGTAGGGGGTAGATTTAGGGTTTAGGGTAGTGCAGTGGTGTTTGGGTAGTGTAGGGGGTCATGCTGGGGGTAGTGTTTTTGAGTTTAGGGTAGTGCAGTTGTGTTTGGGTAGTGAAGGGGTCATGCTGGGGGTAGTGTTTTAGGGTTTAGGGTAGTGCAGTGGTGTTTGGGTAGTGTAGGGGTCAACCAACATGAATTTGTCCTTGTGTGATGTAACCAATGCTCATGTAAAGCACTCCAATACCTGACCAGTCTGCACTATATAAAACTGCAAAAAACCAAAAAATAAAAAGTGTTTTGCACACTTCTGTCATTGGGCTATATGTGGGCTACCTCTGGGTGATATTTGTGCTACATTTGGGCTCTTTTTTCTCTGGTGGCCATCTTGGGAGACTTATTTGTTATGAAGTTTCCTAATTTCCTCATTTACTACAGTCTCCTCAGTAGGAAATGCTTTCAGTTTTTTACTTTGATTCCATCAAGAAGGCATTCAGATGTGTCACACATTTGCCATAAATTCAGAATGTTAGCACTCTAGTTGTTCATTAGATCACTGTAGTAAAGCTACTGCTCACCAAGGAGTTAACTGGAAGTCTACTGCTGGTATTGAAAGTGATTGTTTCAGTCTGCATGTCAGAATTTTCTAATGAAATAGAAGAGGATTTGAGATCTCACTTAAAACATGCCCTAAATTTTCTTTTTGCAGCACTAACCATAATTTCTATGGCAAAATGAACCCCCTCATTTTGTTCCTTTTTAAATTAAATGTTTTAAGTGTTACCAGTTTATTCCAATCAAGATGGCTTCAGGTGTGCCATACTTTTGTCATAAGTAAGGCTGTTAGCACTCTAGTTGTTCTTTAGAACACTCTGGGAAGCTGCAGTAGAACACAAAGGCATCAACTGACAGGCTGCTCCTGTTGAAATATAACAGGAAGATATTTGAGATCTCACTTAAAACATGTCCTAATTTTTCTTTCTACAGCACTAACCATAATTTCTATGGCAAAATGAACCCCCTCATTTTGTTCCTTTTTAAATTAAATGTTTTAAGTGTTACCAGTTTATTCCAATCAAGATGGCTTCAGGTGTGCCATACTTTTGTCATAAGTAAGACTGTTAGCGCTCTAGTTGTTCTTTAGAACACTCTGGGAAGCTGCAGTAGAACACAAAGGCATCAACTGACAGGCTGCTCCTGTTGAAATATAACAGGAAGATATTTGAGATCACACTTGAAACATCTCCTAATTTTCTTTCTACAGCACTAACCATCATTTCTATGACAAAATGAACCCCATCATTTTGTTCCTTTTTAAATTAAATGTTTTAAGTGTTACCAGTTTATTCCAATCAAGATGGCTTCAGGTGTGCCATACTTTTGTCATAAGTAAGGCTGTTAGCACTCTAGTTGTTCTTTAGAACACTCTGGGAAGCTGCAGTAGAACACAAAGGAATCAACTGACAGTCTCTGCCATTGTTGGATGTACATGTTTTACTGAGAATGTCAGACTTCATTCTCACATGACTGAGAAAGATAATGTGAATTTACAGAAAATATGCTCTCATTTTAGCTTCTGGAGCACCTTCCAAAACTGTATGGGACAAGCATGTGAAAATAGTTTTCTCTCAAACATGATTCATGATATCCCAGCAGAAGGTTTTTCACAGGGTAAAATCACCTTAGAACACACCACAATTCCTGAAATTAGTATGGTACCATCAACAAATGAATTCTAATGTATCTAAAGTCTGTCATCACCCTTTATAATTCTCCTTTTGGTAACCCTCAAAATCTTCGATTCACTACAATGCATTTCAATAGGGTACTATCATTTATATTGGTCCCAAGATGGCTGCCAGCAATTCCAGGATGAAGTGCTGACAGCCAATCAGATCTCACGATGACATGTGTGGTTAGGCTCCGCCCAGATATATATGTGTTTTTACTTTTGATTTTCTCAGCAACTACTGAACGGATTTACACCATTTAACAAAAAGGGTTCTTTCTGAACCAAGAACTACCTCTTTGCCAAATTTGGTGTAATTCCGTTCAGCAGTTCGGGCTGTAGCCGTGGCTAAAGTTTCCTATGGGAAAATGAATGGGGAAAACACGTTTTGGGACCCCCTTTTTCTCGGCCCCCGCTTGACGAATCACCCCGAAACTTTCAGGGTAGGAGCGGACCGGAGCGGGCCATAAAGTTTGAAAATTTCGCGAAGATTCGTCAACTCACGCAAGAGTTATTTCAAATAGAATGTTGCGGATTTCCTATGGAAAATAGGTCATATATATATTATCTACTGGCGGTCGCCAGTAGATAGTTATAGTTAGGACCTATTTTCCATAGGAAATCCGCAACATTCTATTTGCAATAACGTTGGCGCCGGTTGACGAATCTTCGCGAAAGTTTCCAACTTGTTGGGGCGCTCCGGTCTGCTCCTATCCTGAAAGTCTTGGGGTGATTCGTCAAGCGGGGGCCGAGAAAAAAGGGGGGTCCCAAAACAGTGTTTTCCCCATTCATTTTTCCATAGGGACCTTTCATCGCAGCTACAGCCCGAACTGCTGAACGGAATTGCACCAAATTTGGCAAAGAGGTAGCCCTTGGTTCAGTGTCGTGCCTTTTGCTTAAATGGTGTAAATCCGTTCAGTAGTTTCTGAGAAATTTGAAAAGAAAACACATATATATCTGGGCGGAGCATAACCACACATGTCATCGTGAGATCTGATTGGCTGTCAGCACTTCATCCTGGAATTGCTGGCAGCCATCTTGGGACCAATATAAATGATAGTACCCCATTGAAATGCATTGTAGTGAATCGAAGATTTTGAGGGTTACCAAAGGAGAACTATAAAGGGTGATAGCAGACTTTAGTTACATTAGAATTCATTTGTTGATGGTACCATACTAATTTCAGGAATTGTGGTGTGTTCTAAGGTGATTTTACCCTGTGAAAAACCTTCTGCTGGGATATCATGAATCATGTTTGAAGAAAACTATTTTCACATGCTTGTCCTATACAGTTTTGGAAGGTGCTCCAGAGGCTAAAATGAGAGCATATTTTCTGTAAATTCACATTATCTTTCTCAGTCATGTGAGAATGAAGTCTGACATTCTCAGTAAAACATGTACATCCAACAAGGGCAGAGACTGTCAGTTGATTCCTTTGTATTCTACTGCAGCTTCCCAGAGTGTTCTAAAGAACAACTAGAGTGCTAACAGCCTTACTTATGACAAAAGTATGGCACACCTGAAGCCATCTTGATTGGAATAAACTGGTAACACTTAAAACATTTAATTTAAAAAGGAGCAAAATGATGGGGTTCATTTTGTCATAGAAATTATGGTTAGTGCTGTAGAAAGAAAATTAGGACATGTTTTAAGTGAGATCTCAAATATCTTCCTGTTATATTTCAACAGGAGCAGCCTGTCAGTTGATGCCTTTGTGTTCTACTGCAGCTTCCCAGAGTGTTCTAAAGAACAACTAGAGTGCTAACAGCCTTACTTATGACAAAATTATGGCACACCTGAAGCCATCTTGATTGGAATAAACTGGTAACACTTAAAACATTTAATTTAAAAAGGAACAAAATGATGGGGTTCATTTTGTCATAGAAATTATGGTTAGTGCTGTAGAAAGAAAAATTAGGACATGTTTTAAGTGAGATCTCAAATATCTTCCTGTTATATTTCAACAGGAGCAGCCTGTCAGTTGATGCCTTTGTGTTCTACTGCAGCTTCCCAGAGTGTTCTAAAGAACAACTAGAGTGCTAACAGCCTTACTTATGACAAAATTATGGCACACCTGAAGCCATCTTTATTGGAATAAACTGGTAACACTTAAAACATTTAATTTAAAAAGGAACAAAATGATGGGGTTCATTTTGTCATAGAAATTATGGTTAGTGCTGTAGAAAGAAAAATTAGGACATGTTTCAAGTGTGATCTCAAATATCTTCCTGTTATATTTCAACAGGAGCAGCCTGTCAGTTGATGCCTTTGTGTTCTACTGCAGCTTCCCAGAGTGTTCTAAAGAACAACTAGAGTGCTGACAGTCTTACTTATGTCAAAATTATGGCACACCTGAAGCCATCTTGATTGGAATAAACTGGTAACTCTTAAAACATTTAATTTAAAAAGGAACAAAATGAGGGGGTTCATTTTGTCATAGAAATTATGGTTAGTGCTGTAGAAAGAAAAATTAGTGCTAAAACACTACCCCCAGCACGACACCCTACACTACCCAAACATAACTGCACTACCCTAAACCCTAAAACACTACCACCAGCACGACTCCCTACACTACCCAAACACCACTGCAATACACTAAACCCTAAATATACCCCCAGCATGACCTCCCACACTACACAAACACCACTGCACTACCATAAACCCTAAAACACTACCCCCAGCACAACCCCCTACACTACCCAAACACCACTGCACTACCCTAAACCCTTATACACTAACCCCAGCATGACCCCCTACACTACCCAAACACCACTGCACTACCCTATACCCTAAAACACGACCCCTACACTACACAAACACGACTGCACTACCCTAAACCCTAAAACACTACCCACAGCATGATTCCCTTCACTACATAAACACCACTGCACTAACATAAACCCTAAAACACTACCCCAGCACGACTCCCTACACTACCCAACACCACTGCACTACCCTAAACCTACCCCCAGCACGACCCCTATACTACCCAAACACCACTGCACTACCCTAAACCATAAAACACTACTCCCAGCATGACCCCCTACACTACACAAACACCACTGCACTACCCTAAACCCTAAAACACTACCCCCAACACGACTCCCTACACTACCCAACACCACTGCACTACCCTAAACCCTAAATCTACCCCCAGCACGACCCCTACACTACCCAAACACCACTGCACTACCCTAAACCATAAAACACTACCCCCAGCATGACCCCCTACACTACACAAACACCACTGCACTACCCTAAACCCTAAAACACTACCACCAGCATGACCCCTTACACTACTCAAACACCACTGCACTACCCTAAACCCTAAAACACTACCCCAGCACGACCCCTATACTACCCATACACCACTGCACTACCCTAAACCCTAAAACACTTACCCCCAGCATGACCCCCTACACTACTGCACTACCCTAAACCCTAAAACACTACCCCCAGCACGACCCCCTACACTACCGAAACACCACTGCACTACCCTAAACCCTAAAACACTACCCCCAGCACGACTCCCTGCACTACCCAAACACCACTGCACTACCCTAAATCTACCCCCAGCACGACCCCTACACTACCCAAACACCACTGCACTACCCTAAACCATAAAACACTACCTCCAGCATGACCCCCTACACTACACAAACACCACTGCACTACCCTAAACCCTAAAACACTACCACCAGCATGACCCCCTACACTACCCATACACCACTGCACTACCCTAAACCCTAAAACACTACCCCCAGCACGACCCCTACACTACTGCACTACCCTAAACCCTAAAACACTACCCCCTGCATGACCCCTACACTACCCAAACACCACTGCACTACCCTATACCCTAAAACACGACCCCCTACACTACACAAACACGACTCCACTACCCTAAACCCTAAAACACTACCCACAGCATGACCCCCTTCACTACAAAAACACCACTGCACTGCCCTAAACCCTAAAACACTACCCTAGCACTACCCCTACACTACACAAACACCACTGCACTACCCTAAACCCTAAAACACTACCCCCAGCACAACCCCCTACACTACCCAAACACCACTGCACTACCCTAAACCCTTATACACTAACCCCAGCATGACCCCCTACACTACCCAAACACCACTGCACTACCCTATACCCTAAAACACGACCCCCTACACTACACAAACACGACTGCACTACCCTAAACCCTAAAACACTACCCACAGCATGATTCCCTTCACTACATAAACACCACTGCACTAACATAAACCCTAAAACACTACCCCAGCACGACTCCCTACACTACCCAACACCACTGCACTACCCTAAACCTACCCCCAGCACGACCCCTATACTACCCAAACACCACTCCACTACCCTAAACCATAAAACACTACTCCCAGCATGACCCCCTACACTACACAAACACCACTGCACTACCCTAAACCCTAAAACACTACCCCCAACACGACTCCCTACACTACCCAACACCACTGCACTACCCTAAACCCTAAATCTACCCCCAGCACGACCCCTACACTACCCAAACACCACTGCACTACCCTAAACCATAAAACACTACCCCCAGCATGACCCCCTACACTACACAAACACCACTGCACTACCCTAAACCCTAAAACACTACCACCAGCATGACCCCTTACACTACTCAAACACCACTGCACTACCCTAAACCCTAAAACACTACCCCAGCACGACCCCCTATACTACCCATACACCACTGCACTACCCTAAACCCTAAAACACTTACCCCAGCATGACCCCCTACACTACTGCACTACCCTAAACCCTAAAACACTACCCCCAGCACGACCCCTACACTACCGAAACACCACTGCACTACCCTAAACCCTAAAACACTACCCCCAGCACGACTCCCTGCACTACCCAAACACCACTGCACTACCCTAAATCTACCCCCAGCACGACCCCTACACTACCCAAACACCACTGCACTACCCTAAACCATAAAACACTACCTCCAGCATGACCCCCTACACTACACAAACACCACTGCACTACCCTAAACCCTAAAACACTACCACCAGCATGACCCCCTACACTACCCATACACCACTGCACTACCCTAAACCCTAAAACACTACCCCCAGCACGACCCCCTACACTACTGCACTACCCTAAACCCTAAAACACTACCCCTGCATGACCCCCTACACTACCCAAACACCACTGCACTACCCTATACCCTAAAACACGACCCCCTACACTACACAAACACGACTCCACTACCCTAAACCCTAAAACACTACCCACAGCATGACCCCCTTCACTACAAAAACACCACTGCACTGCCCTAAACCCTAAAACACTACCCTAGCACTACCCCTACACTACCCAAACACCACTGCACTAACATAAACCCTAAAACACTACCCCAGCACAACCCCCTACACTACACAAACACCACTGCACTACCCTAAACCCTAAAACACTACCCCCAGCATGACTCCCTACACTACCCAAACACCACTGCACTACCCTAAACCCTAAATCTACCCCCAGCACGACCCCTACACTACCCAAACACCACTACACTACCCTAAACCATAAAACACTACCCCCAGCATGACCCCCTACACAAACACCACTGCACTACCCTAAACCCTAACACTACCACCAGCATGACCCCCTACACTACTCAAACACCACTGCACTACCCTAAACCCTAAAACACTACCCCAGCACGACCCCCTACACTACCCATACACCACTGCACTACCCTAAACCCTAAAACACTACCCCCAGCACGACCCCCTACACTACTGCACTACCCTAAACCCTAAAACACTACCCCCAGCACGACCCCTAAACTACCCAAACACCACTGCACTACCCTAAACCCTAAAACACTACCCCCAGCACGACCCCCTACACCACCCAAACACCACTGCACTACCCTAAACCCTAGAAAAGAAACCCCCACCCCATGCCCAATCCCCCTTACCTCTCACTCCTCATGGTTCCTCTCTCCTCATGGTTCCTGCTTCACGTCATCTCTGAGGGGCTGTGCACGTCGTTGTGAGGAAACGGAACAGCCTCTGTTTCCTTACAACGACATGGATCGTCTACATGTTTTTAGAACACATGGTCATTTACCATACATACCTTTACAACAAAATTCGTTGTAAAGGCATGCGTGGTAAATGACCATGCGTTCTAAAAAATGCGTAGTAATGACTTCGTGATGTACAACGCATGCGTGGTAATGCATGCGTTGTAATGGTATCGCAAAGTAAAAAAGTCGTTGTAACGGCTGTTTACCGATCGAAGCTGGCCCCTGTTCTTCAGTGAGACGTTTATTTGATTAATTAGGAGGAAGGGATGTGGTTTTTTTACCGAAAAGTGCATTCCCGGCTGTTGTATTGTGAAAGTGTCGGCGTGGCCTGGTTTCACTTCCGGTGAGAGAGTGGAAGAGTCTGTTTGGATCTAAAGGAGTTCTGTTGTTGGACGGGGCCAGCGCGACATGTCATCAGAAAACATAGATAATGGAAAGCGTCCTCCCTGAAGTGTGGAGCAGTGCCATGAGAGGTCAACGAGTGTGCGTCCCACCGCAGTATGACCGTACCGCGTGACCCATGTGCCGCCTCCAGGGTACGGGAGGCAGAAGCGGCATCAAATTCTACATTTTGGTACTAGGGCATTTTAACTTCGTTGTTCCTGCCAGATACAAAGAGAAGATCCTGTGTTATTCAGTGCACTCGTTGCCTTTTTTGTGGGTTGTGGTGCTTGTCACTTCGCTGCCACGCTGGTGCACACGGCTGGGCACCCCACCTCGTGTGCCATCTGCAGGGCCTCTGCCCTCGGATCACTGGTTTCGGTTTCTGGAGTGGCAACATAAACAGTTGCTCCCAAAGGACTAGCCTGAACACTTAGGTGAATATCCCCTGCACCAGCATTCCACGGAAATTCTTTCCTAGCTCTCCCACGTCAACGAGCACGGCTCCGCTCGCGACACCGTATGACGTCATCGGAGCCATAAGAGGACCTCGTCGGCGTGCCGACATCAGTTCCACCCATTTTTTCCGTGCCACCGAGGCAAACAGGGGACCGAGACATTTTCACATGTATACATAGTATAATAAATATATATATATTCACTGAAAAAACCATAGGTTTCAGGCACGTTATAGTTAGAAATTAGCATTTAAAAAACCTTAGAAATTCACTGAAAAAACCATAGGTTTCAGGCACGTTATAGTTAGAAATTAGCATTTAAAAAACCTTAGAAATTCACTGAAAAAACCATAGGTTTCAGGGGTGTTATAGTTAGTTGGACATTTCCATTGTACAAAACCATAGAATTCCCCCGTTATAGTTAGTTCAGCTAACTATAACTCGCGCGCCCGCAATGCACTGCTGATGACGTCACATATTACATCACTCATGACATGGTCAGTGACATCACTCATGACATCACTGATGACATCTCAAATGACATCATCCAGTGAATGTGTGTTTTTCTGAAAATTAAATATGTTTTATATATGTATATCTCAAGGTCGATGGAAGAATAAATGGGTATATAAGTGTCTAAATGGATGATTTGTTTTTGTAAAATTGATTGTATAACTGACTAAGTGTATCTTAGTGAATACATGGGTTAGTGAGTAATGTTTAAATATGAAAATATCTGTATCAGTCTCTCACTTTGTGTATAAGTGGCTGCATGGGTTGGTGAGTAGCTACATGAGTGTCTATATGGGTTATTAGTTGTTTTTTTGAGTATCAGTATGAGTGTCTGAGTGTCTGTATGGTTTGGTGGGGGGTATTACTTAGTGCATAGATGCATGAATGAGTGACTCACTGTTTGTATGTGTTGAAGACAGCATGTGTGCAGGACTGTATAGGTGGATGAGTATGTGTATGGGTGTGTTAGTGAGTGAATGACTGCCTCAATAGTGTCTTTATGAGTAACTACATATGTTTTAAACTAGTATATGTGAGTATTGGTGTATATAAGTGAGTATATGTGAGAGTGAGAGATTGGAAGAGTTCCTGTACAAATAAGTAGGTGTTTCTATAAGTGATTGTTTAAGAGAGTAAGTATGTGTAAGTTTCTGTAGAAGTAAGTGTGGTAGTGTGTGTGTATAACTGTATATGCAAGTAAATGGATGTTTGATACTTTGTTTGCATGTGTGACTATGTGTGTGAGTAACTCTATGGATGAGTGGCGGTGTGTAACAGGATGTATAGGTGTATGAGTACATATGATGAGTGAGTACATGTATGAGTGACTGTATAGGGACTGTTGGTGAATGAGTGGATGTGTGTGTAGATCTTGGAATTACTGAATAGGTGTGTTGTAACTGGTATTGGTATGTCCATTGTTTTGAAAATGTTAGTTTGTATTTTTGAGTGTGTGTATCAAAGGTTATATTAGGGTGAGAGGAGGTCTGCCACTATCACAAGGATGATGTCATCCATCAGTGATGTCATCAGTGATGTCATTTGAGATGTCATCAGTGATGTCATGAGTGATGTCACTGACGATGTCATGAGTGATGTAATATGTGACGTCATCAGCAGTGCATTGCGGGCGCGCAAGTTATAGTTAGCTGAACTAACTATAACGGGGGAATTTCTATGGTTTTGTACGATGGAAATGTCCAACTAACTATAACGCCCCTGAAACCTATGGTTTTTTCAGTGAATATATATATAGATATATATATATATCTATATATCTATTCACTGAAAAAACCATAGGTTTCAGACACGTTATAGTTAAAAATTTGCATTTAAAAAACCTTTGAAATTCACTGAAAAAACCATAGGTTTTAGGGACAGTTATAGTTAGTTGGACATTGCACTCGTACAAAACCCGTGAAATTCCCCGTTATAGTTAGTTCAGCTAACTATAACTCGCGCCCCGCAATGCACTGCTGATGACGTCACATATTACATCACTCATGACATGGTCAGTGACATCACTGATGACATCTCAAATGACATCACTGATGACATGATGCAGTGACTGTGTGTTTCTGTAAAGTTTAAATATTTTTAATATATATAGGGAAAGGCGTATTGAAGAATGAGTGGGTGTATAAGTGTCTGTATGGATGATTTAGTAGGTGCGTGACTAACTCTATAAGTGAGTGATTAAACGTATCTTACTGAATGCATGGGTTAGTGACTAAACTGGGTGAATGTCTGAATCCGTCTGTCTGTTGCTGTGTAAGTGGCTGCATGGGTTTGTGAATAGCTACATGAGTGTCTATATGAGTTATTGATTGGTTGTCTGAGTATCTGTATGGGTGCCTGAGTGTTTGTGTGGGTGGGGTGTGTGCGACTCTGTGCATAGATGTGTGAGTGGGTGATTCACTGGGTGGATGGTTTCAAGAGTGCATCTGTGATAGACTGTATGGGTGGGTAAGTGTGTGTAAGAGTGTGTTAGTGAGTGAATGTATGTCCCAGTGGTACATGTGTGAGTAACTACATATGTGAAAGGCAGTATATATGTGTGTTGGAGTATATAAATAGCTATAAGCGAGAGTGTGTGATTGTGAGAGTGACTGTATGGATGAGTGTGTGCTTGTATCAGTGATTGTATAAGAGCGTAAGAATATGCTAGTATTTGTATGAGTAAGTGAGCTTGTGTGTGTATAACTGTATAGGTGAGTAAATGGCAGTGTGTTTAATTATTTGCATGACTGACTAGGTATGTGAGTACCTCTATGGATGAGTGGCAGTGTTTGAGTGTCTATATAGGAGTATGAGTGCATATGCTAGTCCTGTACTGAGTGACCGTAAGTATGAGTGACTGTACGGGTGAGTGAGTGGATGTGTGTGTAGACCTAAGAATCAGTGAGTGGGTATGTAGTTATTGGTGTTGGAGTGTCTATGGTTTTGCGAATGGCAGTCTGTAATTTAGAGTGGGTGTATCAAAGGTTATATTAGGGTGTGAGGTGGTGCATCAGATTATCACGTGGATGATGTCATCAGTGATGTCATTTGAGATGTCATCAGTGATGTCATCAGTGATGTCACTGACCATGTCATGAGTGATGTAATATGTGACGTCATCAGCAGTGCATTGCGGGGCGCGAGTTATAGTTAGCTGAACTAACTATAACGGGGAATTTCACGGGTTTTGTACGAGTGCAATGTCCAACTAACTATAACTGTCCCTAAAACCTATGGTTTTTTCAGTGAATTTCAAAGGTTTTTTAAATGCAAATTTCTAACTATAACGTGTCTGAAACCTACGGTTTTTCAGTGAATATATATATATCCAACATCCACACTCGTGTAGAAAAACACGGAGGCACTCCATAGGGAAATAAATTCAAGGTTTAATGGGCTACAACACGGGGTACTGACAAACGCTTTTCGGCAACAACGCCTTTTACAATGTCAATTTCATCTCTAAACTAAACAGTATTTAAACATCCGGGAAGGGCGTTACACATTCGTGATCATGGAAAGTGAGGATGTACCAAAACAGAATGCATGTCAATTGCTAATATGGCGGCCATCTTATAATACAACGTGGAATCACATCCATAGAGCAGAAGTACGCCAATGTCGTTCTAATATTGTATAATCAATAGAACATCCTCACACCATTATAGATGCAATTAATTACAGTTCACTGTCCGAATGTGTAAAGGTAAAAGAAACAAGAACGGAAATATAAAGGAGGGAGGGATCTCAACGAGATAAACAATGTGCTTGGAAAGAGACATGAACACTTAATCAGGATCACTAAGTACCATACTTCATTATATCTGGCCAAGCATCTACCTCAATGGGACTCAATCTGTATTGTACATTAAATTCATCGCTCAGAGACCCCAAAATAAATAATCAAGCCCTGAATGGGCATAATTACAAAAGTGCGGTGTGCGGCAGAAGGAGCATAAGGCTCCAGTGCAAGTGGAAAGGTTGATGGCAGGGAAAAACGGAGATACACAATCCAAAATAACAACATCTCATGGATGAACACCTGGTTATCCTATATGGACCCATAACTCTTCTTCATTGTTCAGGCCCATAGGAGTTTTGGTGGACAGTTCTACAATATATCTGGATTCCAGACTCCGTAACTTTTTGACCCTGTCACCTCCCGTCCTTACGGATTTGATCAATGTAAAAAAACCTCAATAGGTCTCGGTTGCTATTGTGCTTCTGCTCAAAATGACGAGCAACCGGGTAGGTTTGATCTTTATTACTAATAGCACGCATGTGCTCAAGTATTCTTTTTTTGGCAGGATGTATAGTGCTGCCAATGTATCTTTTGGGGCAGGGACATTCTAAACAGTAGATGGTATAATCCGAATTACAATTCAGTAATTTGCTTATTTTTTTGCATTTCTTCACCCCCCTGTCCTTCAAACTCGTACTCTGTGACCTTTTTGCTAAATTTACAAGCCTTACATCTTAGGCAAGGGAAAAAGCCACTGCAAACTTCATGCCTAGTCGGGGTGGTAGTATAGTGGCTGTGGACAAGGTGGTCCTTGATAGAGTTGCTGCGTCTGTACGTGATTTGAGGAAGTGGGGATATAGCATTCTTAATGACATTGTCAGTTTGAATTATATGCCAGTTCTTTCTGAAAATTTGGGTTACCCTGTTGGGTTTTTTGTTAAACTCGGTAATCATCCTGATGGTTCCTGTGCTACTCTTTTTACCTAGTTGTGTCTGAGATTTATCCACCAGGAGTTGCTGTCTGCTGATCTGTTCTGTCTTCCTGACTGCCTCCTGTAATATCCCATCAGTATAACCTCTCTTCTTGAACCTCTTAACTGCGCTACTCTGTGCTTTCAAGTACTCCTCAGTGTTGGCGCAATTGCATTTGAGGCGCAATAGTTCACCGAACGGTATGTTCTTGATCAGGGCTCTAGGATA
This sequence comes from Calotriton arnoldi, assembly GCA_963921515.1. Classification (NCBI taxonomy): domain Eukaryota; kingdom Metazoa; phylum Chordata; class Amphibia; order Caudata; family Salamandridae; genus Calotriton; species Calotriton arnoldi. The sequence goes on along the minus strand of CAWUFW010003558.1, from coordinate 288,879 downwards.
TTGACTCCCTGCATGTTAAATTGAATTGCCGGCAGTCGGCTTACGATATAGTTTAGTCAATAATTTACTACCCTCGGTGCAGACCTCTAGATCTAGATAGAAAACACTGGTCGTACTCATAGTGGCAGTAAATGTCAAGTTAAGATCATTCTGGTTCAAGGCAGCTATATAGGTATTCGCCTCCTCTTGCGTTCCTCTCCAGACAATAAATAAATCGTCTATATACCATGCCCAAAGGGCCACTCTCTCAACCCATTGTTCCTGTTGTTCCGCCCAGGCCACGTGCTTCTCCCACCAGCCTACGAACAAGTTTGCATAACTGGGGGCGAAGCACGTGCCCATCGCGGTACCCCGCTTTTGCCTGTATAATTGACCAGCAAATATAAAGATGTTATTCTCTAAGCAGAAATTTGTCATTTGTAATAACATGGCATTATGTTCATGATACTTCAATGCCCTTTTGTTGAGAAACCATTTGACGGCATTCAGACCCTTAGTGTGTTCAATACATGTATATAAGCTGGTGATGTCAAGAGTTATCATAAGCATGTCTTCTTCCCAACTGATCCCATCAATCAGTCTAAAAAAATCATGTGTCTCTTTCACATAAGAATTCAAATTCTTGACTAGTGGAAATAAAAAGGAATCAATATACGTGGAAATGTTCTCCAACAGGCTATTCTGGGATGCCACAGTAGGTCTCCCGGGATGATTAATCATGTCTTTGTGCACCTTAGGAAGGTGGTAAAAAGTGGGTTAAAGAGGATGTTCGCATAACAAAAAACGGTATTCCTCTAGATCTAACAACCCACTATCCCGCCAGTTGACCAAAAGTTCTTGAATTTTCGTGATGCAAATGTCATATTCTTTCCTATGTATAGGTGTATAACACTCAGTGTCACTTAGTTGTCTGAGGGCTTCGTTGAAATATTGCTCCTTGCTAAAAAGTACAATATTGCCCCCTTTGTCCGAAGGTTTTATTATTAGTGTGTCATCTTTTTTCAAATCCATAATAGCCTTCCACTGTTTTGCTGGGATGTTGTATTTCCTTTTTCTAAGCGTTTCCTCATTCAGTTTCTTCAAATCCATGATGGTAGCTTTGTGGAAGACATCAATAGCATCATGTGGCAGTTGAGGGATGAACTTGGATTTTGCTCTGATCTCACTGTTACCCCCAGTTTGGGAGATCCCAGCTATGTTGAGACAAGTGGTAACATCATCCCCTTCGATGTTATCCATCTCAGCAGATTCCTCTAGTGACTGTAATGCCAGCAGAGTGTCTAGGTCATTGCCTGTCAGTTGGTCCATATCATCAGTGACAATAGAATGTCGCCGTGATTTGGGATGTAAAAGATGTATCTTGAGTAGTTTCAATTTCCTAACATATTTATAAAGGTCGATCGTAGTTTGTGTATAATTGAAGGCAGAGGTGGGGCAGAAAGTAAGTCCTAATTTGAGAACCCGAATTTCATCATTATTGAGTTCTCTATGTGATAGATTGACAATAGTCTTTTCTTCTGAGTCATTAATCGTTCCCATGGTTACCATCTACCTCTCTTGCTCCGTGTCACCCTGGGTGTAAAGGATTCTCCCACGTCCTTTTTTGCCCCTTCTGATTTTGCGTTTTGACAGTCTGGTGGGTGAACACGGGGTGGCGGTCTCTGCCGACTTTACCGGATCAGCTGGTATTCCCGAAAAAGTAGGCTCATTCAGGTTCTCACTGCTTCCCATCATCTGTCCAGATTGCTCCCCTTCCGAGGTTTCTACTTCGGATTCAGATGTTTCTCTGTTGGATTTCGCAGTAGTTTGTAGTTTTAATTGTCTTCTGGGGGCATCAAATTTGCGGGCGAAAGTCAAAATCCGACCTGACTCATAATCTTTTTCATACCTTTGAAATTTAGTTTGCTTGCGTCTTTTAATCACACCCTCGTATTCCACAAGTCTTTTTTTCATTGCCGTTTTCAGTTCCTCACTCAGCTTAGTGTCTTTATCTTTTGCTATCATGTCTTCCAAGTTTTTAATTTCGGTTTGCAATTTCCCTCGGTCACTCCATGCATACTTCAGCAAAATTTTCACCATTCCTGTGGCCGAACCGATCGTGTAGTCGGACCATTCTTTAAGTAAATCAGGATCGGGATTCTCATAATTAGGCACTGTGTAAATCCGTAAGCCTCTGGGGATACGGCCAACATCCAAATATTTCTTGAGGGAGGTGGCCTCCCACATTTCCTAATTTCTTTCTCATATGTCCGCTCTAATGTTTGATATAAAATCTTAAAATTATTCTGAGTGGGCTTGGATGCGGCGCCCCCTTGGGTCTCATCTTTACTGTTCCTTCCTCCTTTGCGAAAAATATCTGCAGCCGCCTCCTCCCGTTCAGTGTCTCTAAACATCTCCTTCCACACTCCGTGTGTTGCCCTGTAACTCCTCAGTCGTAATTATGCCCATTCAGGGCTAGATTATTTATTTTGGGGTCTCTGAGCGATGAATTTAATGTACAATACAGATTGAGTCCCATTGAGGTAGATGCTTGGCCAGATATAATGAAGTATGGTACTTTGTGATCCTGATTAAGTGTTCATGTCTGTTTCCAAGCACATTGTTTATCTCGTTGAGATCCCTCCCTCCTTTATATTTCCGTTCTTGTTTCTTTTACCTTTACACATTCGGACAGTGAACTGTAATTAATTTGCATCTATAATGGTGTGAGGATGTTCTATTGATTATACAATATTAGAACGACATTGGCGTACTTCTGCTCTATGGATGTGATTCCACGTTGTATTATAAGATGGCCGCCATATTAGCAATTGACATGCATTCTGTTTTGGTACATCCTCACTTTCCATGATCACGAATGTGTAACGCCCTTCCCGGATGTTTAAATACTGTCTAGTTTAGAGATGAAACTGACATTGAAAAAGGCGTTGTTGCCGAAACGCGTCTGTCAGTACCCCGTGTTGTAGCCCATTAAACCTTGAATTTATTTCCCTCCGTGTTTTTCTACACGAGTGTGGATGTTGAAAGGAGATTTGACGCGGTTCACCATCGCGCTGGAGTGCACCCGGGACGCGAGTTGCGGCGTACGTGAACTTTGTTTCGTTATATATATATATACACACCTTGCATTGTGATGGCTTGCGTTGGTAAGTCATACAGCCAAGTCATCGTAGTATCTGAAAGAGACACGTTAGTGACAGATTCCTTACCTTAGAATATCCCCAGGCGTCAGGCTGGATCCGGAAAGTTTTTTGCGTAGCAGTACCCTTGCGCGTCGGTAGGCGGCGTCGTGCGGCTCCGCGTCCGTCGTCGGCGTCGTGATCGCCGGGATGACGTCGCGGGCAGTACTTAGGCGCCGCCCCTGCGCGCTGACGTCAGTTCTTCTTTTTCCGCGCCAGTAAGCGCAGATCCGGGAAGAGCAGTGCCCTAGTCACTTTTTGACTATCTTTTTGTGAAATTTTTCACTGTTCTCTTCAACGAGTCTTCACGACTCCTAAGGTGTCGTAGGGATGCCCGGCTTTAAGCCCTGCGAGGTATGTGGTCGTATGATGTCCATCACGGACCCCCACCTCGAGTGTCTCTTCTGCCTCGGCCGAGGCCACGACACGAAGTCGTGCCCTGACTGCCGGAAACTTCATCCGAAGGCTTTGCGAGAGCGGTCTCGAAAGCTCCTTGAAGTCCGGCAGTCGGCTCCGCGCCGCAGCAAGCCCCGGTCCCGGGAGAGGTCGAGGGGCCGGACGCGGAGTCCCCGCCGTTCGTCGGAATCCAAGTCTTCGCGCTCCTCCGGTAAGTCGAAGCACAAGAAGTCTAAGCGGCGTCATCGCTCTAAGACTTCGCCTCGCCGGTCGCGCGACTCGGCTGAGGTCCCTGTCGGCACCGTCCCCGCCCCGCGGCCCCGGACGTGCCTGTCGAGTTGCCCCCGCATTACCCGTCCTTCCCGGGTTCGGGGCGACTCCGGCCGAAGTACAGAAATTCCTGTCGGCCATGGCCCGCCTCTTCGGGCCTCAAGGTCCCTCCCGGTGCGCCTTCGGGCCCCGCGGGCCAGATGGGGTTGCTCCGGCGTCGCCGTCGACTCCGGTCCCGGCGTCGCCTGTCCCACCAGCCTTCGTCCCGGCCTCGGCTCCGGCCCCGGCCTCGACCCCGGTTCCGGTGGTGCCGCAACCTCCATCGACGCCGGTTGACCTAACCACGCCTCCGCCGACGCCGATGTCCCCGGTGCCGTTTCCGACGCCGTCCGGGGCTCCGGGCGGCGTCGTTCCCCGGTTCTCCCCGGGTCCGGACATGGAGCCGGACCGGCGTCGCCCGACGCCGGTTCCGGCGCCGATGAGACCTTGGGTCCCTTATGTCCCTCCTCCTCCATCTTTTCAACCTGAGGAGGACCAGGAGAGCTGGGAGGGGTCTGACGACCCTCTCACACAACAGTGCGAGTTTGACCCGGACTGGGTTGAGGAACTTGGGGATGCCAGTGGGCTGGATACCTCCCCCGACTCTGGCATGCTGTCTCCTCCCGTGGCAACGGAGGAGGGGGCTAATTTTGCAACGGTGTTGCGTAGAGCTGCTGGAGCCTTAAATCTCCAGTTGCCTACAGTGGCCGTCAGGACTAACCTCCTGACTGAAGTGCTTCAGCCGGCGGCCTCCTCTTCGGAGCCTGTGCTGCCGTTCAACGATGCACTCACTGACGTTCTTTTGGGTGCCTGGTCCAAACCCACCACAGGGGCTCCTGTGGATAGGAACGTGGCCCGACGCCATCGCCCGGCTCCGGGCGACCCCTGTTTCTCTCCCAACACCCCACCCCTGAGAGCTTGGTTGTCCAAGCCTCTGCCTCCCAAACAGCCTTCCCTACCGCCCCTCCGGATAGGGAATCCAAGCGCCTGGATCACTTTGGGAAGAAGGCTTTCTCTTCCTCCAGTGCTGGCTTGCGGTCTGTTAATACCGCTTGCCTCTTGGGCCGATACACCCACTCCCTGTGGGATTCGGTGGCTGATGTTTTGCCGCAGTGTTCTGAGGAGGTCCAGACACTGCTTACCCGCGCTATTGCGGAAGGGCGTGATGCGGCTAAGTATACCATCCGCTGTGGCCTTGATACCGCCGACTCGCTGGGCAGATCGCTTGCAACGACGGTGGCGCTGCGTCGCCACGCCTGGCTGAGAACCACTGGTTTTTCAGGGGATGTCCAGAATACTCTCATGGACATGCCCTTTGATGGAGTCGGTCTCTTTGGTTCAAAGGCGGACCATGCGCTGGAGCGTTTCAAGGATTCACGGGCTACTGCTAAGTCCCTGGGCCTTGCTGTTGTGCGCCCTCCGCATACGTCTGCTTTTCGCCCCTTTCGTGGCCACGGAAGGGCGCCCAGTCACGTCCACAGCCCGGCCAACGGCCCGCGCAGCAAGCGCCTTCGCGTGGCCGAGGGCGTGGATACCGCCGTGGCGGTTCGGGCAACCAGCGTGCGGGTCAGGCCACCACCTCCAACCCGTCCGCGGCCTCCAAGCCCTCCTAGTCCCTCCTTTCAGGTGCACAGCACGCCAGTCGAGGGCAGGGTCCGCCATCACCTTCACCACTGGCGTCCCATCACCTCGGACAAGTGGGTCTTGGACATTGTCCGAAGGGGCTACTCCCTCCCCTTCGAGACCACCCCCCAGCCATGCCACCTCAATTCCACCGCATGTCAGGGGATCACTTGGTGCTTCTACAGAAGGAAGTCACGGCCCTCTTGGCCAAGAGGGCCATCGAGCATGTTCCGACCCCAGAAGTAGGGCGTGGTTGCTACTCCCACTACTTTCTGGTGCCCAAAAGGACAAGGAGGACATGCGTCCTATCTTGGACCTCCGGAACGTCAATCGCTTCCTCCGGAAGGAGAAGTTCAAGATGCTCACCCTAGCTCAGGTCTTGACTGCCCTCGACCCCGGAGACTGGTTGGTAGCGTTGGACTTGCAGGACGCCTATTTCCACATCCCCGTCCTGCCGGCCCACCGGCGTTACCTTCGGTTCACGGTAGGCCTCGAGCATTTTCAGTTCACCGTGCTCCCCTTTGGCCTTACCAGTGCCCCTCGGGTGTTCACGAAAGTGATGGCGGTGGTCGCAGCTCATCTGCGCCGGGCAGGGGTTTCAGTCTTCCCCTACCTCGACGACTGGCTGCTGAAGGCGGGCTCGTCCCAGGCAGTTGTCTCCCACCTCCAGACTACGGCCGAACTCCTGCACTCGCTGGGGTTCTCCATCAATGTGCCAAAGTCGCATCTGATTCCTTCTCCACAGCTCCTTTTCATCGGAGCAGTTCTGGACACGACGCAGTTTCGGGCCTATCCTCCCGAACGGCGAGTCCGGGATATTCAGGCTATGATTCCGATCTTTCAGCCCTTATCCTGGGTTTCGGTACGGATGACCCTGAGGCTGCTGGGCCTCATGGCCTCCTGCATCCTGCTGGTCACTCATGCCAGATGGCATATGCGGGCTCTGCAGTGGGACCTGAAGTTCCAGTGGGCGCAGCACCAGGGCGACCTGTCCGATCACGTCCAGATCTCGGAGGGGACTGCAAAACAGTTGCAGTGGTGGCTCTCGAACCGGCAATGGGTCATGGGCAGATCCCTCTCCCTTCCCCAGCCAGAGCACACAGTTGTGACGGACGCGTCCCTTCTGGGATGGGGCGGTCACATGGGAGAGGCGGAGATCAGAGGCCTCTGGTCTCCGGCGGAGTCCCGGCTCCATATCAACCTTCTGGAGCTCCGGGCGATCCGACTTGCACTCAAGGCATTCCTTCCCTCTGTCAAAGGGAAGGTAGTGCAGGTGTTCACAGACAACACCACTGCCATGTGGTACTGCAACAAACAAGGCGGGGTGGGGTCGTGGACCCTTTGTCAGGAGGCTCTGCGCCTCTGGACATGGCTGGAACACCAGGGCATGTTCCTGGTGGTTCAACACCTGGCAGGTTCCCTGAACGCCAGGGCGGACGAACTCAGCCGCAGGTGCATGATGGATCACGAATGGCGTCTTCACTCGGAAGTGGCGCAAGGACTCTTTCTACAGTGGGGAGAGCCTTGGTTAGATCTATTCGCCACCGAAGAGAACGCGCAATGTCATCAGTTCTGCGCGTTGGAATTTCCAAGGCGGCACTCGCTCGGCGGCGCTTTTCGTCACGAGTGGAGTTGCGGTCTATTGTACGCCTTTCCGCCTATACCACTTCTACCCAGAGTGTTGAAGAAGATTCGGCACGACCGGGCCCAAGTCATTCTTGTGGCTCCGGACTGGGCTCGAAGAGTTTGGTATCCCGAGCTACTCAATATGAGCGTAGATCCCCCGATCCGTCTGCCTCTTCGGGAGGATCTTCTGTCGCAGCAGCAGGGGACGGTCCTCCACCCGAACCTGTCCAGTCTACACCTGCTTGCGTGGAGATTGAGCGGCGGCAGTTGATTCCTTTCGACTTGCCTCCCGAAGTTTGTGATGTGATTCTGGCAGCCAGGCGTCCCTCCACTAAGGTGGTATACGCCTGCAGGTGGAACAAATTTGTGGCATGGTGCACAGCAAAGGCTGTGGATCCCCTTTCTGCCCCTCTTTCTGAGGTCCTTCTGTTCCTTCTCTCTCTGGCCCAACAGGGTTCTGCCCTGGGTACCATCAAGGGTTATCTTTGTGCTATCTCGGCCTTCCTCAGGCTCCCTGATCAGCCCTCCTTTTCAAGTCCCCTGTTGTTAACAGGTTCTTAAAAGGCATTACTCACCTCTTCCCTCCTGTTCCGTTTGTGATGCCTCAGTGGGACTTAAACTTGGTTCTTACCTTTTAATGTGCGCTCCCTTTGAGCCTCTACATAACTGTCCTCTTCGTCTTCTGACTCTGAAGACAGCCTTTCTGGTGGCCATCACCTCCGCTCGGCGGGTGAGTGAGCTCCAGGCTCTATCTTGCAAACCTCCCTTTCTGTCTGTTCATCCAGACAAGGTTGTTCTTCGGACGCGTCCGTCCTTCTTGCCAAAGGTGGTTACTGCTTTCCACATTGGGCAGACCATCACTTTGCCCACCTTCTTTCCGCCTCCGCATCCTTCCAGAGAGGAAGAGAGGCTCCACCGTCTGGACCCAAAACGTGCGCTCTCCTTCTATATTGACCGCACAAAACACTTCCGGGTGGATGACCAGCTCTTTATTGGCTACGTGGGCGCCAAAAAGGTCGGGCGGTGCACAAGAGGACCATCTCCCGCTGGGTTACCTTGTGCATCAAGACCTGCTATTCTTTGGCTAAAAGGAGCCTCCTGTTGGGCTGCGTGCCCATTCCACCAGGGCAACGGCTGCTACCACGGCCTTGGGCCGCGGTGTTCCGCTGCCGGTTATCTGTCAGGCAGCTACGTGGGCCTCGCTGCACACGTTTACAAAGCATTACTGCCTTGACAGTCAGGTCCGGAGGGACGGCTTCTTTGGCCGTTCTGTCCTCCAGGACTTCCTTGTCTGATCTTTGTTCGCAGACCCACCACCGGGGTTGGTATTGCTGGGGTATCTATTCTAAGGTAAGGAATCTGTCACTAACGTGTCTCTTTCAGATGCACAAGTTACTAACTTGTGTAACGATATATCTGTAAGAGACAGTAGTTAGTGACAGATTCCTACCGCCCACCCATCCTCCCCGTTCTGCGAACTGATTTCTAGGGTTAAGGACATCCCTTTCAGGGCCCTAGTATTTTTCAGACACCTATGTCAGCTTCTTGCATGGCTCTGCGTTCCTGGCGCGGAAAGTCGTGTACAGAACTGACGTCAGCGCGCAGGGGCGGCGCCTAAGTACTGCCCGCGACGTCATCCCGGCGATCACGACGCCGACGACGGACGCGGAGCCGCACGACGCCGCCTACCGACGCGCAAGGGTACTGCTACGCAAAAAACTTTCCGGATCCAGCCTGACGCCTGGGGATATTCTAAGGTAAGGAATCTGTCACTAACTACTGTCTCTTACAGATATATCGTTACACAAGTTAGTAACTTGTGCATCTCCGCACTTGGCAAGGAGAGTGTGGTACCCGGAACTTCTGGCACCAGCATTTGTCCTCGAATAATGTCTGCCCCTACGGGAGAATCTTCTATTGTAGCAGCACGGCCAGGCCCTGCACCCGAGCCTGCACATCCTACACCTCCATGCATGGAGAATGAGTGGCGACAGTTGATGGCTTTCCATTTCCACCCATAATGGTTGGTGTCATTCTGGCGGCCATGTACCCCTCCCCTAAGTCTGTATATTAAGGGTGCTGGGATAACTTTGGTGCCTGGTGTTCCCTCCGTCATGTTCAACCCTTTCAAGTAAGTTTGTCAAACATCCTTCTGTTTTTTCTTTCATTGGCCTTGTAAGGCCTTGCTCTGGCTATAGTTAAAGGTTATTTGTTTACCCTTTAGTCCTTTTTTACTTCTACAGGATCAGCCATCCGTATTCAAGTAACCTGTTGTGATGCGCTTTTTAAATTACTGACCCACATGTTCCCACTGACACCTTTTGTGAAGCCGCAGTGGTGCCTAAATTTGTTTCTCACTTATCTAATGTGCACTCCATTCGAATCTATGATAGTTGTCCCTTATGCCTCTTAACTATTTAAACAGTGTTCCTTATCTCAATCACATCTGCTAGATGAGTAAGTGAACCCCAAGCCTTGTGAGTCCAGCAACCATACACTTCATTCTTTCTGAACAAACTAGTCCTTCGGGGCAAAGGCGGCTTTTCTGCTGAAGGTGGTTACGCCCTTTCATATAGGGCAGTCTATCACCTTGATGGCTTTGTATGCTCCACAACTCGGCCTGAGTAGGTTCCTCGTAATAGTTTCTTGCCGCCTTCCCCAATTTTGCTGCTATCCATTTTTAACTTTTGTGGTTTTAATAATTGAAATTGAACTATTTTAATCTGTGTTCTAGGAATTTAATGTTGCCTTAATTGTATTTTTAAAATCGACTGACTTGACTGCACTTTACGGGGTTAGTTAAGCCCCGGTGGCCATTTTTCTTTTGCCACACGCTCCTCCCGGTCAGCGGTCTAGTCGCTGCACGCCGTCCTGTCTCCTCTATACTTAATGGCCCCAGAACGGACACGCGCAGAAGGCGCGCCCAAGGCGCGCCAAAGGCAAGCCCGTCTGCGCCCGCCCGCCCGGGACCAGGGACCACGACCCCTGGCCCAATTAGTAGAGGATGCATATGTTACTCTGCAAAAACGCTTTATGAGCACCATACTCTGCCGGCCCATGAATGCATCCTACTTCACCCTGTAGAAGCTGAAGCTGAAACTATGTGTCCTGGCTGTAACTTTTCTTTTCGTAAACAGCTAGGTAAGGACTACAGCTTTTCTAATATGGGCACTTCCACAGATCTGCTCGAGGATTCTCATTTTAAAGGCTATCACACATCTACTAGTGATTTTAACTTTTTTAGTATCAATTGCCGCTCTCTTCCAAAACATAAAGCCGACATCTCTGACTTCTTGATTAGTGAACAGCCTGATGCCCTATTTCTGACGGAAACTTGTTTACAGGCTAGCTCGGGACCTGATGTAGCTGTAGTTTTGCCTTTTAATTATGCCATAGTCGGAGAGATAGAGATTTTAAAATAGGAGGTGGTATTGCCATAATTTTTAAAAAGTGTTACACATGCATATTTGAAGGTCTGTCTTCTTTGGGTTGTGAAGCTGCCCTATTTAAGCTCTCTTTAACCCCTAATTTTACCCTCTCAGGGATATTGGCTTATCGCCCCCCCGGGCCATCCGGCTTATGGGCCTCATCTCTCCCAGAGTTAATTGCCCCTTTCCTCCTCACCACCGCTAATTTTTCTATTTTCGGTGACCTTAATCTGCATTTGGAGGCCTCTGAGTGCGCTATTAGCACCACTCTGATCTCTGACTTGGCAGCAATGAACATTGTTTTGTGCAACTCTGGCCCGACCCATGTAGCTGTTCACCTACTGGACCCCTTTTTTTCCAGCTTAGCAAATATTGTTTGTTCCGCAACCGTGCCACTTTGTTGGTCAGACCACTTTGCGGTCGGCTTTCGGCTCGGGCCATTGAAGAGCTCGCGCTCAATGGCACTTGGCAGCAGAAAGCTAACCAGAAACTGGGGGAAATTGAACATGGAAGCTTTTAATAAACTCCTATCTTCCAATGCTCCCACCTTTAGACAAATGTCAGTCTCAGCCTTGGGTGCCATTCAGAATTGTATTTTGAAAGCGATTGAGGATTGTCTTCCACCCTCAATCAAGAGGTTAAACAACCACCGACCTCCGGCCCCTTGGTATACGTAGAGGCTTAAAACTGAGAAAACTAAATGTAAAATCCTGGAGAGACGTTGGAGGAGGGACTATGCGTCTAATGCCAAATTTGCCTATAAAAAAGCCAAAAGTGATGATCACTCGCTCTGCCGGTCGGCCCGATCGGAATATGTCTCTTCTATGATCACTGGAACACAGAATTGCTCCAAGACCCTGTTCAAAATGGTCAAGGAATTATCTGGCTCAAAAACTCAGCCCACTCCTCCTAGCCTCAATGAATCACAATGTGATGACCTAGCTAAATTTTTTCTCAATAAAGTAGGAAAAATTTACTCTGGGTTGAATGAGGATAAGCCGGTTAATACCATCCACCAAGCACCTGCACTCCCGCAAGTAGCCAGAATTACTGATGCCAGCGAGGATAGGGTTCCGGCATCCGTGAAAACGTTGGATTATTGGTTGCCTTTAGATATGAACTCGTTCATGCAGCATCTAGGAAGTATCAAATCTGGCTCCCTGTGCAATCCTCTCCCTACCCAAGTGCTACAGCAGCTTGAGAAGCCTATTCTCACAACAATCATGGAGCTTCTGAAAGCCTCCTTGCAGGAGGCATTCGTCCCCCCACAATGGAAACATGCCGTGGTTCTTCCTTTGTTGAAAAAGGCCAACGCGGACCCTGCTCAGTCCGCTAATTACCGGCCAATTTCACTACTCCCGGGCTTCTCAAAAATTTTAGAGAGACACATCAACGGGCAGCTATCTAATTTTGTAGAAACTCAAAACTTTCTACACTTTTCCCAATCAGGTTTTAGAGCAGGCTTCTCCACGGAAACCTCACTCCTGGGAGTTACAGAAATGCTTCGACACCGTCTGGATGAGGGAGGTACCGCTGCTCTTATACTATTAGATCTGAGCACGGCTTTTGACACGGTGTCTCACACCGTGCTATTAAAAGCTTTACACTCTCTGGGCATTACAGGCTCAGCATTAAATTGGCTCACTTCTTTCCTTACAGACCGAACATTCCAAGTTTTCTCCCCCACGGCCAGTTCTAAAAACTACTCCTCTCCTTACGGAGTACGCCAGGGCTCTATTCTCAGTCCTCTGTTATTTAATATCTACGTCAGACCTTTGGCAGACATTGCGGAAGAGGCTGGGTTGTCCCTGTTTTCTTATGCAGACGACACCCAGATTATCTTTTCTCTCTCCGCGGAAAGAGAGTCTGAGCCATCGGCTCTCCGCATAGAACTGCGCAAAATTGCATCTTCGATGCAAACAAACTTTCTTAAACTAAACGGTGAAAAAACAGAGGTCTTAATTCTGGGGAAAAATAAAGATCTCTGGGGCTGCCAACATTGGCCTGTGGAAATGGGCGACCTGCCCCAGCCTGCTCAACAGGTCCGCAACCTTGGCTTTATTCTTGACGACCAACTTTCTATGCGTCAACAAGCCGTTAAGGTTGCCGCAACCTGCTTCACCATCTTAAAATGGCTTAGGAAAATTGTGTGGATGCTACCTTGCTCTACTCAAAAAACCGTAGTCCAGGCCATGGTCACCTCTAGACTGGACTACGATAACGTTCTTTTTCTTGGGGCCAATAAGGACGTGATCCGCAAGCTGCAGATGGTGCAGAACACCGCGGCCAGACTGCTCTGTCAGCTTCCTAGAGCGGCCCCTATTTCTGGACCCCTAAGAGATCTCCACTGGCTTAGGGTGGAGAACCGGATTAAGTTTAAAGCTCTGACCCTTATGTTCAAAATCAAATCTGGTACAGCCCCTCAGTATCTACAAGCTTTAGTACACCCCTATCAGCCACTGCGTTCCCTTAGATCCTCCACTCAGGCGAAATTCTCGGTGCCAAGGATCAAACTTTCTCGCATGGGGGGCCGCTCTTTTGCTTACGTGGGCCCTTCACTGTGGAACTCTCTCCCCCTGTCTCTTCGCATTGAAACCGCCTATTTGAAATTTCGCAACTCGGTAAAGACGTGGTTATTTGATCAATAATTTTATCTGCTTACTGGTCCAAAATTCGCTTACTTTACATTTTTCTTGCTCTGTCCTTCTCAGGCTGGTGCCGGGAAACCCTTTGGGTAGCTGTTGCGCCTTACAAATTCAAAATAACATAACATAACACCTCCCCCCTCTAAGGAGGAGGAACAGCTTTACTGACCTGACCACAAGAGGAATCTTAGTTTTTAGATCAATCATACTAGAAAATACCGGCAAGATGACCAGCTTTTCTTTGGGTTCTCTGCAACAAAAAAGGGGAAGTGGTGCAAAATAGAACCATTTTGCGATGTAGTGTTCTATGCATAAAGATCTGCTTCAGAAGGCTTGCATGCTTTTTTTTTTTTTTTTTTGTCCTCATCTCACCATTCAGCGTCTGCAACTTTAGCTAGAAGCCATTTACCAAACCTAGGCACCCCAGGCTTCTACAACTGCATTGGCCATAGGCCTAACCAGGCCAGCTTCTACGTGCGAAGCTTGGTGTAATCATAGGACCGGGGTTATCTGACCAACCTCATCTCTCTACCCCATGAAACAAACTGAGACCAGATGTTAGGAATGTCATCGTTTAAATACCCCTGATCCAGGCGTGCCATAGCGAATGCTGCTTTCAACCAATCTTCGTGCTCATGCTCATTCCTCCAGAGCGAAGGCTGCTACCACTTTGCTGGCATGTGGTGTGCCAGTCATGGACATTTACCATGCTTATACATGGGCATTCATTCACATGTTCACTAAGCACTCTGCCTGGATAACCGGGTCCAGCAAGACGGGCATATCGCCTGATGTGTCCTGCAGGATTTCCTGGTCTGAGCCATTCACCACCTGAGGAGGTACTGCTTTGGTATCTTTTCACAGGGCGGGGAATCTTCAGTTAAAAGTCTCTCTCAGAAGAACAAATTACTTACTTTGGTGACACCTTTTCTGGTAAAGACTCTCTCTAACTTCCTCCTCGTTCTGTGGAATGGACTCACATGACCCATTAGTAAGATCCCAAATTTGAAAGATCTGTACGCTACCCTTCTCATTTCAATGCTCGGTGTCCGACAGTGCGGACGGAAAACAGAGAGAAACTGCCTTCAGCATGCAGAGACAGCGGTGTTAAAAGGGCCCCAGTGTCACTCCCGAAACTGATAGACCTGACTTGGAGCCGCATGGCGCCACATGCCGATGCAGAAGTGAATTGCTGTTGAACTTTCCAGATCCAGTCTGCGAGCCTGGGGATATTCACAAGGTGAGGAATCTGCAGTTAGAGTCCCTACCAGAAAAGGCATTACAGAAGGTAAGTAACTTGTTCTTTATTTCTTTATGTTCAACTGGCGAATGCCATGAAGAGGTCTAGGGGGGCAAGAAAGGCAAGATTGCTTTGATCTATGTTTTGGAATAAGCCATCGAGGACTTGGATCATAGTGTAGAGAGAGAAGAAGCTGCAGGAGTTATTGACTGCATGGCTGTGAACAAGGGGAAGGGGGCATTGCCTTCTGTAGAAGCATACGTTGTCTACCATGGTGTTGGCAACATGTCAACTTTATGTTCCTTTTTCCCCTGGTACATCTGCGCCATTAACAGCTGACTGTACCGAAAAAGCAGTACATTTGCCTGGCAGCTCTGGTGAAACATGTGCTTTCCCCTTGAACAATGGGAAGAAAGAGTAATATTCCTCACTTGCTTAAAATTTCTTGAGACAGTGCCTAGTGCATGTTGGCCATACTTGATAGCAGCCAAGCATAAAGTACCTTTCTAGTATTACATGAGTATCTGATTTACAGTACTATATATGGGCACTCTGTCTTCCAGTTTTGTGTTTTATCCAGCCAAAGGGCCTGTCTCACTTGCTGTGTTGCAGCTCATTTGAAAACGGACATAAATCTAGCAAAAGTTAAACTGTACAACTGACAATTTTTTTTTTTCTATTTTCCTTCTAGGGCCTTATAACCAGCCTCCAGTCAACCATGTTATCCTCCGTGAGCGCTACCGTAATAATGACGGAGACCTTGCCATGGGCATGCTAGCTGGTGCAGCCACTGGCATGGCTCTGGGATCTCTGTTCTGGGTATTTTAGAAACCCTCAAGTAAATGTAATCTTCTGCCTTGGCAACTCCAAAGTCCTATTTATTGTGTGTTGGCTAGTAATACTTTTTCTAAAAGTAACCTACCTTCTGTTTTGTAATTTCACTTGTGTCCTTTAACAGTGAAAAAAGGTGCAATAGACCTTAGTATGGTGTGACATCATAACTGTGGAATAACTATACTTAGCACAAGGGCAGATGTTTATTTGAAACATCTTTGATGCAGCGTTGTTGGAAAAGTTTACTAAGACAAGCAAGCTTCCATGATTCTGACCTCTGTTAGTCAGCAGCAATAATGGGACCCAGCACACCCCACCTTTCATAAAGATGTTGAGCAGTGAATCCTGTGGTTCAGTTAGAGATCTTCTGCATCCCAAGTATGTCTTACTCAGATGAATCCAAGCAACACCAAAAAAGTCTTGTTTGGAGAGGTATGGTGGATCAGATGCTCAAGGTGCACCCAAGGGTGCTGAGATCTAGACAGAAAGTCAACAACTCCCCCGCCAAGAGGAGGATAGCCTCTTAAGCACTCTGTTAATTCTGTTAAATAAAATAGAAATGTACTACATTCTTGATCTTAGCAGCCTTACTCTTTTTGGATTGGTGGGTTAGAAAGTGCTGTGGTGGCCCATACGAAAGAGAGCGAATGCAAGCTTAGTTTGAGCTTTACTCTGGCACAGACTTGGAGTCCCCTTCTCTACACGAGAGACCAATATTGCACCCTACATTTTCATTGTTTTGTATTTGCACAAATGCACTTTCAGTTGCTGAAATGGCAAGGGTTTAACATCCTCCTATTTTTTTACATCACTTGTGTGGGAACTAGTGTTTGCCTGCAGGTCTACTGACTATTCCATAGTGCACAATAATATTAAAACGGTCAAAGGTAACCATTGCAAGGTTTGCTTCGTCCTTTATAGAACTCTGGGGTTGCAATGTGAAAGTGTTTGCGGGTAAGTTGCAGGTTCCAGGATCTACTATTTGGATTGAAATGTGTTTTCTATATTGATTCTTAACTGTGGCACTCTGGATGCTATCAGACCTTTCCCCTTAGCTTCGATCAGTTGATGATACAGCATTTCAAATGACAATTTTAAGCACTCCTGATTTTGTTTGAGATGGAAAAGAAGTATGGGCAGCTTTAGAAATTTGGCCAGGATCACTCAATGAGGCCTTTCCCAGTGAGGTATGGGGGTGATACACTGGTATACCCCTTTAACATGAACATAATATGGACTTTTATAAAACGGTTAAAGGCGTGGTGTCTTTTGAGTATCTGTTTTCCTGCTTTGAAAGAAGATCCATGATAGCTAAATAGGAGTAATGGTTTCATCAAGGTGAACTTGAACATAGAAAAATTAACAGCAACCTATTAATAATTCACTAGTTTATATTGTATAGCGTGCAGATTCTGTATTATGGGATACTAATTTATACTTGTTAAAAAATTAAAATGAATCAATAAAAGTTTAGCTTGAGTTGCGGATGAGACTGGTCTTTTAAAGTTTTGTGATAACAGGTCCATGTTTCTTGTGATGCACAAAAATGTTTGGAAAAAGCTGCATTTCACTTGAATGGCTGCTACTTTGAATTAGGTATTTCACTGTACGCAAGACACAGATGATTTAAAAGTTTAGATTTGCACCTTCCATGGTTTCCTGATACATTTTTATCCACAGATCGGGTCATCTGGATTGAATCATTTATTTTACTTCATATTTTGGTTGAGGTGATCAAAATTTTGCTTTTGCACCTTTCACCAACATTTTATCAAAACAGTGGGAGTTCTGAAATGTACTGCATTTTTCAAATTTTGCAGTTAGCAAAGAGTACAGCTTTGAAATAAGATGTTTAGAATAAAAGCCAGCAAAATGGACAAACTGCATTTTTCAAATTTTGCACTTAGCAAAGAGTACATCTTTGAAATAAGATGATTGGAATAAAAGCCAGCAAAATGGGCAAACTGATAAGTTTTAAATTCATGATGCTATGCCCAAGTTCTGCACTGTACGATCTTCTTTGATGGTCCTAAATGCTAGAATAATTCCTCGCTGCATGCATGGACCCGGGAGAACTTTTCATAGCTGTATTGTCCATTGAATTCTCACACAGTGTGTCAGTGTGCATCTTCCCTATGACGAGCAACACACTACATTAGCCTATGAGGGACTACATTTTTTACTGGAAATCCTCTAATGAACCTTAATAAGTAGTTTCAGGCCTGCATTACATCATGTAATGTGCAAGAAAGATATGAAAGTGTATGAAAGGGAATGAAACAATGTAGTCTGATGGGCAAACATTGAAAGGTGAAAAAAGCATCATGCCTTTTTAAGAGTCCAGGAGCTTCCGATGCCCATGATGCACTGTACTGACAGTTACCTCAAAGAGCCAGTTCTTTTTTCTGGCTCCTGTGAGTAGGAGCACATGTTAGGTTTCACATCTCTTTTTTTTTTTTAAACTAAATTTTGATAGCAAAACTTCTCTTTTTTCATTTACATTCATCATCTTTAAAATCTTTCTGTTGAATGAAGTCATTTTTATGTCAAGCCTATGAGACAGCACAGCTATCTGGTTTTGAAAGGCAGTGTGTGCTTACCAAGAACAAACCGAGGCTTGGAGCCTGCTCATTGCTTTCCATTGGTTGGCTTTCCTGTCACTGTAATTTGACCCCTTCTTATTTGTGTCCTAGGTTGTCAGTCTTGTGTTTTCCCCTTCTGTGGAGCATAGACTATTTACCATCTCTTTTGACTGGCTGCCTTCTATGCTTCAACTGCTTACTTTTCAGGCACTACTTTTTTTCTTTTTGGTTAAGCACTCCACAAGACTGCATGTGCTTTCCTGTTGTCTCTCTCATTAACTTCTCTTCCCCTTGCACTCTGTGTCGCTCAGTATTGTCTGTGTGCTTCTCCCCCACCTGCACAATGTTGCTCTCACCTGTTGCTTCTCCTCCCCACCTCCTCCCTCCTTGATACTTCTGTGCCTCTGCCTTCTGTGTTGCCTCCCCCACTCGCCCGCTGCTTCTCCTGCCTACCCCCACCTTCTGTGTCGCTTGCAACTCCCCTTCCTCCATGTTGCTTCCCTCACCGCATGAGGGTTGCCCATTGCTTCTCCTTCTAACATGCCTGCATTGCTTCCCCCACCTGTGCCCTCAGTGTTTCTCCCCCCTCCCACTCTTCAAAAAAATGCTTATGCACATATTTTTCTTTTTATTTGCAGATCCAACTTGAATTGTCAAATATTAAGAAAAGAAATGGCTGCATCATTTTGTAGCCACACACATGCGTGATGCACACACCTACAAAATGACGTGGACAGCTGCATGATAGGCTTTTTTTCGTATTGAACCCTTCTGCACAGCATCGGTGATGCTGTACAGCATGACATAAATCCATTGACAAAGCCAGTAGGCCTGAAAAACAAGACGTGTTTACCTTGCCATTTCGTGTTTTCTGTTTTCTGGCAAACTTCTACTTCAGAAATGCCTTCTCTTTTTGAGAAGTGTTCCTCCTGTTGAAGGAAAAAGATAGTCTCCGATTACATAAGGTCTCTGTAGTGTGTCTACCGGTCTCACAATCAGTCAATGACTGTGAAACCTGTAAAAGTTCAAAAAAACAATTATCAAAATGTCTGTGAAGGTCCGAGAAGGTATCAGACTACAACAAAGAAGTAAAAGAAGAAGAAAAAGCTTGCAAAGTCCTCTCACGCTTCCTCTGAAAGACAGCCTAATCCTGAGAAGGATTCCCATGGAGGGAGATCCAGAGGAAGGAGATCCAATGGAAAACATAGTTAAATGTTTTTCACTATCGCTGTCAAAGATTTTGGCATCAGTGTTGAGAGCATTGGCTCTGACCTGTTGTCCGTCAAGGCCGGGTTTAACATCTATTTCTAATCGACATCATGGAGAGCATACCAAACACCTGTAGTCTGAAAGACTCTCAGCGCTAACATTGACGACCATCCACAATTTGACATCGAAGACTGCCCACCATCCTACGTCATCAAAGGCGTCTGTGATATTGCTGACTAACCCAGCTTCGTTTTCTACATCGGTAGGATTCCCATCACTGATCGACGTCACACCTCTCAATGTTAAAAAAGGGACACCTGAGCACTCCTTCCAAGTTCCTACCTCCATCGAAGTCAAAAAGGCTAAGAAAGTCACCATCACTTATGACGGGTATTCCGTCCCAGTCAATAATATCTTTGCCTGCAGCATTGCCTCTACATTCACTGTGACTGGCATCTCCTTATCAACAAGGTGTGTCTTGTGACATAACACCAAATTTTTCAACCTTGTCTTTAACTGTTACTCAAACTATGCCTCATCTAAACACATTGGACCCGTATCCACTACCTTTCCCACCGATAAGGCCAAAAGTCTCATTGGAGGATCCACTTCAAGTTCCTTTACAACTCTTTCAGCTGTAGCCCACCAGGATGGTATCAAGACTAACATCAGGTTCTCCACTATGCAAAAGTAGACCAACTCCAACTTCTCCTTGCATATCTACAGCCTCTTCCCATCGTACTCTGGAAAGGAGAAAAATACACAGATCTCCTTCCTGATCCAGGTCTCGTATTTAAGACTCAGATGACATTAATTTATCTTACAATTAAACTTCGCCATTCGCATCTCCATCTCGTGTTTCTCCTATCACAGACATTGCAACCTTTCACGTGGTTCAAAACAGGAATGCCACTAAACTGAACATTGCCCTGGACGCTCCACAGCTGACAGTTTATGTGATTCTAGAAACTTTGCTGCCGAGGGCAGCTCCGAAACCCTTGCTGCCTTTAGTACAGGGCTTGCTGGACATTGCACAGGAAAGGTTCCTTACCCCTGCCAATATGAAAGCTGCCATTTTGCACCTCTTGAAGAAATATAAGGTACCACCACAAGATGCAGACTTCCTAAACATTGAACTGAAACCTGATACAGTTATAGTAACCTTGGTAAGGAGGCATGCTTCAGCTCCAGAAACTACTGCTCTGCCAGATGAAGAAAGCAAAAGTCTGGAGGCTACTGGTGGAAAAGTAATTGATATGGCAACTGCACATTTAAAAAATGCTATTGCGACTGAACTCTCATTGGGTATCCGAGGGAAATCTGCGAGGACATGCGATCATTTATCAATCTGCCAAAACATCAGCAACAAGACTTTTCTGAAATGCTGCATGAAAAATCTACTGAACTGTAACCAAATTATTAGTGCAGCAGTTGATTTTGCAGGATTGGCACCTACAGGATACTGTCATGGTGTATCTATTTGCAGATCCTCCTGGCTCGTTCTCACCACTTTAAAGCCATAGTCACAGTTGAAAACTATGAACCTCCAGTTTTCAGGGTCTACTTTGGGCAACACATGGAGGAAGAGATGCTAAAGAGGAAGAATGAGGCAGAAACTCTGAAGGTAGTGGGGCTGGACAAAAGCAAAAAGTTCTTTAAACAGCTATTCAAGGCAAAGGTGGGAGGTATTACCAATGCAGGGTTCAATTTCGCTGGCCTTTTCAACATCAGCAACAGCAATAACCCTAATGACAGAGATGCCCTCACTAGAGAAGGTTGTCGAAATGTAAATCAACATTGACAAAACCTCCCACCTGCAGAGGAATAGACAGTGAACCTCTTATTACCCCTCCTCCATTTCCCATTCGAGTGTGGGGAGTGGTGTCCTTGCATCTGCTTAACAAATTTAATACAAGCTTGTGGATCCTATTAAAAAAAGGGGCAATTGAACCAGATCTACCAGCTCAAGAGAGTCGAGGAGTTTGCTGCAGGTATTTCTTGTCACAGAAAAAGAGGCCAAAAGGAGGAATACAGACCAACATTAGACCTACGGTTCACTAAAACATTTATCATGAAAGAAAAGTTTTGCGTGCTGGCCTTGCATCAAATCTGTCTACATCTGCGCCACGGAATGGATTGTGTGCATGAAATCTACAAGATGGATATTTTCACATGCAAGTAGCAAAGCCCACAGCAAATTACTCGATTTGTTGTGGGAAACAACCACTGTCACTCCACAGTACTGCTTTGGTCCTCAAGTCTGCTCCTCGCATATTCTTAAAATGTATGGCAGTAGTAACAACCCATCTGCAATGGAAGGGTATTGTCATCTACCCTTAGCTTGATGACTGGCTACTAAAAAGGCGAGGCAGGATTTTCTGACAACTCTGAAACCACTGCTAAGGCTGGGCCTTCAGATCAGTCTTCAATAATCAAACTCAACATCAGCGCAAAGACTATCTTATTTTGGGGCAAAGTTGGACACCATAGGAAAAAGAAGCGTCTCCTTCAGAGGAGAGAATGTCATCTTTCAGGGACAAAAGCCGCATCCAGGAGAAAACGTCCAACCCAACATAAAAAAGCCTTCCTTCTAGGCTCTATGTATTGTATCTGCTTTGTGTCAGATGCAAAGTTGCACAAGATCCCTGCAGCAATGCATGGAGGACCAGTGGTGTCAAAAGAGGAACAATTGGTAGACAAATGATCTTAACCTTTGCAGCAAAGCAATCCCTAGCATGGTGGTGCAAGAAGCAGAAAGTGCTCAAGGGAGTTCCCTTTCAGCAGGAGCTGCCATTACAAACCATAGTGACGGATGCTTCCCTGTCATGATGTGGAGCTCATTTACAACATTTGAGGATAGTACAAGGGCAGTGGACATTCAAGGAAGCCTCTTACCACAAAACTATCTGAAATTAAGAGCGGTCAGCCTGGCTCTCAAGGCTTTTCTACCATCTCTGAAAAACAGATCAACAATCTAGATTCAGACAGACAATATTGTTATATTCCATATAGGTACCATAATATAGGCCCCGGTAACTTCATTACCCTTCACCTATATTCTTCCCTACATTACACTTGTCACGGTTTACAGGGGCTGACCTTTTACCTAGATACGACACTGCATTCAGAACGCCGGTTTTCCCTAGTTCGAAATCTCATACATTATGCATGAGGATTCTTGGAAGCACAGCAGGACGTCCATCTCCTGTATAAAATCTATGTATAAAGTTCATGCCCGACGTCATCCTTAGGCCGACACAGTAATACAGCGAGGAAGGACCCCTGGGGAGACCTATGGGTATATATATATATATCACATCTTGCTAAGATAGACAGAGGAGACCGAGACTTCCCGGCCGACACACTGACCAGAGACGCTGAGGTTCCTGCATGCAGACACTCCAGCTCGCAGTGGTCTAAAACATCCCTTGCGGGGTGTCCAACTCGAGACCAGGATGGGGTCCCACAGTCTCTCACTTCAGGTAATGGGGTTGACTAAATCCTAGAGGGATTCTTGGCTTAACACCTACACACAGGCTAGGTACACTTAGGTACATCTAGTTAGGGACGCATCGTTGGAGTACG
This sequence comes from Calotriton arnoldi, assembly GCA_963921515.1. NCBI lineage: Eukaryota > Metazoa > Chordata > Amphibia > Caudata > Salamandridae > Calotriton > Calotriton arnoldi. The sequence continues at coordinate 266,223 of CAWUFW010003558.1, read as the reverse complement.
CATCTTTTTATCATCTGTTTTATATACTCGAATGTATTCATGATTATTGTAAGATGGTAGAGCTATACCATCCATTTACCTTTATAGTACTGCTAATCATTTATATCTTATACTGCCTAACGGTTGTTGCAGCACATCTATTTTACACCAGAATAACAACTGTTCCATAAATTCTTATTGAAAACGCCCAGCCTGTTTATTCTGTGTATCTCTCTGAGACAGACTAAGTAATCACGAGTGACTGAGCGAAAAGTAGTATATTGTTTCCACGGTCCTGAGGGATCAGGGTTGTCATGTTCTATGGTTGCCAGGAACTATTCTCTCCTTGGTAAGAGGAGATTCTAGTGGCACTGTGAGCTAGTTGGTACAAAAGGCCAACATACCCGGTGGGGGTGATCAGAGTTCGTCTGACACCAATCCTACAGTGTATGTTGTCTAACCGCGCAGATCCTGTATACTTTTTATAGGAACTACACGACAATACCACACCTTGCATTATCTGAACAGCAAAGAGGCTCCAGGTGGAGACTGCTTGGAACCACAGTCAATCTGTCACTGGGCCCTTGCCAGGGAACTGACACTAACAGTGGTGCACATTACAGGAACGATGAATCAGGAAGCAGACTTTTAGTCGCTATCAGAAAGAGCTCACGAGTGAGTCCTGGATGACGAAGACTTAAATGACATCTTCGAAGAGTAGGTAACACTTTCTATAGACCTCTACACAATGTCAAAAATGAAAAAGCAGATACTTTGTGTCCAGGCTACCAGAACTGGGGACACTAGGAAATGCCCTCTTGATCAGTTGGTCGAGACCATTTCTTTACATATTTCCACCAATTCCGTTAATCACCTCAGTTATACTGAAGCTGTGGAGGTATCCAGCGAAAATTATATTAATAGCACCAGATTGGCTGAGTTAGTGGTGGTACCCAGACCTTTTGCAAACGTCCATGGAACCACACAGGTGACTTCTGTGCAAGCTGGATCCGCTGACTAGGCTTCAGGAGCAAATTCACCCCCTGAGTGTACCATCATGGAATTTGGCTTCATGGTTCATGAGTCAGACTGTAAGGTCATTTAAATCTTCCAGAAGACTGTTTTTCCATGAAATGGAAAAGATTCTGAATTTGGTGCCAGGATAATGGCACAATCCAATCATCTGTCAGGAGGACTTTATTTTACCTTATCTGCTTTATTCAGCCTAAGCCATGCTTCAATTCAAATCATCTAATGTTCATCTGGTCACTGTTACAACCTACAGAAAATCCCCAAATGGGCAATCATTTTTAAAATGTTAGTCATCAAAGACTTCTTGGAAGACCTTAATAAGGTGTTCCTCCAATTAGACACCCTTCTTCAATGTGAGAGTTAAACATTGTTCTGTCAAAGCAGGTCGGCTCTCCTTTTGAGCTGATACACAAGATTACATTGCAGCATATCTCCTGTAAGACAGCTTTCCTAATTGCCATCACCTCTGCTCGGAGAGTGAGTGAGTGAGTTGCAAGCTTCATCAGCAGTAGAGCCCTACACTTTTTCCACTCTTAATAGGGTGGTAATTAGAAACCATTATTCATTTCTCCCCAAAAGTTGTTTCTGACTTTCCTATTAATCAAACTATTACTCTACCTATTTTCCCCAATCCTCCTCAGCAGCAGAAGTGACCTCCATTTACAAGACATTAGAAGAGTCCTTTGCTTCTACCTAGATAAAACAAAGACCTGAGAAAAATACACTAACTCTTTGTTAATTATGGCCAAACCAGACCAGGTCTAACCACATCCAAGCAATGTGTTGCTAGACAGATAGAATCCTGTTTCATGTTATGCTATCAGCTAGCGAACAAACCTCTACCAGTAAAGCTTAACGCTCATTCTACCAAATTAAAAGTAGCTACAACAGCTTGGATCAGGAATATACCAATTGCTGACATCTATAAGGCAGCAACATGTAAATCGATCCGCACATTTAAGAAACACTATTACTTACATTTGTACATGCAATCATATATTAGAATGGGCCAGGAAACCCAAAAAAAATCTCTTTAAACAGAGAATCTCCTTTTTTGTCAAGACATGATCTGTACACTTGAGGTTAGTGTTCTTTCTGTTTATTTCTTGCAACCTAACAGCCTCCTAGTTAATAAACAATTGCCTGCTACTTTATTCTAGCATTTATGACTATCAATTAAGTTCCTACTGTGCAGAACAAATGTTTACTTGCAGTCCTACTTCAGGATTGTAGAAATCTTCATTGCAGCCATACACGACTCATTCACCTCCCTGGCTGGGAGCGGTCTGACACCGCTAAGGAAATATTCACCTTTCAATGTTTGCCTATCAGACAGTATTTTTTCATTCCCTTTCGTACACTTTCACACCCTTCTTGCACATTAAATGCTGCAGTGCAGGCTTAAAACTGCTCATTAAATTTCATCAGTGGATTTCCAGGAAAAAATGTAGCCCCTCGTAAGCTATTGTTATGTTAATAAATTTAAAGCGTTCGTTTATCCTGGGGTGTCTTGCTGCTGACTTATCAGGAAAGAGAGACTGTAAGTATGCTAGTTATTGAAGAGCCAGGTTTTCAGGAGTTATGTCATTATTGTTTGTATTATTGTAGGGTGTTGCTCATCATAGGGAAGATGGACACTGACAACCTGTGTGACATTTTAATGGACAATAATACTATGAAAAGTGGTTCAGGGCCCATGCATGCAGCAAGGAAATATTCTAGCGATTACGACTTCAATGAAGAATAATCTGAAGCAGAAATAGGACTACAAGCAAGTAACCTTTTTTTTGTTTCAACAAGTTGGGATTGGGCAGTTGGAACCAACTTGGCTTGGAGGGAGTACCTCTGGGTTTAGCTTTTGCTTTACTCCTGGGGCTTGCTAGTAGACTCCTAATGGGATATTCTGTTGGTCAATATATAATTATAGAGCTAAAATGTTTTGATTCTGTAGTCTTGCTCCTAGGCATGGTAAACTGTGGTAAAACACAAATCCCTAGAGATCCTTGTAACATCCCTTTCAGAAAGAGGATAAAATGATCAATGTAGACTGATGCAGTGTGTCCCTGTGGGTGATGATACGGCTGTTTGATGTGTCTCATCAACTGTGAAAGAGAAGTTGCCTAGCATGCGTAGTAGGGGAAGGCTAGAATCAGTGAGGGGTTCAATAGAGAATCTGTCCCTTCCAGCACACCAGAGAAGGAGCTGTAGATTTAAGGCTGCAACTGCTCCTGATAGATGCTTCTACCCAGAATTTCCCACCTTTTGATTGCTCACCTGAATTTCCCAGATTGCCAGACTAAATCCTGAAACTTTACAATAGCTACCAACACGCTATGTGGGACTGTGAGACTCTAGTCCCTCGTTTGGACATGACAACTTGCAAATATATTAAGTGCCACCCTTTGTGCTTTAGTGTTTTCTTTTTCTTCACTGCCCTTCAAGATGCATCCAGAACTCCCACTTCATTATTTTACCATTATTATCTTCTAATCTAAAAATATTCTCACAGTGTACTTTATGGTCAAGTCACCCCTGCTCGCCAAAGGTTTGGGATTCACACATTGTTGCAGTTGTGCACTTGCGTCAAGCAGATGTCCAATTTTGGATCCTCACAATGTCTTTTTTTTGGTGCCTGGGCCTCCAGAACAACTCTGGCTCCTGTGAGAAATGTGCCCTCATGCCCTTCAAGACAATCAAGGAGAGGGAAGTCAAATGTTACATGGTACAGGTCTACAAATAACTGGATTTTCCCCACTCCATTTCTCCTCCATCAGGTATATCCTCTAAGAGGGAGTGTTCTATTGAGAAATCCTGTTTAAAAAAAAAAAAAAAAACCTAAATGGGAGCCCTCCACTTCCAGACGTCTCTCCCATTCCATGGATAGCTCTGCCAGTCATTTTTGCGATTCCTCTATTCTGGCAATGATGTAGTCCTCTGTGCCTGTTTTGGAGTTATTGCACCCATAGTAGCAATTGGCCTCCTTAGTTGATTCCATGCTCCAGATTTGTAAGACTACTCCTCCTTCCTCTGGTGCACCATCTGGCCCCACAGAGCTTTCATGAACTTCACAGTTTTTCTGCAGCTCCGGCCTCAACATCAGTTGTTCCTGCTTGGAGCTGTCTCAAAGCTGCTTTGACACCAAGGGCTACATCTGCTACTCTGCAAAATGCTCGCTGGCGCAGTTAGCAGCTCTGCATTCCACATTGCAGAGCCTCTTTTGAGGACAATCTTCTGCGCAAGCATCTACCACGCATGCAGAAGTTTGCCAGAGGGGCTCTTCATTTCATATTCCAATGAAACGTAAAAAGGCCTCCATGGTGCCTCACACTGAGGATGTTATACTGAGGTGGATCATCTCCACCCCCTACTATGTAAATGAGGGTCTTTAAATTGTTCTTCAAACTACCAGTGGTCTGGAAACATCACCTGGATTTAAGCTGGAACATCTTGCTGGCTCTTCTGCTGAGATTGCTTCTTTTACATTGGGGATCCTTAAAGCTGCTGAACTACTGAAACTTTCACTTCCAGTTGAAGAATCCAAAGCTACCTTATAAACAGATATTGTCTAACCAGCCTTTTTTTACGTCTGTGCCTCTCCTGACTTCAATGAGTTTCTCTTGGATCCGGGGCTCATGGCTTGAAACAAATCATTGTTTGCCCCATCGGTATATCACCAGGTTTCTAGGTGCCACCGATCTGCACACGAGGGATCCCAAGTTAGTTTCTACCCACCATTCATTAGAAAGCATAGTGTTGCAGACTTCTTCCAAGCACAACCCCAAGACTTTTTTCAGGCGGTATGGAGTTTCCCCTCCACTCCTTTTGACCAGTTGTTCGAGAGCAGCAACTCTATTGTTAAGAAAGTCTTCTCCTCGAGGAGTCAGTCTCTGCTCTTCTTCAGTGCTTTTTGCCTGGTGGCATGCTACTCCTGTGCACTTAGGGAAATGGCTGAATTGCGGTCGGGCAGCCTACTGGAACACATGATGGCCCATTTGCACTATTGGCAAAAGACATTCAGTAGGTGGACAAAGAAACTTTGAAAGCCAGGATGGATGCAGCAGACTCTGTAGCCAGGTCCATAGGCACAGGCATCATCTTTTAACGGCACACCTGACTGGATTGTTCCCGGTCTCTGCTTGTGATGTCCACATGAAGCTTAAGGATATACCCTTCAACGTTGCACAGTTTTTTGGTGCCAAAGGGTCTGGAAAGCTTTAAACAGAGTATTGCCATGGCACACTCGCATGCCTTCTCCTCTCTGGCACTTCAGTTCCATCACCAGTAATGGATGTACGCAGGCTTTTCAAGGGGCAAGTCCTTCAGCTATTGCAACAGTCACAACAATTTTCTGGTGGCTTAAGTTGTCATGACACTGCCAAGAGCAGACAGCAGGTGTCGTCCTCTTCTTCCCTTGCTTCATATCCACTTTAATCCACCATCAGTTAACCATGAGTATTCAGAGAGAGGACGAATATCTCATTCTGCAGAAACTACTGGCCTGACGGACGTCCGGACCATTACTTTATAATTTCCAGGTTGCTGAAGCAGGGTATGTTCTCTTAATCCAAGACACATCTCCTCACGCTCCCTCAATTTGTTTGACTGTGTCTTCAGGTCATTCCTGGATTCTTTCCAAGGAGGTGTTGAACCGTCTTAACAAAGGGGCCTTCAAAGTGGTACCCAAGGCAGGCAAAGGCCAGAAATGTTAGTCGTATTAATTTTTGGTTATCTACTCCCAGATCCTGACCTACTGAATGCTAAATTCCTTTTTTCCCTTGACTTTCCGGACGCATATATTCATGTTCTATTACTGCTGTCCCACAAACAACATCTTCAGTTCGTGGTGGGTTGCGCTTATGCTAGTTTGCAGCATTCACCTTTAGCCTCATATCATCTCCTCATGTCTTTATGAAGGTCATGTCAGTGTTGTGGCCCACCTTCCCAGACAGGTATACACAAATTCCTGTACCTTGACAACTGACTATTGAAAGCGAGCTCACCTCACCTGCTGTGGGACCTCCTGCAGAGCATAATATCTCTGCTTTTCAACGTGGGTTTTCTGTGATTTCCCCATGTTCTACATTCAGTCTGCTCTGCGCAGCATCTTCCCTTGGAGCGTTTATGGATACCCTTCCTCTGAAGACTTCCCCCCTGCACAGCGAGTCAAGGACATGCAGGATGCGATCTGGATGTTTTAGCCAGGGGTTTGTCTATCTGTTGATTGTCTTGCCTTCGTGAGTCTCCTGGCCTCCTCTGTTCAATCCCATTCTAACTCTGCCCCTGCTAGAGTACCTGCTGCACTTCCCAGCAACTGGATTTGTTCAGAAGACGAGTAAAATTACAGCGTTTAATTTGCAGTTAATATGATATAGATGCCTACCCAATGTCCTACACTGTCCTAATAAAGGGGCACAGCAGTGCATCACCATTCCATAGTCTCTACAGGCAGTTTTAGTGCACTGCATATTTTCCTCAGTTGCTTGAACCACTTGCTTACACAGATCTCAGTAGAGATCCTGAAGGCACATTAGATAATTCTGGAGGTATGCTATTGCACTTTAGGGAAGTAGTGTGGAAGATTGTTTGGCATGTTGTTTGTCAAAAAATATAGCATTATGTTGAGATAGTAATGTCCCCTGCATGGTAAACTGGTGTCCTGACATTTCGTATGGCTTTGCCCCAAGGTGATCTTGAATTTGCGCAGAGTCCTATTTCTGTATCTAGAAATGCAAGTCCTGAACCGTCTCTGTGACCTGAGGGTGGGGGGGGTGCATCAAGTGCCTCATAAGAGGGTGTAGGACTATTCTGCATGCCCTGGCTAAATCACATAAAGCAGTGATGGCAGTAAACCTCTTAACTAATAGAGACTTCTAGCTGTAGATTCCTTACCTTAGAATATTCCACAGGCGTCGGACTGGATCCAGAAATTTTCAAGCAGTGCTCTGCATGCTGGTATGTGGCATCGATCGGCTCCGCGCGTGTCATCCGCGCTAGAACAGTGCAAATTGAGAAAGTCCTAACTCAGTCCATTTATTTGGACTGTTTTTTCAATGTTTTGGCGACCTTTGTTGAGATTTTTGCTCCCAATGTGCTTAGGGATGTTCCCTAAAAAACCTGTGGAGTTTAAACCCTGTGGTTCCTGTCACAGACATATGTCGGTGACAGACCCCCACTTGGTTTGCCTCTGGTGCCTGGAGCCGAGCCACGACTCCAAGGCCTGCCCGACTACTGCGCCATGAATTCAAGGCGGTTCAGGAGCGTTCTCTGAACTTCTTGGTGCCCAACCCAGCCAACTCTGCAAAGCTCCAGAACCCTGTCGCACGGAAGGTCCCGGACCGTTCGCTGAGTGTTCCCGGCACTCGCCGTTGCACTCAGTCATCGTTGGGTAAGTCCAAACAAAATTTTTTAAAAAATACAGAAAGTCTAAGCGCTCTTTGACTTCTCAGTGCCAGTCCAAATCTTCGACCGAGACGTGGGAACCATTCTGGACCTCGCTCCCACGCATCTGCAGCAGAACCTGAGTCTGGGTCCACTCCGCGCCTCACAGAATTTCCCTTTGCGACCCTGCCCCTTTTACAGAATTTTATGAAGGCCTGAACCTCATAATTGGGTGGGCTAGCTCTCTGGAGTGCCTTTGATCAAAGCTGATTTGTCTGGGGCCCCCACTGGATTTCTGCCGATGGGTTTGCCTTTGCCACAAATCTGGCCTCTTGGATCCAGATCAGTCCTGGTTGTGAGACCACAACCTTTCCTGGAGCCAGTCACTTTGATGTTGTTCCTGGTGTCACCGACGCCCCACATCGTACCTGACTGTGCTACGGAGCTGGACCGGCATCACTCGACGCCGACTTTGGTGCCGGCTGGTACACCACCTTCTGAGTCTGAGCCAGGGCCTCCTTTTTTCAACAAGCCCTATAGGGAGTATGATTGGGAGGAATGGGAGGATCCTTATGGCTATCCTAACCTTTTGGAAGAGCCTGAAGAAAACTGGTACGAGGAACTGGTGGATGCCAGTGTTTTGGACATCTCCCCAAACACTGGCTTAGTCTCTCCGCCAAATGTGGCAACAGAGGAAGTGGCTTCCTTTGCCATGGTGGTGAAGAGATGGCCTGAGGTCCTGGACCTTACGCTGCCCTAGATGGTAGTCAAGACAAGCGTCTTCACTGAGGGGCTTCAGCTGGGAGTCACCCCCACAGAACCTCTCCACCCATTTAATGAAGCCCTCACAGATGTCCTGCTCAGGGCATGGGCCAAGCCCTGCAGAGGGGCTCCTGTTCACTGGAATATTGCCCGCCACCACCACCCCGCTCCTGGGATTTAGCTTTACTCACCCCAAAGAGCCTGGTCGTCCAGTCCTCCACATCTTATGTCAGCCCTGTTGCGTTCCTTACTACACTACCGGATAGGGACTCCAAGAGGCTAGACATCTTTGGCAAGAGGATGTTCTATTCCGCCAGCCTTGCACTGCAGTCGGTGAACACCATGTGCCTCTTGGGCTGGTATTCCCACACTGTTTGGGATTCGGTTGAGCAAGTGCTGCCCATGGTCTCGGAGGAGACCCGAGCCATCCTAACCTAAGGCTATTATTGATGGCAAGTACTCAGAAAAGTTCACAATATGCTGTGGTCTGGATTCAGTCGACTTGCGAGGCAGAGTGATTTAGTTGTCAGTGGCACTTTGATGCCACACCTTGCTGAGATCTACTGACTTCCAGGCATCGCTTATGGACATGCCTTTTGATGGCATCTGCCTCTTCATCGATAAGGCAGAATCTGAAAGAGACACGTTAGTGACAGATTCCTTACCTTAGAATATCCCCAGGCGTCAGGCTGGATCCGGAAAGTTTTGCGTAGCAGTACCCTTGCGCGTCGGTAGGCGGCGTCGTGCGGCTCCGTGTCCGTCGTCGGCGTCGTGATCGCCGGGATGACGTCGCGGGCAGTACTTAGGCGCCGCCCCTGCGCGCTGACGTCAGTTCTTCTTTTTCCGCGCCAGCAAGCGCAGATCCGGGAAGAGCAGTGCCCTGGTCATTTTTTGACCATACTTTTTGGTGAATTTTTCACTGTTTTTTCCATACTTAAAGGTGTCGTAGGGATGCCCGGCTTCAAGCGATGCGGCGCCTGTGCGCGGATGATGTCCGTCACCGACCCGCATTGGGAGTGTCTCTTCTGCCTCGGCCGAGGCCACGACACGGAGTCTTGTCCCGAATGCCAGGCCCTCAACCCGAAAGCTTTGCGAGAGCGGTCTCGAAAGCTCCTCGAGGCCCGGCATTCGGCTCCACGGAGGCCCCGGTCGCGTGAGAGGTCCAGGGGTCGCTCGCGGAGTGCACACCGGTCGTCGGCGTCGAAGTCTTCTTCGTCCGGTAAGTCGAAGCACAAGAAGTCCAAGAAGCATCGTCGCTCTCGGACTTCGCCTCGCCGGTCTCGCGACTCGGCTGAGGCCCCTCCCGGCACCGTCCCCGCGGCCCCGGACTTGCCTGTGGAGTCGCCCCCGCCATACCCGCCCTTCCCGGGTTCGGGGGCGGATCCGGCCAAGGTACAGGAATTCCTGTCGGCCATGGCCCGCCTCTTCGGGCCTTCAGGCCCCTCCGGTGCGCCTTCGGGCCCCGCGGGCCCTGATGGGGTTGCTCCGGCGTCGCCGACGGCTCCGGCCCCGGCGTCGCCCGTGCCTCCAGCCTCGATCCCGGCTCCGGCTTCGGCCCCGGCCTCGATCCCGGCTCCACAACCCCCATCGACGCCGGTCGACCTCACGACACCTCCGCCGGCGCCGATGTCTCCGGTGCCGTTCTCGACGCCGCCCTGGGCTCCGGGCGGCGTCGTCCCCTAGTTCCTTCCGGCTCCGGACATGGACCCGGAGCGACGTCGCTCGACTCCGGCGCCGATGGGACCTTGGGTCCCAACTGTCCCTCCTCCTCCTTATTTTGAACCTGAGGAGGACCAGTTGGACTGGGAGGGTCTGATGACCCTCTGGCGCGACACTGTCAGTATGATGAGGACTGGACAGAGAGTCTAGGGAGGCCAGTGGTCTGGATACTTCCCCTGACACTGGCATGCTGTCTCCTCCCGTGGCTACGGAGGAGGGGGCCAATTTTGGTACGGTGTTGCGTAGGGCAGCTGGGGCCTTACGTCTCCAGCTCCCTACTTTGACGGTCAAGCCTAACATCTTGACAGAGGTGCTTCAGCCGGCAGCCTCCTCTGCGGAGACTGTGCTGCCGTTTAACGACGCCCTCACTGACGTTCTTTTGGGCGCCTGGTCCAAGCCCAACACAGGGGCTCCTGTGGATCGGAACGTGTCACGACGCCATCGCCCAGCTCCGGGCGACCCCCTGTTTCTTTCTGTCCACCCCACTCCTGAGAGCTTGGTTGTCCAAGCCTCCGCTTCCCAAACCGCCTTCCCTACCGCTCCTCCGGATAGGGAATCCAAACGCCTGGATCAGTTTGGGAAGAAAGGTTTTTCTTCCTCCAGTGCTGGCTTGCGGTCCGTTAACACCGCTTGTCTTTTGGGCCGATATACCCACTCCCTGTGGGATTCGGTGGCGGATGTTTTGCCCCAGTGCCCTGAGGAGGTCCAGGCACTGCTTTCCCGCGCCATTGCGGAAGGAAGGGATGCGGCCAAATACACTATCCGTTGTGGCCTTGACACCGCCGACTCGCTGGGCAGGTCTATTGCAACGACGGTGGCGCTCCGACGCCACGCCTGGCTGAGAACCACTGGTTTTTCAGGGGATGTCCAGAATACTTGGAGCGCTTTAAGGACTCACGGGCTACTGCCAAGTCCCTGGGCCTTTCTGCTACACGCCCTCCGCTGACTTCTGCTTTTCGCCCCTATCGTGGCCACGGTAGGGGCGCCCCTTCACGTCAGCAGCCCAGCCACCGGCCCGCGCAGCAGGCGTCTACGCGTGGCCGAGGACGTGGATTCCGCCGTGGCGGATCGGGCAACCAGCGTGCGGGTCAGGCCACCACCTCCAACCCGTCCGCGGCCTCCAAGCCCTCCTAGTCCCTCCTTTCAGGTGCACTGCACGCCAGTAGGGGGCAGGGTTCGCCATCACCTTCCCCACTGGCGCACCATCACCTCGGACAGGTGGGTCTTGGACATTGTCCGAAGGGGCTACTCCCTCCCCTTCGAGACCACCCCCCAGCCATGCCACCTCAATTCCGCCGCATGTCAGGGGATCACTTGGTGCTTCTACAGAAGGAAGTCACGGCCCTCTTGACCAAGAGGGCCATCGAGACATGTTCCGACCCCAGAAGTAGGGTGTGGTTGCTACTCCCACTACTTTCTGGTGCCCAAAAGGACAAGGAGGACATGCGTCCTATCTTGGACCTCCGGAACGTCAATCGCTTCCTCCGGAAGGAGAAGTTCAAGATGCTCACCCTAGCTCAGGTCTTGACTGCCCTCGACCCTGGAGACTGGTTGGTAGTGTTGGACTTGCAGGACGCGTATTTCCACATCCCCGTCCTGCCGGCCCACCGGCGTTACCTTCGGTTCACGGTAGGCCCCGAGCATTTTCAGTTCACCGTGCTCCCCTTTGGCCTTACCAGTGCCCCTCGGGTGTTCACGAAAGTGATGGCGGTGGTCGCAGCTCATCTGCGCCGGGCAGGGGTTTCAGTCTTCCCCTACCTCGACGACTGGCTGCTGAAGGCGGGCTCGTCCCAGGCAGTCGTCTCCCACCTCCAGACTACGGCCGAACTCCTGCACTCGCTGGGGTTCTCCATCAATGTGCCGAAGTCGCATCTGATTCCTTCTCCACAGCTCCTTTTCATCGGAGCAGTTCTGGACACGACGCAGTTTCGGGCCTATCCTCCCGAACGGCGAGTCCGGGATATTCAGGCTATGATTCCGATCTTTCGGCCTTTATCCTGGGTTTCGGTACGGATGACCCTGAGGCTGCTGGGCCTCATGGCCTCCTGCATCCTGCTGGTCAATCATGCCAGATGGCATATGCGGGCTCTGCAGTGGGACCTGAAGTTCCAGTGGGCGCAGCACCAGGGGAACCTGTCCGATCACGTCCAGATCTCGGAGGGGACTGCAAGACAGTTGCAGTGGTGGCTCTCGAACCGGCAGTGGGTCATGGGCAGATCCCTCTCCCTTCCCCAGCCAGAGCATACAGTTGTGACGGACGCGTCCCTTCTGGGATGGGGCGGTCACATGGGAGAGGCGGAGATCAGAGGCCTCTGGTCTCCGGCGGAGTCCCGGCTCCATATCAACATTCTGGAGCTCCGGGCGATCCGACTTGCACTCAAGGCATTCCTTCCCTCTGTCAAAGGGAAGGTAGTGCAGGTGTTCACAGACAACACCACCGCCATGTGGTACTGCAACAAACAGGGCGGGGTGGGGTCTTGGACCCTTTGTCAGGAGGCTCTGCGCCTCTGGACATGGCTGGAACATCAGGGCATGTTCCTGATGGTTCAACACCTGGCAGGTTCCCTGAACGCCAGGGCGGACGAACTCAGCCGCAGGTGCATGATGGATCACGAATGGCGTCTTCACTCGGAAGTGGCGCAAGGACTCTTTCTACAATGGGGAGAGCCTTGGTTAGATCTATTCGCCACCGAAGAGAACGCGCAATGTCATCAGTTCTGCGCGTTGGAATTTCCAAGGCGGCACTCGCTCGGCGGCGCTTTTCGTCGCGAGTGGAGTTGCGGTCTGTTGTACGCCTTTCCGCCTATACCACTTCTACCCAGAGTGTTGAAGAAGATTCGGCACGACCGGGCCCAAGTTATTCTTGTGGCTCCGGACTGGGCTCGAAGAGTTTGGTATCCCGAGCTACTCAATATGAGCGTAGATCCCCCGATCCGTCTGCCTCTTCGGGAGGATCTTCTGTCACAGCAGCAGGGGACGGTCCTCCACCCGAACCTGTCCAGTCTACACCTGCTTGCGTGGAGATTGAGCGGCGGCAGTTGATTCCTTTCGACTTGCCTCCCGAAGTTTGTGATGTGATTCTGGCAGCCAGGCGTCCCTCCACTAAGGTGGTATACGCCTGCAGGTGGAACAAATTTGTGGCATGGTGCACAGCAAAGGCTGTGAATCCCCTTTCTGCCCCTCTTTCTGAGGTCCTTCTGTTCCTTCTCTCCCTGGCCCAACAGGGTTCTGCCCTGGGTACCATCAAGGGTTATCTTTGTGCTATCTCGGCCTTCCTCAGGCTCCCTGATCAGCCCTCCCTTTTCAAGTCCCCTGTTGTTAACAGGTTCTTAAAAGGCATTACTCACCTCGTCCCTCCTGTTCCGTTTGTGATGCCTCAGTGGGACTTGAACTTGGTTCTTACCTTTTTAATGTGCGCTCCCTTTGAGCCTCTGCATAACTGTCCTCTTCGTCTTCTGACTCTGAAGACAGCCTTTCTGGTGGCCATCACCTCCGCTCGGCGGGTGAGTGAGCTCCAGGCTCTATCTTGCAAACCTCCCTTTCTGTCTGTTCATCCAGACAAGGTTGTTCTTCGGACGCGTCCGTCCTTCTTGCCAAAGGTGGTTACTGCTTTCCACATTGGGCAGACCATCACTTTGCCCACCTTCTTTCCGCCTCCGCATCCTTCCAGAGAGGAAGAGAGGCTCCACCGTCTGGACCCAAAACGTGCGCTCTCCTTCTATATCGACCGCACAAAACACTTCCGGGTGGATGACCAGCTCTTTGTTGGCTACGTGGGCGCCAAAAAGGTCGGGCGGTGCACAAGAGGACCATCTCCCGCTGGGTTACCTTGTGCATCAAGACCTACTATTCTTTGGCCAAGAAGGAGCCTCCTGTTGGGCTGCGTGCCCATTCCACCAGGGCAACGGCTGCTACCACGGCCTTGGGCCGCGGTGTTCCGCTGCCGGTTATCTGTCAGGCAGCTACGTGGGCCTCGCTGCACACGTTTACAAAGCATTACTGCCTTGACAGTCAGGTCCGGAGGGACGGCTTCTTTGGCCGTTCTGTCCTCCAGGACTTCCTTGTCTGATCTTTGTTCGCAGACCCACCACCGGGGTTGGTATTGCTGGGGTATCTATTCTAAGGTAAGGAATCTGTCACTAACGTGTCTCTTTCAGATGCACAAGTTACTAACTTGTGTAACGATATATCTGTAAGAGACAGTAGTTAGTGACAGATTCCTTACCGCCCACCCATCCTCCCCGTTCTGCGAACTGATTTCTAGGGTTAAGGACATCCCTTTCAGGGCCCTAGTATTTTTCAGACACCTGTGTCAGCTTCTTGCATGGCTCTGCGTTCCTGGCGCGGAAAGTCGTGTACAGAACTGACGTCAGCGCGCAGGGGCGGCGCCTAAGTACTGCCCGCGACGTCATCCCGGCGATCACGACGCCGACGACGGACGCGGAGCCGCACGACGCCGCCTACCGACGCGCAAGGGTACTGCTACGCAAAACTTTCCGGATCCAGCCTGACGCCTGGGGATATTCTAAGGTAAGGAATCTGTCACTACTGTCTCTTACAGATATATCGTTACACAAGTTAGTAACTTGTGCTTCAGTGCTCAAGGGCCACTGTCCGCTTGTTAGGACTCTCCACGGTCCGCGTCGGCCCCACTCTGCCTTTTGTCTGTTCTGTGGCTACAGTAGGAGCTACCAAATGTGTCCATTCCCACCCAGCCTCCAAGGTCAACAGGCTTCCCAGTTCTTTCATAGCTGTGGTTCCCACCAGCCCCTTGGGACCCAAGGCCAGAGGTCAGCCCAGTCTGCCACCTTCGGAAGCAGTAGCCTCCAAATCCCTTTAGTTTGCCCTCGCACCATCACCAGCAACTGGTGTGCCGCAGGATCCAGCACCACCTGCCTCGCCGGCAATCCATAACATTGGACAAATGGATGCTCCAAATTGTTCAGTTGGGCTACACCCTTCCATTTACCAAAACCCCGCCGCCCATACCACCATGCTCAGATTAGTTATCGGAGGACCACCTCTCCCTGCTCCGTCGGGAACTACAGGTTCTTTTGGCCAAAGGAGTCTTAGAGAGGGTGCTGGCATCCGAAGTAGGTCGTGGTTGCTGTTCCCGCTAATTTCTGGTGCCCAAAAAGGAAGGGTCTCTGCCCTATATTAGACTTATGCCCTCTCAACTACTTCCTGAAGGAGAAATTCCAGATGCTCACATTAGCATAGGTCCTGTCTGCCCTGGACCCTGTAGACTGGATGGTAGTGTTGGACTGGCAGGACGCTTATTTTCACATATCTTCCTGCCTGCCCACAGACGTTTCCTGCGGTTCACAGTGGTGGCATTGATCAGCTCGGTTTCAGCATTGCTTTCTCCGGATGTGATGTGCGTAGTGCCTATATAGGCTCCACCCTACCGCACTGACATCAGTTACTTTCCGTGACATTTCCACGCCTGATCACTGAGTCACGACAGAATGCTGATGTACCAGTGCGCAGACCCATTAGAGCCTACAGGGACCATACTAGTTGAAAAACATAGTTCACAGACGCAGATAGGATCAGTAAGGCATCTGCAAAAAGTAAATTGTTCATCTGATAGACTTCTAGCAGCAGATTCCTTACCTTAGAATAGATACACAAGCAGTATGTCCCTCGGAGATGGGTCTGCCAACAAATTCAGACCAAGATGTCCTGGAGGATCGAACGGGCACATGCCCGTCATGATGGACCTGTCTGTCCAGGCAGTAGTGCTTGCTAAACTTTTGCAGAGATGCCCACATCGCAGCGTGACAGATATCCAGGTCAGGGTCTCCGTGAGCTAGCACAGTGGTTGCAGCTTTGGCTCTGGTGAAGTGAGCCCGCAACCCTCAGTGGGCTGCTTCTTGGCCCGTGTGTAGCAGATCATATTGCAGAGTGCAATCTATCTGGAGATGGTTAATTTCTGCACAGCTTTCTCTTTCGTTGCTCTGGTGAACCTAACGAAGAGCTGATCGTCCACCCGGAGTTCTCAGATACTATCAATGTAGAACAATAACGCTCCTTTTGGGGCCAGGCGATGGAGTCTCTCGTCTTCTTTAGAAGGGTGAGGTGGGGCAAAGAAGGCCGGCAATGTGATGGTATGGCTGATGTGGAAGGGTGTCACCACTTTCAGCAGGAATGAGGTACTTGTTCTCATAACCAGTCTGTCTGCAAAAAAGTTGGTGTAAGGAGGGTGCACAGAGAGTGCTTGCAGCTCGCTAAACCTCCTGGCTGGTGTAATGGCCTCTAGAAAGCCTCTTTTGATGGTCAAGAGAAGCGGAGGGCAGCTGTGCTAAGGCTCGAAAGTCAAGCACATCAAAACTGTCAAAACTAAGTTCAGGTCCCATTTGGGCATGATGAAGGGTTCTGGAGTACACACATGTTGGAGTCCTTTTAGAAAACGAGTCACAACAGGTGATCCGGCAACTGCAAGAAAGCTGATATGGCTGAAAGATACCCTTTAACTGTGCCCAAATAACAACACCTCAGACAAAGGTACAGAGGGGGGATCAACATCTTTGGTAGTACACCAAGCCACAAACATGTCCCATCTGCAGATGTATACTGTCTTGGTTGAGGGGCGCCTGGCTGGCAGAATGACATTGTAGACTTCTGCAGGGAGGTCAAAGGCTGTCCGTTTCCACCGCTCAATCTTTATGCATGAAGGTGGAGCATGCACAGTCTCGTCAGGGCCCTGCCCTGTTGCTGTGGCAGAAGATCCTCCCGAAAGGGCAGCCTGATCGGGGGACAGATGCTCAAGCGCAGGAGTTTGGGATCCCATGCTCTCCGTGCCCAATCAGGAGCTCCAAGAATGACTTGAGCCCTGTCGCTCTTGATCTTCTTGAGAACTCCTAGCAGAAGTGGTATCAGCGGATATGTGTACATGAGGCCTGAAGACCACTCGAGATGAAATGTGTCTCCGGAGCGAGAGCCCCCTTGGAAACCCCAGCGTGCAGAAGTGCTGACATTGCGCGTTCTCAATGATGGAGAATAGATTGAACCAAGGTGCTTCCTAGTCGCGGAAGAGACCTTGCACCATCTCCGAATGGAGATGTGATTCTTGATCTGCGAGGCATTGAAGGCTGTGGCAAATAGATCTACCCAAGGTTCTCCCCAGTTATGGAAGAGACGTTGCACCACCTCTGGATGGAGACACCATTTGTGATTGGTGAGGCATTGACGGCTGAGTTTCCTCGCCCTGACGTTTCGATATCCTACCATGTGTTGTACAGCCAGCAAAATGTCCTGCTTTTCCAGCGATGTCCAGAGGCGCAGGGCCTCTTGACACAGGGCCCACAACCCCTCTCTCCCTGCTTGTTGCAGTACCACATGGCGGTGATGTTGTCCGTGAACACCTGAACAAGCCTTCCCTTGATTGAATGAAGAAAGGCTTTCAGTGCCAGGCGAATTGCTGTCAACTCCAACAGGTTGCTGTGGAGCTGAGACTCCGCCAGAGGCCAGAGTCCTCTGCTCTCCACCTCTCCCAGATGGCCGCCCTAACCCAGGAGTGAAGTATTTGTCACCACAGTCAGCTCTGGGTGGGGAAGGGAGAGGGATCTGCCGCTTACCCAATTATGGTTCATCCTCAACCACAGCAGATTTTTTACAATTCCCTCCAGACCAGGTCGAAGAGATTCTCCTGATGCTGCACCCTCTAGGGCTTCAGGCCCCACTGCAGAGCCCACATATGCCAGCGGGCATCTGTTTCCAGCAGAATGCTCAAGTCCATGAGGCTCAGCATCCTCAGAGTCAATCTCACAAAAATACAGGATAGAGGCTGCAACAACAGAATCATAGCCTGAAAATCCTGGACTCACCGATCTGGAGGATAGGCCTGAAACTACACTGTGTCCAGAATAGCGCCCGTGAAAGGGAGCATCTCAGGGGGAGTCTGGTGTGACTTTGATAGTGAACCCAGCGAATGCAGGAAGTCCGCCGAGTCTGGAGGCGGGAGACAACTGCCTGGGGCGAGCCCGCATTCAACAGCCAGTCAAGTTAGGGGGAGACTGGAACCCCTAACCTATGCAAATGGGCTGCTACCACTGCCATCATGTTTGCGAACACCCGAGGGGCGCAGGTAAGGCCGAAAGGGAGCACAGCAAACTGAAAGTGCTCGTGGCCCAGAGATAGTGTTCAAAACTTTCCAGCTCAAGTCTGACTCCTGGGGTATACTCTAAGGTAAGGAATCGGAGACTAGATAGATTCTCTAACTGATAAGGCGTTACTGAAGGTAAGTAACTTGTTCTTTGTGAATCTGTAGTGTGACCAGATATTTTTCTATTTACCAGAGAGAGTGCGGTCTACTGACCCCTCTTGTCTAAAGTTCCGCTTTTATGTAAACCCGCAGAACCTTGCACTGAAATTCCATGTGCATTTGAGCACAAGTATGTACAGTAAGTGTTGAGCACATGTATGGTAGTAGAACTTAGTGTATGGTATAAATCTAGTAGTGGGCCCACTAGGATCCATTGTAGAGGCCCCTAGTTTAGAATGGCACAATATGAAGGATGAGGACAGCTTCCTCCAGATAGTGGGAGTGTATTGGCTGCATTCCTTTAGCTGGAAGTTGGAGGACCACACACTGAGGGAAGATGAAGAAGACAGTGCTACCTTTAGAAATTCAATGAGGACCTTGTTAGCAAAGTACTGCTGATTAGTGCTTCCTGAGAGCTGCCATTTAGTAGATTGAAGGGGCTAGGGGTGGGACTGTAGATCTGAAAGAAACACGTTAGTTATAGATTCCTTTCCTTAGAATTACCCCCAGGCGTCAGACTGGATCCGGAAAGTTTTTTCGTCAGCAGTACCTCTGCGCGTCGGAAGGGGGCGTCGGTCGACTCCGCGTCCGTCGTTGGCGTCGTGGTCGCCGGGATGACGTCGCGGCAGCTACTTAGACGCCACCCTCGCGCGCTGACATCAGTTCTGTTCTTTCTTTTTCCATGCCAGCCAGCGCAGATCCGGGAAGAGCGGTACCTCCAGTCACTTTTTGCCTGACTTTTTTTCTCGACTTTTGTCGACTTCTTTTTCGAGTCTTCGACTCCTGGTGCATGAGGGATGCCCGGCTTCAAGCCATGCGGTTCCTGTCATCGGATGATGTCGGTGACGGATCTGCACCGCGTGTGCCTCTTTTGCCTGGAGCGCGACCACGACCCCAAGTCGTGCTCCGACTGCCGGTCGATGGCGCCGAAGGCCTTGCGGGAGTGGTCCCGAAAGCTGCTTGAGCACCGGCAGTCGGCTCCGCGCCGTTCGAGGTCCCGGTCGCGAGGGAGGTCGAGGGACCGGTCGCGGAGCCACCACCATTCGTCCAAGTCTTCGAAGTCTTCGCACTCGGGGTCGGGTAAGTCGAAGCATAAGAAGAATTCGAAGAAGCATTGTCGCTCTTCGACTTCTCCTCGTCGGTCGGCCGACCCGACGAGGGACGCGGGTGGTGCCCCTCCCGCGGCTCAGCGTGCGGAGCCCGAAGAGTCGACTCCGCATTTCCCTCCCTTCCCAGGACCCGGAGCGACTCCCGCCCAGCTTCGTACGTTCCAAGAGGCGATGCATGCCATCTTTGGGCGGACCGAACCCGCCGACGCGCCTTCGGGCCCCGCGGACTCGGTTGAGGGGCCTAGGCCTTCTCCAATGATGGCTCCTGCCCCGGCGCCGCAGGCCCCCCTTGGATCCAGGCCTGGATCCGGATCGGCACCGGTTGATCTGATTACGCCTCCACCGGCGCCGCTTCCTCCAGCACCACTACTGTGTTCGACGCTGGTCGCCCCCCCGGCCGGCGTCGACCCCGGCCTCCATCCCGACGTGGACCCAGACCGGCGTCGCTCGACGCCGGATCCGGCGGCGAGTGGGGTTTTTGTGCCCCTGTTCACTTCTGGGGTCCCTTTTCGACCAGAAAGCACCCAGAGGAGGAAGACTGGGAGGGGTCAGGTGACCCTCTGACCGACCAGTTGGATGAACAGGACTGGAGAGAGGAACTGGGGGATGCCAGTGGTCTCGACACCTCCCCTGACCTTGGCATGTTGTCTCCTCCTACCGTGGCTAAGGAGGAGGGAGCGTCATACGCAGTGGTGTTGCATAGGGCGGCCGAGGCTCTCAACCTCGAGCTTCCTACGGTGGCGGTCAGGACTAACCTCCTGACAGAGGTGCTTTAACCGGCTGCAAGCTCTTCGGAGCCCCTGCTGCCGTTTAATGAGGCCCTCACCGACGTCCTTTTGGGCACGTGGTCCAGGCCCAACACAGGGGCTCCCGTGTACAGGATGATTGCCCGATGCCACCATCCCGGCTCCGGGCGACCCCACTTTCCTCTCCCAACACCCCACCCCGGAGAGTTTGGTAGTCCAAGACTCCACTTCCAAGAGCGCATTCCCTACCACTCCACCGGAAAGGGAATCCAAATTTTCTCTACCGCCAGGTTATGGCTGCGGTCGATAAACACAGCATGTCTCTTGGGCCGTTATTCCCACTCGGTGTGGGATACGGTTGCGCGGGTGCTGCCTCAGTGTCCGGAGGAGGCCCGGGCAGTGCTCTCCCAGGCTGTCGCCGCCGGGAGGGATGCGGCGAAGTTTACCATCCGTTGTGGGCTGGACACCGCCGACTCTCTGGGCAGGACCATTTCAACGTCAGTAGCACTTTGTCACTACGCCTGGATGAGATCGACTGGCTTTTCAGGGGATGTCCAGAACACCTTGATGGACATGCCCTTTGATGGCCGTCGCCTTTTTGGCGACAAAGCAGACAACGCTCTAGAGCTTTTCAAGGACTCACGGGCTACGGCCAAGTCCTTGGGCCTCTCCACCCGCCCTGCGCAATCTGCTTTTCGCCCCTTTCGTGGCTATGGAAGGGGTGCCCCATCCCGCCCAGAGCCACAGGCCGCAGCAAGTTACCCAACCTTCGCGCGGCCGGGGACGTGGGAACAACCGTTGTGGTTCCGGGGGCCAGCGGGCGGGCCAGTCCACCAACCCCCCCTTTGCAGCAGCCTCCAAACCTTCCTAGTCCGACATTTCAGGCCCATCAAGCACCGGTGGGTGGCAGGATTCGCCATCACCTCCCCCACTGGCGCACCATCACGTCGGACAGGTGGGTTTTGCAAATAGTCCGAAGGGGCTACTCCCTCCCCTTCGAGGCTACCCCTCCAGCCATGCCACCACAATACCACCGTATGTCGGAGGATCACCTGGCCCTTCTCCAGCAGGAAGTTACGGCTCTTTTGGCCAAGGGAGCCATCGAGCGCGTTCCTGTCCAAGAAGTAGGTCGTGGTTGTTATTCCCACTACTTTCTGGTCCCCAAGAAGGACAAGGCCTGCGTCCTATCTTGGATCTCAGGAACGTCAACCGCTTCCTCCGGAAGGAGAAGTTCAAGATGTTGACGCTCGCTCAGGTCTTGTCTGCCCTCGACCCGGAAGACTGGATGGTAGCGTTGGACTTGCAGGACGCTTATTTTCACATCCCCGTCCTGCCGACCCACCGGCGTTACCTGCGGTTCACGGTAGGCCACGAGCATTTTCAGTTCACCGTGCTCCCCTTTGGCCTTACCAGCGCCCCTCGGGTGTTCACGAAAGTGATGGCGGTGGTCGCAGCTCATCTGCGCAGATCAGGGGTTTCAGTCTTCCCCTATCTCGACGACTGGCTGTTGAAGGCGGGCTTGCCCCAGGCAGTTGTCTCCCACCTCCAGACTACGTCCAACCTCCTGCATTCGCTGGGGTTCTCCATCAATGTGCCGAAGTCACACCTGATTCCCTCTCAGAAGCTCCTCTTCATCGGAGCGGTTCTGGACACGACGCAGTTTCGGGTCTATCCTCCCGAACGGCGAGTCCGGGATATTCAGGCTATGATTCCGATCTTTCAGCCTCTATCCCGGGTTTCAGTCAGATTGACTCTGAGGCTGCTGGACCTCATGGCCTCCTGCATCCTGCTAGTTGATCATGCCAGGTGGCATATGCGGGCTCTGCAGTGGGACCTGAAGTTCCAGTGGGCGCAGCATCCGGGGAATCTGTCTGATTGCGTCCAGATCTCGAGGGCACTGCACGGCAATTGCAGTGGTGGCTCACGAACCAGGATTGGGTCAACGGCAGATCCCTCTCCCTTCCCCAACCAGATTTCACAGTGGTGACAGACGCATCCCTTCTGGGATGGGGAGGCCATATGGGAGAGGCGGAGATCAGAGGCCTCTGGTCTCCGGCGGAGTCCGGGCTCTACATCAACCTTCTGGAGCTTCGGGCGATTCATCTTGCACTCAAAGCATTCCTTCCCTCTGTCCGGGGAAGAGTAGTGCAGGTGTTCACGGACAACACCACCGCCATGTGGTACTGCAACAAACAGGGCGGGGTGGGGTCGTGGGCTCTATGTCAGGTGGCCCTCCGCCTCTGGACTTGGCTGGAACATCAGGGCATATCCTTGGTAGTTCAACACCTGGCAGGTTCACTGAACGCCAGGGCCAACGAACTCAGCCGCAGGTGCATGATGGATCCTGAATGGCGTCTTCACTCGGAGGTGGTGCAAGGTCTCTTTGGACAGTGGGGAGAGCCTTGGTTAGATCTATTCGCCACCAAAGAGAACGCGCAATGTCAGCAATTCTGCGCGTTGGAATTTCCAAGGCGGCACTCGCTAGGCGACGCTTTTCGTCGCGAGTGGAGTTGTGGTCTGTTGTACGCCTTTCCGCCTATACCACTTCTGTCCAGAGTGCTGAAGAAGATCAGGCGCGACCGGGCCCAAGTCATTCTTGTGGCTCCGGACTGGGCACGGAGAGTATGGTATCCCGAGCTGCTCAACATGGCCATCGATCCTCCGACCCGTCTGCCTCTTCGGGAGGATCTTCTGTCGCAGCAACAGGGGACGGTCCTTCACCCGAACCTGTCCAGCCTCCACCTCCTTGCGTGGAGATTGAGCGGCGGCAGTTGACATCATTCGACCTGCCTCCCGAAGTCTGCGATGTAATTCTGGCAGCCAGGCGTCCCTCCACTAAGACGATATACGCCTGCCGGTGGAACAAATTTGTGGCATGGTGCACAGCAAAGGCTGTGGATCTCTCTCTGCCCCTCTTTCTGAGGTTCTTTTGTTCCTTCTTTCCTTGGCCCGGCAGGGCTCTGCTCTGGGCACTATCAAGGGCTATCTCTCGGCCATCTCTGCCTTCCTTCGGCTTCCAGATCAGCCTTCCCTTTTCAAGTCCCCGGTGGTAAATCGCTTCTTGAAAGGCATAACTCATCTCTTTCCTCCTATTCCTTTCGTTATGCCTCAGTGGGACTTGAACCTGGTTTTAACTTATTTAATGTGGGCTCCATTTGAGCCGCTTCACAACTGTCCTCTGAGGATCTTAACTCTCAAAACTGCGTTCCTGGTGGCCATCACCTCTGCCAGACGGGTGAGTGAGCTCCAGGCGCTCTCTTCTAAGCCTCCTTTTCTATCTGTGCATCCGGACAAAGTTGTCCTCAGGACTCGTCCATCCTTCCTGCCTAAGGTCGTCACTGCCTTTCACATCGGGCATACCATCACTTTGCCCACCTTCTTTCCGCCTCCGCATCCTTCGAAGGAGGAAGAGAGGCTCCACCGTCTGGACCCAAAACGTGCGCTTTCTTTTCATTTGGATTGCCCCAGACAGTTCCGGGTGGATGACCAGCTCTTTGTCGGGTACGTGGGCGCCAAGAAAGGTCGGGCCGTACACAAGCGTACTGTCTCCCGATGGGTCGTTCTGTGTATCAAAGCCTGCTATTCTCTGGCAAAGAAGGAGCCTCCAGTGGGGCTGCGCGCCCATTCCACCAGGGCGACGGCAGCAACTACTGCTTTGGGGCGAGGAGGGCCTCTCAACGACATCTATCAGGCAGCTACGTGGGCTTCGCTGCACACATTTAACAAACACTACTGCCTTGACAGTCAAGTCCAGAGAGACGGCTTCTTTGGCCGTTCTGTTCTCCAGGATTTTCTGGTGTGATCTTGGTTCACAGACCCACCTCCGTGGTTGGTATTGCTGGGGTATCTATTCTAAGGTAAGGAATCTATAACTAACGTGTTTCTTTCAGATGAACAAGTTACTTACCTTCGGTAACGCTATATCTGTAAGAAACATTAGTTAGTTATAGATTTCTTACCGCCCCACCCATCCTCCCCACTCTGCGAACTGATTTCTAGGGTTAAGGACATCCCTTCAGGGCCCTAGTTTTGTGCACCAGTGGTCAATGTCTTGCATGGCTCTGTGTTTCTGGCTCGGAAAGTCGTGTACAGAACTGACGTCAGCGCGCGATGGCGGCGTCTAAGTAGCTGCCGCGACGTCATCCCGGCGACCAGGACGCCAACGACTGACATGGAGCCGGCCGACGCCACCTTGCGACGCGCAGAGGTACTGCTGACGAAAAAACTTTCCGGATCCAGTCTGATGCCTGGGGGTAATTCTATGGTAAGGAATCTATAACTAACTAATGTTTCTTACAGATATATCGTTACCGAAGGTAAGTAGCTTGTTCTTTCTGTTCAAGGTGAAGAAGTTTCCACATAGGGCTGCCCTTTTGTCTTTCATCAGGAAAGCTGATGATAGCCTGGTGCAGAGACCTCACACTTCATTATGCCTTTGATCTTGATACTCCGGCTTGGAGCCAGCACCATTGCTACTTGCTATGAGAACCATCACTGTGCACAAATGCCACGTATGAGAAACAGCTAAAAATGACATTTGAAAGAGAACTAACCTAAACTGGTGCTGAAACCTTAGATAGTGGATCCACATACCCTGTCTAAAAGTGGAATCCAAACCACCCACTTGGTTCCAGTTCCATGTTGTCCTTGTGCAAGGAAGGGAGCTGCTGTGACACCAGGGCTGGTATTTGCCTGAAAGCCAGTCTCCTAGAGTTGAGGCAACATCAACGGAAGTCATAGCTGAGAGTCTGCCTATTTCATAGAAGCCTGCCTGCTTGCTGAGAGAGGCACACTCCCTGCAGAAGAGACTTCCCAAGAAGAGAAGCCCAGTGTTTTTCAGGCAGGAGCAAGACCTAGAGAAAGCTGACTACAACAGAGAACGAAGCCAAGATCGACCTGTTCTATATGGGTATTTCCTAAGTCTCTCTAAGGGGTTCTCATGTGAATTTCGCCAAGACTTTGTAGGAACAAGCATCAGTGTGACTGGCAACCTGCCACAAGCCAGAGAGACTGGTGCTGCCATCGGCCCAGAGGCATACAAAAAATGATGGATGGAATGTTTGAATGAATCTCAGCCACTAGTAATTACTCTGGGCTGTATCCAGTCCATTGTTATTTAGCCGTCCCTATTTGTTATCCAGCCATATGCAAATACGTCTTGACCCTGCTCCAAGAGGAACAGTTCAGCTCAAACTACCAGGCCAGGTCCTCCCTGAATCGGAACACAAGCAACCCAAGACCAGTTTCGCCAATATTAGGGCTCATCAGTCGGGTATCGATTGGTTCCAGTGGCACTGTGTACATTATACCCATGTTTGGGCATGCTCGTCAGACTTAGGGCGTTACACTGAAGTATGCATGCCGCACTGAAGAGGCCGCAATTGCTGGATACAGACCATCATGGTGAACTCAGCCTAGTGGCCAAAACTGCCATGCCTGACTAACGGTCTGCACCTAGCCAGGGAGGCAACCACTGCTGAAGACAAGTGCTGCTAAACAGGACTGCTGCACTGACTCCAACCAGCAGTCCCTCTTACAACATGAAGTTATCATCACAACCCCAAAAGAAGTGAAGCTTCTGTAGTGAGAGTGGCTACGCAAACTGCATCTACCTTACCACCAGAACTACAGCACGATCAAGCAGGTAAAGGTGAGGTTTAGCCTGCAACCAGAACGAGACTAGAACACGCAGAAGTGTCTGCCACGTGGACTTAAAACTTTTTGCTGGAGTGAATGCAAAGGAGTGAAAGACATTGAACTGAGTGCGCCCCTGATCAGTAGGGTCACTTTAAGTAATCTGAACCTCAACTGCATCCTTGCCATTTGTGTAGTGCATCTTTAAAGACTCTGATATGTGACTACAAAATGCTACATTTGTCCAACAATTATTTTGTATGTGTTCACTGTGTTCAGTATAACTACTAAACGGCCAGTGGCATGCACACCTTGATAGGTGATTATTGACAGATACTCCCATCAGCTGGTGCCTCCTCAAATGGGAATTCATATTCTTAACACATTTTTTGTGCTGTAGATATGTTCAAGATGAATCATTTTAAAGTGTTCAAGGTGTGCATTGTAATGTTGGAAACTAAAAAAAAGCCAGTTTGGTTAAAAATGTATCATTGTTTTTTGTCCATTGCTGCATGACATGATAGCGGATGCAAAGGTAACACACACTCATGTAACAAATATCAAAATCTGTTTGGACATCAAATAGGTATCTTACCCGCTGAAACTGTAGTAGGTGGGTGACACCCATACAATGCAGCAGCCTACCCCATTAAACATCTGCAGGTACAAGAATCCAGTCATTGTTGTGAGCATTTTGCTGGTAGTGTCAAGGAACTGACCAAGGAGGTTGTAGTTCCAAGAAGCCGGGCAACCTTGTCAACCGATAAACAGACCAGGCATCAATGGTGTTCCTAATCAACGTCATTTATCTGATAAAGGCTTCTAGCCGCAGATTCCTTTCCTTAGAATTGTCCCCAGGCTTCAGACTGGATCCGGAAAATTTGGGCGCCGGTAGGTGGCGCCGATCTGCTCTGTGTGGTGTCGTCCGCGGTGCCTATTTAGGTGCCACCCCAGCACACTCGTGTCAGTTCTTTTCTTTCCACGCCAGTCAGCGCAGATCTGAAGAGAGCTACCCCTTAGTCCATCTTTGAGTAACTTTTTTTGACTTTTTGTTGAATCTTTTTGAGGTTTTCCTCCTGGTGTGGCAGGGCTGTCCTCCCGGAAGGCTGGCTTCAAGCCCTGGGGCACCTGTCACAGCTCAATGTCTGTGACGGACCTGCATCTTGTATGCCTTTGGTGCTTCGCGCGCGACCATGATCCGCGTGCAGAGGAAACGCCACGAAGCTGAACAGGAGAAGAAGAAATTTGACCCAGTGCAGATGAAATGCCATGGTAGCTGTCAACAGAAATGAAAGGAAACCGGAGAGAGTCTTCAGGAGGCACCTGCTTTCTGGTGAGTACCTCCCGACCCAGCAAGGGACCAGACCAGGACTCAACTCCTACCACGCTCGCTGAGGAACATGGCGAACCCAGGTGGATGACTGTGTACAAAGCCCGTCACATCAGCTGGTTGGGGTAGGGCGGTCCAGAGTGGAGAAGGAAACATTCTAATACTGAATGAAAATGAGTGGCAAGTATGAGAAGGCAGTCAAGCACCAGATAAGAAAGTTATTGCCATAATAGAAGACGACTTCAATAACGCCAAATTTTACTTTTTTGTTAAAGAGATCTTTGCCATAGAAATGAAGCACTTAGTCTTATCTTTTCCCATCATCCTGTGATCACTACAGCAGAACCTACAACACACGAACAGAGCAACATTAATTAGTTTAGCAAAGCTCCTTAGTGCATTTCATTTCTGCTATAGTAGATGGGAGAACAAGTAACTAAATGTAGGATGCTGGATAAATATTTGTAATAAACCAATCCCTTGTGTCGTTCTAATCAGTATGAATGCTCATGTGACTGAGGAACTGTTGTAGTATATAGGAGCGCATGTGTTGTACAAATTGGGTAGGAGTTTATATATCAGTCAACAGAAATGTACAATTTTCATTCTTTCCCCAACATATTGGTCCATTGAAACACCGCAACAGAGCCATTATGACTTCTGTCGTCACCTTTGTAGTCATGACTGCACAACGGATATAAGTATGTTTTTAAGACATGGAATGTTTAGGAAGTCCATTTCTGCTGATTGGAGTTTAGTATTTACTTTGGAGTCAAGCGGCACCCTGTCCATCTGTGTAAAATTGAAGGGGCGTTATCACACCTATAATCCATTTAATTGTAAATAACAGCCCATTGACTTCCCCTGCCTTCAGCAAATAGCTGTAGTTTCTAATGGATATGTCAACCTGCTGACTCCTCATCTCTGAAATCTTCTCCAGGCACAAGACTGGATCCCAAAAGTTGAAATCACTCTTCTATGCCTACAGGTGATACCTCTCCTTTGGTTGAATTCTGGGATCTCCCCCGGAGATGACATCATGGAACCACATAAGGCGCCACTCTAGCTCACTGATGTCAGTTCTTTTTTCTGCATCTTTCACCACAGTTTCGGAGTTGCTCTTCTTGGAATATTTCCTTCAAAAATTATTTTTTCAACGTGGAATCTCCCCTGAAATTTTCACAGTTTAAGCTATGTCTATCCTGCCACAAACAGATGTGCCTTTCAGACCTGAACAACATCTGCCTGCAGTGCCTGAGTTCCAAACATGACTCTAGGTTGTGCGATAAGCGTGACCTCATGCATGCTAAGCTTCTCAAAAAGCAGAAAGCGAACTTATCATGGCATGGGATTCCACTTGTGCTTGTGTTCAACCAGCTAATGCTCAAAATGGGCCTCTTTAAAAGAGAAAGACAAGTCCACCAGGAAGAAGCATCAGAATAACCTCAAGAGGGGCTCGTCAGATTCATTGGCTATAGAGACAAACTCAGTAATATATTCTATTTCTATTATTTTCTTGTTCCCAAGAAAGGCAGTGACCTCTGTCCCACAATGGACCTTTGGCTACTGAATGCCTTTCTCTTCAAGGAGAAGTACAAGATGCTTTCCCTCATGTTGGTTTTCTGGCCCTGGAACTGAGGGATTTGATGATGTCCCACAACGTTCAGGACACCTATTCATATACTGACCCTGAAGTCACACAGGAGCTACCTGCATTTTGTAGTGGGCTCCACCAACTGTCCGTTTGAGGTTCTTCCCTTTGAGCTAACCTCAGCCCTTCGAGTCGTCACCAAGGTGATGTCAGTAGTTGTGGCAGATTTTTGCAGTTCTTGGACTCTGTACCTCCATACCTCTACGACTAGCTGCAGAAAGTGGGATAGACACAGCTGGTGTCGGACCACCTGCAGGCCATGATTTTTCTACTATTATGACTCATCAGCCAGTTTGGGACATTCAGGCTGTGATCCTGATTTTTTTTAGAGGGTGGTTTGCTTCCAGCTCTGACAGTCCACTATCTTTTTGGGTTGCTCTTTTTTTACATCGTTCTGGTCTCTCGTGCTCATTGGCAAATGTGTGCACTGCAGTGGTGTCTCTGTTTTCAGTAGTCTCAGCACTGGGAATTCCTGATGGACAATATTCGGATTTCCTACGAAGCGACTCGAGGCCTGCAGTAATGGCTGGTGACCAGCCATCTTATCTGCAGAAAAACATTCTGCCCTCCGTCAGCAGTGGCCCTGGTGGTAATCAATACCTCCTTCCTCGGGTGGGGCAGTCATCTTGATGGATTGGCGATCAAAAGCATGTGGTCTCCCATGAAGCAGATATCACACATCAATGTGCTTGAGCTTCAGACAATTTACCAGGACCTCAAGGCATACTTGCCTTCCATCTGTGGTCAGTCAGTCAGGTCTTGACAGATAGCACGACTGCTATGTTGTACACTGTAGACCTGTCAGCCTTAGGGTGGTCTTCCCTTAAACTTTTTGCCTGTTTGCCTCACTTTTTGTTGATCTGTTTTTGTAAGCCTTAGGACTCTGGGCACTTTACCACTGCTAACTAGCGCTAAAGTGCATGTGCTGTCTCCCTAAACATTGTAACATTGGTTTATCCACAATTGGCATTTGGCATATTTAATTTACTTATAAGTCCCTAGTAAAGTGCACTATATGTGCCTAGAGCCTGTAAACTAAATGCTACTAGTCAGCCTGCATCACTGATTGTGCCACCTACTCAAGTAGCCCTTTAAAACATTTCTCAGGCCTGCCACTGCAGAGCCTGTGTGTGCAGTTTACACTGCCATGTCGACTTGGCATTTAAAACCTCTTGCCAATCCTAAAACTCCCCTTTTATTACCTAAAAGTCAACCCTAAGGTAGTCCCTAGGTAGCCCATAGGGCAGGGTGCTGTGTAACTAAAAGGTTCCTACCATGTCCTTTTAAGTTTTTTTATAACCAACTTTTATTGATTTTTCACGAACAACACAAACATGTCCGTTACACACCAATCGACACATTAAAAGGCGTAGCATTATTGCAGTTAATCAACACCCACATCAAGTCCATAGTAGGCCTACCATCTTCCTCAAATCTTCACATGCTTGCAGGGGCATCCTCTAGCCTCCTATATGGGGCGCTCCTGATGAGCACACCAGTCAACCTCCCTCCTCCACTTCGCCAATGGGAGGGGCAAGGATTGGGATTTCCAGTGTCGGGCAATGTCCCGTTTCATCACGAGTGTCACCATCCCACTAAAAGCACGTTCCATCCTCCGCCCACCCACACCTTCCAACAGACCCAACAGTGCAATCCTCGGGCTAAGGTGGAGCTGCCTGCCCGAAATTGCG
The DNA here is from genome assembly GCA_963921515.1 of Calotriton arnoldi. Lineage (NCBI taxonomy): Eukaryota > Metazoa > Chordata > Amphibia > Caudata > Salamandridae > Calotriton > Calotriton arnoldi. The sequence goes on along the minus strand of CAWUFW010003558.1, from coordinate 235,926 downwards.
GAGAGTTCCCTCTCACCTCCGTCCAAAAATGGGGTCACTCTCGGACACAACCATACCATATGGAAGGAGTCTGTCTCTGGTAAATGACATCTAGCACAACAAGTCTGGGATACCCTGCCCATCCGCTGAAGGCACTGTGGAGTTAAATAGGCATAGTGGAGGTAATTGAGTTGGACTAAGCGAAGGCGCCCAGGGGTGGTCAATTCCCTGGGGGCTATTCTAGCCTCACGCCACTCGCCATCCTCAAGCGTGCCTACCCAGACTTCCCATTTCCTGCACAACCCAAGAAAGTGGTCTGGAGCATTAATAATTAGGGAGTTGTAGATTCGGGAGAGGGCTCCCTTGCCCTGTTTTCCCATCAGTACTTCAGCCTGCAGGGGGCTAAACTCAGGGATCTGTGTCTCTGAGGGGAGACTTGCCAGGAGGGCATGTTGCAGCTGCAAATATTTGTGAAACTGGGTGTGGGAGAGCTGATAATGTTCTTGCAGTGTCTGGAATGTGTGTAAACCACCGCCCACCCACACGTCCCGTAAATGGGAGATGCCTATTCTATCCCAATGGGTAAACCCTTCAAGCCCAGCAGTGTAATGCAACCATGTCCCCTGCTACAGCTTGGTCAATGCAGTGAGTGTGCAGTCCCAGACTATGAAGCAGAGCCCCACTCTCCAGCACAAGATTATGACTCGGGTACAGTTGGGGAGGGTCAGGGGGACTAGGTTGCTGTATAACAGATCGGGCAGTCCATCCAGGCCCAGCATGGCCGGTACTGTCCGGTGGGCCAGGTCATCCCATCCTCCTGTGAGCCAGTCATTGAAAGTGCCCATCTGCGATGCCAAATAGTAACAGTAAAGGTCTGGCATGCCTATCCCCCCCATCGTAAGGGGACTGACGGCCTTTGGCAAAGGTAACTTGCGGGCAACCTCCAGCCCAGAGGAACCAGTTTACCTTTGAAGTCAGGGTCCAAAACCACTGTTGGGGGATAGGGTAAGGGACATTTGAAAAAATGTACAGAAAAAGGGGCAGGACCATCATTTTGAAGAGGGCCACCCTCCCAAGGGCTTTCAACGGCAAGCGGCTACATTTTTGCATGTCCTTTGTGGCTTGATGCAGCAGAGGAGTCAGGTTAAGGCTCCTTGCAAAATCCGGAAATCGAGAAACAATGGCACCAAGATATCTGAAAGACAGACAGCGCACCGGAATCTCAGGCTGCCAGGACCAACAGTCCGAGTCCGCAGCGATAGGCGTTAATAGGGACTTGGACACATTCATGTGGAGGCTGGAAGCCTCGCCAAACAATTGGAAGATCTCGATACAGCGAGGCCCGAGGCCTGCGGGTCGACTACAAACACCAAGATATGATCGGCATAAAGTGAAATGTGTTCCTTTGGCCCCCATCCCAGGAACCCCCCCGAAGATGAGCATCACAGTGGATGAGGAGCGCCGGGGCGAATAAAAGGAGGCAGGAAAAGGGGCCAGCCCTGGCGGGTACCTCTGTGGACCAGAAAGGGTGGGTACAGTGCATTGTTCACTCGGACCTGAGCGGTGGCGTTGGAATGAAGAAGCCCAACAAGAGCACGAAAATGGGCCAAGCCCGGCTCTCTGCAACTCTCCATTCCGATCGGTCTAGTCAACGGTGTTGAATGCCTTTTCGAAATCCACAAGGAGTAAGGCGGCGGGGCCCTGGCGGCAGTGGTCCTGGGAGAGGGCCACCAGGACTCTCAGGATACAGTGTTGAGTACTCTGGTTGGGCATAAAGCTGCATTGCTCGGGGTGAATCAAGTAGGATGGAGTGTAGGAAAGGTTGGCCAGCACTTTGGTAAATACCTTAATGTCAGCACTTATAAGTGAGATAGGCCGGTATGAAGGGCAACGGTCTTCCAGTTGGCCGGGCTTTGGGAGCATGACTATCATCGCTATGTGTAGCCCCTCTGGAAATGCCCCCCTCTCTGCTACTTTGGTGTAGAGTGCCAGCAGATGGGGGAGGAGGAGAGACTGGAATCTACTAAGTACTCCATCATTAAGTCATCTGGACACAGAGTTTTCTCAGGGGTCATAGCCAAAAGCACCTCTCTGATCTCCTCTAGTGTGATCAGCTGATCCAAGTCCCTCACGAGGGGCAGGAGATTGAAGACAATGGGATATATTGGAGAATTGGGAGAGTCATCTCCCGGTGGGGGACCACCACGTACAAAGTGCGGTAATAGTCTGCAAAGACCTGTGCCACTGTAGGGGTCGCACATGGACGTGACCCTCGGTGTCGCGAATCACGGGAACCACTCTAGCTGCAACATTTCTGGTGGCCAGCCAATATATGAGTTTCCTCGACTTGTCCCTGTGCTCGTAAACCAGCTGTGTTGAAGCTCTCCAGCATTCCCTGGCCTCTTCCAACGATATTTTGCGAAGGCAGGAACAAGTACAGACCAATTCACCTCAAAGTAGGAGCAGATCTCCGTCTCAACGAAGTCTGAGCATTCTTGCTTTTTAAAGAGCCAGGCATTGAGTTGCCATTTGGGGCACAGCGCTGCCTCGGGGTTGCCGAGCTGGAGTATAACAGGTGAGTGTCCCGAGATGCCCCGGGCCAGTCTCGGCCTCTGAGATCTGAAGGATGTCTGATGCCAGGAGCCACACCAGGTCAATGCATGCCAGAGTCATATGAGCCACCAATGTGTGCGTGTAGGTGCGAGTCTGGGGGTACTATGGTCACCACGCATCGCAAAGCCCCAAAGAGTCAGCCTAGTCCAGAAACTGTCTGGCGCTCACCTGCCCCCCAGCAGGAGAGGGCCAGAGGTGTCTAGCATGGGGTCAGGAACCGCATTGAACTCACCCCCTGTATTGCTTCGCACTCCCAGATAATAGAGAATACCACTCTCCCACACGGAGGCTCAAACACGACGAAGCAATAAGCACAACACAACACAACCTGGAAAGAAATTTCACTTTATAAAATTAAGCACATCAAAAACTGTTCTTAGAATAAGGCTTGGGGTTTTATTTATGCAGTGCTCTCTAACAGAAAGGCTTTCCCACATGTCAAATGAACAACATTCAAATGTATACAGATATAAATATATATATTCACTTAAAAAAACCATAGGTTTTAGGGACAGTTATAGTTAGTTGGACATTTCACTCGTACAAAACCATAGAAATTCCCCCGTTATAGTTAGTTCACGTAACTATAACTCGCGCCCCCGCAATGCACTGCTGATGACGTCACATATTACATCACTCATGACATGGTCAGTGACATCACTGATGACACCCACCCCGACATCACTGATGACATCATCCATGTGATAATTTGATGCATCTTTTCACACCCTAATATATCTTTGGATACACCCACTGTAAATTACAGACTGCCATTGTCAAAACCATAGACACTCCAACACCAATTACTATATACACACTCACTGATTCTTAGGTCAAAACAGACACATCTACTCACTCACCCGTACAGTCACTCATACTTATAGTCACTCAGTACAGGACTATTATATGCACTCATACACCTATATAAACACTCACACACCGCCACTCATCCATAGAGGTACTCACACACCTAGTCAGTCATGCAAAAATTAAGCACACACCCATTTACTCACCTATACAGTTATACACACACCAACTCACTTACTCATACAAATACTAGCACATTCTTCAGTGATGTCATCAGTGATGTCACTGACCATCATGAGTGATGTAATATGTGACGTCATCGGCAGTGCATTGCGGGGGCGCGAGTTATAGTTACGTGAACTAACTATAACGGGGGAATTTCTATGGTTTTGTACGAGTGAAATGTCCAACTAACTATAACTGTCCCTAAAACCTATGGTTTTTTAAGTGAATTTCAAAGGTTTTTTAAATGCTAATTTCTAACTATAACGTGTCTGAAACCTATGGTTTTTTCAGTGAATTTCAAAGGTTTTTTAAATGCTAATTTCTAACTATAATGTGCCTGAAACCTATGGTTTTTTTAAGTGAATTTCAAAGGTTTTTGAAATGCTAATTTCTAACAATAACATGCCCCGCCCCCTCCCTTCACCACTGTGCAAACGCGCCCCGTGGCGCGTTTTAAGTTGGGGGATTAAGTTCCCTTGAATCATGAGCGTCCCTGGGGTCCAACTAGCCCACCCTGTTCCTCCTGTATGCGCCAGGAGGCTGCGTTGCAGAGAGGTGTTCAGAGGCCACGCCCCTTTTACACCTCTCTGCAACGCAGCTCTGTGGCGCTTTCTGGACGTACCTGGTGGGCTAGTTGGCCCCAGGGACCCTCAGGATTGAAGGGGATTTAAATCCCCATCTTAAAACGCGCCACGGGACCTGTGTGCACACATGTCACCTGAAGCCCCGCCCCCTCCCTTCACCACTGTGCAAACGCGCCCCGTGGCGCGTTTTAAGTTGGGGGATTAAGTCCCCTTGAATCCTGAGGGTCCCTGGGGACCAACTAGCCCACCATGTACCTCCAAAAGCGCCACAGAGCTGCGTTGCAGAGAGGTGTAAAAGGGGCGTGGCCTCTGAACACCTCTCTGCAACGCAGCTCCCTGGCGCATACTGGAGGTTCCTGGTGGGCTAGTTGGCCCCAGGGACCCCCAGTATTCAAGGGGAATTACTTCCCCTTCTTACAACGCGCCAGGGGCGCGTTTGCAGAGTGCTGCAGGGAGGGGCGCGGCCTCTGGCACGATGCTGTTTTTTTTTTTTGCTTTCTTTTTTTTTTATGGGAGGGGGGTTGCGTGGCCCCCCTTCCCTCGTCCACTTTTGTCCCCGGGGACCCCATCTCCCGGGGCCTGAGGCTGTTCTTTTATTTATTTATTTATTTTTTTTAAACGGGAAGGGGGCCGCGTGGCCCCCCTTCCCTGGGCCTGTATTTGCCCCGGGGACCCCATCCCCCGGGGCATGCCCTCTTTTTTTAATATTTGGAGGGGGGCTGCGTGGCCCCCCTCCTCAGGCCATTAAATGCCCCGGGGACCCCATCCCCCGGGGCCGGCCTTTCTGTTTTTTTAAATTTATTTATTTTTTATTTTTGGGGAGGGGGGCCGCGTGGCCCCCCTCCCGGGCCACTACTTGCCCCGGGGACCCCATCCCCCGGGGCTGGCCCTCTCCGTTGGGGACTGTGGGGGGTCCCCAATCCCCCACAGTCCCGCCGGCTCCCCGCGTCCCTTGGGAGCCGGCATTGCTTTCCACATGGGGAGCTGCTAAGATGCAGCTCCCCATGTGGAAAGCAATCTGCTTTGAATTTTGGAAGAGAGAGCAGGTTTCCTGCTCTCTCTTCCAAAATCCAAAGCAGTTTGCTATGGCAGGACGGGAGCCGCGAGGCTCCCGCCCTGCCATAGCAAACTACAGTGTCCCGGGGTAGGCACCCCGGGACACTGCAGGAGCCGGCCCTGGGGGTGGCGGTCCCCAGGGCCATCAAGGGCTCCAGGAGGGGGCCGCGCGGCCCCCTCCCTTGAATTGCACAGCCCCGGGAGGTGGTGGTCCCCGGGGCACATTTATTTTCTAAGTGCCCCGGGAGGTGGTGGTCCCGGGGCGTGTGGGGGCTGGAGCCCCCACACGTTATTAAATGTTAAAAAAGCCCAGGGGGTGGCGGTCCCCGGGGCTGCGGGAGGGCAGGAGAGCCCTCCCGCACCATTTTTATAAAGCCCCGGGAGTGGCGGTCCCCGGGGCTTGGGGGCCTTAGAGGCCCCCATATAAAACATAAACCCACCCCCGCATGCCCCCGGGACTTGGGCCACCCGGGGGCAAAATACATTCGAGCGCGGGAGACCGCTCTTCGATTTTTTATCGGCGGGATCCGCGCACCCTAAGCGCATCCCGCCGATTTAAAAAAAAAAAAAAAAAATGCTTTTTTCTGCCCAGGGGCTCCTTGTGGGACCCCTGAGCAGACCTAGGGGTCAGGGTGTTTCTACCCTGCCCCTTTTGCGCTTTGCGCACTTGTTTCTGTCCCTCGGTTCTACCGAGGGACAAAATGGCTGCCAACACTTCCTGATTTGGAGTGTTGACAGCCAATTAGCATGCAGCTCGTGATCGGGAGGGTGCGCGAATCCGACGCGGCCATAGATATATATGTGATTTTCCTTTTGATTTTCACAGGAACTACTGAACGGATTTACACCATTTAACAAAAGGGTTCTTTCTGAACCAAGAACTACCTCTTTGCCAAATTTGGTGTAATTCCGTTCAGCAGTTCGAGCTGTAGCTGTGGCTAAAGTTTCCTATGGGAAAATGAATGGGGAAAACACGTTTTGGGACCCCCTTTTTCTCGGCCCCGCTTGACGAATCACCCCGAAACTTTCAGGGTAGGAGCGGACCGGAGCGGGCCATAAAGTTTGAAAATTTCGCGAAGATTCGTCAATTGACGCAAGAGTTATTTCAAATAGAATGTTATGGATTTCCTATGGAAAATAGGTCCTAACTATAACTATCTACTGTAGATAGTTATAGTTAGGACCTATTATCCATAGGAAATCCGTAACATTCTATTCCCAATAACTTTGGCGTCGTTTGACGAATCATCGCGAAATTTTCAAAACTAGTGGGGCGCTCCGGTCCGCTCCTGTCTTGAAAGTTTCGGGGTGATTCATCAAGCGGGGCCGAGAAAAGGGGGTCCCAAAACGTGTTTTCTCCATGTTAATTCCCATAGGAAATTTTAGCCACGGCTACAGCCCGAACTGCTGAACGGAATTACACCAAATTTGGCAAAAAGGTAGCGCTTGCTTCAGAAAGCGACCTTTTAAAATGGTGTCAATCCGTTCAGTAGTTGCGGAGAAATTCAAAAAATAAGAGTGAAAAAATCAATTTCCCATAGGAAACTTTATGCAAGGCTACAGTAAAAACTGCTGAACGGAATTACACCAAATTTGGCAAAAAGGTAGTGCTTGGTTCAGAAAGCACCCTTTTAAAAATGGTGTAAATCCGTTCAGTAGTTGCTGAGAAAATCCAAAATAAAAGTTTCGATATCTATGGCCGCGGTGGATCCGCGCACCCTCCCGACCACGAGCTGCATGCTAATTGGCTGTCAACACTCCAAACCAGGAAGTGTTGGCAGCCATCTTGTTCAAAGCAGTAAAACAAGTGCGCAAAACGCACAAAGGGGCAGGGTAGAAACACCCTAACCCCTAGGTCTGCTCAGGGGTCCCACAAGGACCCCTGGGCAGAAAAGCACACAAAAAAAAGATAACATCGTGCCGGAGGCTCCGCCCCCTCCCTGCAGCACTCTGCAAGCGCGCCCCTGGCGCGTTTTAAGAAGGGAAGTAATTCCCCTTGAATACTGGGGGTCCCTGGGGGCCAACTAGCCCACCAGGAACCTCCGGTATGCGCCAGGGGCTGCGTTGCAGAGAGGTGTACAGAGGCCACGCCCCTTTTACACCTCTCTGCAACGCAGCTCTGTGGCGCTTTTGGAGGTACATGGTGGGCTAGTTGGACTCCAGGGACCCTCAGTATTCAAGGGGACTTAATCCCCCAACTTAAAACGCGCCTCAGGGCGCGTTTGCACAGTGGTGAAGGGAGGGGCGTGGCTTCAGGTGACATGTGTACAAACAGGCCTCGTGGCGCGTTTTAAGATGGGGAATTAAATCCTCTTCAATCCTGAGGGTCCCTGGGGCCAACTAGCCCACCAGGTACCTCCAGTAAGCGCCACGGAGCTGCGTTGCAGAGTGTTGTAAAAGGGGCGTGGCCTCTGAACACCTCTCTGCAACGCAGCTCCCTGGCGCATACTGGAGGTATCTGGTGGGCCAGTTGGCCCCTAGGGACCCTTGGGATTGAGGAGGAATTAATTCTCCAACTTAAAACGCGCCACAGGGCATGTTTGCAGACATGTCACTTCAGGCCCCACCCCCTTCCTTCACCATTGTGCAAATATTCCTCTAAAATCAGCCGAACTACGAATTCCGATTTACTCACCTGTTATCAGGAGAGACCTCAGTGCTGCATCTTTGAGCCCAGTACTGATCCTGAAAAGTAATTTTAACCGTACTTACCAGTAACTTGAATTTCCTTCCATAGGCTAACATTGACTGGTTTCACTTGGAAATTCTTCTAAGTGTGGAGTTTTGGAACTTTATAATATTCCTCTAAAATCAGCCGAACTACGAATTCCGATTTACTCACCTGTTATCAGGAGAGACCTCAGTGCTGCATCTTTGAGCCCAGTACTGATCCTGAAAAGTAATTTTAACCGTACTTACCAGTAACTTGAATTTCCTTCCATAGGATATCATTGCCTGCTTTTTGCTGAAAAAGTTTCTAAGTGTCGATTTTTGAAACATACAAATATTCCTCTAAAATCAGCCGAACTACGAATTCCGATTTACTGACCGGTTATCAGGAGAGACCTCAGTGCTGCATCTTTGAGCCCAGTACTGATCCTGATAAGTAATTTTAACCGTACTTACCAGTAACTTGAATTTCCTTCCATAGGCTAACATTGACTGGTTTCACTTGGAAATTCTTCTGTGTGTGGAGTTTTGGAACTTTATAATATTCCTCTAAAATCAGCGAACTACGAATTCCGATTTACTCACCTGTTATCAGGAGAGAACCCAGTGCTGCATCTTTTAGCCCAGCACTGACCCTGAAAAGTAATTCTAACCGTACTTACCAGTAACTTGTATTTCCTTCCATTGGAATCCATTGTCTGGTTTTCAGCAGAAAAGTTTCAAAGTGTCGATTTTCACAAACTACAAATATTCCTTAAAAATCGCCTGTATGACTTAAACGCATTCTTTCAACTGTTTACAGGAGATGCACCAGTGCTGGATCCAGGATCCTCCACTGAGTAAGAAAAAGTAACGATAACACTACTTACCTGCTAAGTGAATTTCCTCCCATAGGATAACATTGGTGATTCTATGTGAAAAAGTGTCAACTTTTAAAATACAATAATATTCCTTAAAAATCACTACTGTAACCAAAACGCTTTTACTCAACTATTTACAGGAGATGTCCCAGGACTGAATCTAGGATCCAGTCCTGTGGTTAGAAAAGTAATCCATAAAGTAACTAATTGCATTTAACAAGAAATTCACATTGAGCTCAATGTTGCATTGTGTTTGAAATTGTGTTGCCCATTGCAACAACTGTAACTACTGTACTTAAAAGTCTATTGCCTATTTGCAAAGTATTTAAACTAAAGTAATTCATTCTGAGAAAGTATATTTTGTAATGTAATGTACAATGTAATTACAATGTAATTTAAAAAATAAAATATGTAAAAATAAATAGTTTAAAAAAATGTAGTAAATCAGTATCAAAAAAATAAATATAACAATGAATACATTTAAAAATTGTCATTTACAAAACCTTTGAAATTCACTGAAAAAAACCATAGGTTTCAGACATGTTATAGTTAGGAATTAGCATTTAAAAACCTTTGAAATTCACTGAAAAAACCATAGGTTTCAGGCACGTTATAGTTAGAAATTAGCATTTAAAAAACCTTACAAATTCACTGAAAAAACCATAGGTTTTAGGGACAGTTATAGTTAGTTGGACATTGCACTCGTACAAAACCCGTGAAATTCCCCGTTATAGTTAGTTCAGCTAACTATAACTCGCGCTCCGCAATGCACTGCTGATGACGTCACATATTACATCACTCATGACATGGTCAGTGACATCACTGATGACATCACTGATGACATCTCAAATGACATCACTGATGACATCATCCACGTGATAATCTGATGCACCTCCTCACACCCTAATATAACCTTTGATACACTCACTCTAAATTAGAGACTGCCATTCGCAAAACCATAGACACTCCAACACCAATAACTACATACCCACTCACTGATTCTTAGGTCTACACACACATCCACTCACTCACCCGTACAGTCACTCATACTTACGGTCACTCAGTACAGGACTATCATATGCACTCATACTCCTATATAGACACTCAAACACCGCCACTCATCCATAGAGGTACTCACACACCTAGTCAGTCATCCAAATAATTAAACACACTGCCATTTACTCACCTATACAGTTATACACACACTAGCTCACTTACTCTTACAAATACTAGCACATTCTTATGCTCTTATACAATCACTGATACAAGCACACACTCATCCATACAGTCACTCTCACAATCACACACTCTCGCTTATAGCTATTTATATACTCCAACACACATATATACTGCCTTTCACATATGTAGTTACTCACACATGTACCACTGGGACATACATTCACTCACTAACACACTCTTACACACACTTACCCACCCATACAGTCTATCACAGATGCACTCTTGAAATCATCCACCCAGTGAATCACCCACTCACACATCTATGCACAGTCGCACACACCCCACCCACACAAACACTCAGGCACCCATACAGATACTCAGACAACCAATCAATAACTCATATAGACACTCATGTAGCTATTCACAAACCCATGCAGCCACTTACACAGCATTAGACAGACGGATACAGACATTCACCCAGTTTAGTCACTAACCCATGCATTCAGTAAGATACGTTTAATCACTCACTTATAGAGTTAGTCACGCACCTACTAAATCATCCATACAGACACTTATACACCCACTCATTCTTCAATACGCCTTTCCCTATATATATTAAAAATATTTTAACTTTACAGAAACACACAGTCACTGGATGATGTCATCAGTGATGTCATTTGAGATGTCATCAGTGATGTCATCAGTGATGTCACTGACCATGTCATGAGTGATGTAATATGTGACGTCATCAGCAGTGCATTGCGGGGGCACGAGTTATAGTTAGCTGAACTAACTATAACGGGGTAATTTCACGGGTTTTGTACGAGTGCAATGTCCATCTAACTATAACTGTCCCTAAAACCTATGGTTTTTTCAGTGAATTTGTAAGGTTTTTTAAATGCTAATTTCTAACTATGACGTGCCTGAAACCTATGGTTTTTTCAGTGAATTTCAAAGGTTTTTTAAATGCTAATTCCTAACTATAACATGTCTGAAACCTATGGTTTTTTTCAGTGAATATATATATACATACAAGCAATAATAACACACTTGGCAAATGCAACTGTTAAATGCATGGATAATAATATAATAAATGAACACAAGCAGATAATAATGGACGTCCTGCAAGAAATCAGAAAGATATATACACTAAATACATCAGATGATTAACTTGGATGTGCACACAGACTCTCACACATCACAGAGTCAATACTCAAAGAAAACACCTTAGATGATCATAGCCACTAGAAACTGAAGGTGCACACAGACAGTCACGCATCACAATGGCTGTTATAGCCACTGGAAACTGAAGGTGCACACAGACAGTCACGCATCACAATGGCAACAATCAAAAATAAAACACCTCACCTGGTGCAAACTTCATCCTGGCCCACAAACGACTGGGGAATTCACAGCCGCGGTCAGGAGACTCAGCAGCCAGATTCCTGCACTGAAGATGCGTCCACCGTTCAGGCTCAAATCCTGGTTTCCAAGTCAACAAACATCAGCTTTATAATCTCAAAACACACTAGAAGGTTCTGAGAGGCCTTCCCTCTGCGCCAAGGAAACTTACTGGAATTGGCCACTTTCCATGCAAGCATTCCAAAGGCAAAGGAGTTCTCACAATCCTTCTGCATTCTCATGTGTTCCAACCTTTATCTTAACAAAGCTTACGAAAGTCTCCAGCGGTACATTCAACAATCTCCAATAAACAAAGCAACCTTGAACGTGAATAACCTAAACAACTTGAGTAATCTTTGGGCCTGCCTGTGCGTGCAAAAAGTGTGAGAAGTTGGCCTGGTATATGCTGTCCACTAATTATAGTGGGCACCTTGCACCAGTCCAAACAACCCCTTATTGGAGATAGGTTAAAGACAACCTTATTGAAAGCTATCCTAGTGGTAGCTATGGAGAGCAGCCTTCAGGCTAAGTCTTGAAGGAATGTAAAGCAGCTTGTTTTACCAGTCTATAATCTCTTGAGTGACCAAATGAAAGAGCACCACACCAGGTATATATTCAAAATATATGTATTTATTGCTAAACACACCCCTCTAGTCTCTTTATGAGGCTAGAGTTCGAAGTACATAAGTTAGAAGTTATTTAAACACAGTAATAGCACAAATACACGTTTGGGCCCTAGGGGCGTACCAAACCATATACCAATAAAGTGGTATAAGAACCACGACTGAACTAGACACTAGGCCTAGAGCCTCTAGAAGTGCTTGGACCACAAGGAACCACCCAAGGTAGTGACACAGGGGACCCACGGGAGACGCGTGCAGTGTAAATACACAACCGCGATACGCCGTTGACTTCTATGGAGAAAGTCGTGATCGGGAAATTATAGAAAAGGGACACTTTAAAGAGGACTTGGACCAAACCCTTTGAGATCTAGGACTTTGAAGAGTCTCTACCCACGGGAGCACCGGAGTACTCGTGTTACCTCACCCAGGGAAGCCGGGTGCATAGGTGCCTTTCGGGGTCGGGTTTCGTCGTCGATTCGAATGGCGATCTGCTGCAAAGTGCTGCTGGCGACCAAGAGAAAAGTGTCCGGGTGGATCCAAGAGTGGATCGGAGTTCTGAAGAACCTGAAAGCAGAGGGGACAGAGTCTGGGTCACTAGCCAGTGACCAGGAAGGCGATGGACAGATGCCCACCAATGTCGAGTGCTTCAGGTGCGTTGACAGTTGTCTTGACTCTTCAGCCACGAGGTCCAGGAGGCGTTGTCGGCGACCAGGAGCAGGATTTTGGCTGGTACACGGCGTCTGTCGAGTGCTGAGGTGTCGGCGACCGGATTGGACCCAACAAGCCTTGGCAACGGCAAGTCTCGGTGAAGATGTAGATCGTCGATGGTGCAGACCAGCAAGGTCTGTGGAACTCACCCAGCGAGGGTAAGTGAGGGCAGGCCTGGAGCAACCAGAATGCCAAGTTAGAAAAGGATTGGCCTTCGTTAAGGGCTACTAGCCAACGGGCTAGCGACCGCGAAGGAGCCTCGTGACGCCGCACGTGGATCTGGCTTACAGGACACTCGTGGAGTGGGGGCCAGTGATCTTCGGTGCAGGTGGTGCTGGAGGCTAGGGCTACTCGGAGCCCAAAGCACGACTTCTTGGGAGACCCAGAAGAGGATGCACTTGCAAATGTGCTCGGTGTCCAGGGGTCACGGTCTCAAGTCACCCACGATAGCCACGGGCCTCAGCTTTGCTGGGGACTCAGGGTAGCCTCGGGGAAGTCTGAGAATCCACCTCTGGTGATGCAATGACTTCGGCGTCCGACGGGAGCTTCAGAAATGCAAACCGGACAGATGCTTCTTTGGTGCCTGCCAAGCAGGGGAGTCACTCCTTGACCCCAAGGGAGATTCTTCTGTCCTCTAATCGTGAGTAGAGCGTCGAAGGTCCAGGATTCAGTTTCAGAGTTTCGTCCAGGGATAATCTAAAGTCCTAAGGACTGGGTTCCTATCTTTATACTAAAGATAGGGGTTGGACTACTCTGTGGCCCCACCTATGGGTGGGTCAGGGCAGAGGGGTGGCTACACCCCTTTCCCTTTGTCCAGTTCGCGCCAAAGCAGGGGCTGCAAGCCCCTGATCCGGTTTGAACTGGGGTATGCACAGGGACACCAAATGTGCCCCCAGTGCAGGACTTCAAAGCACCCGAAAGTGCTCCCGCCCAGCCCCAATACACATTATCCTGTCTGGGGAGGTGGTCACACCTCCCTGGGACAGGAAACCTATTGTCCAGGCCTCCCCTGCCGGAGTTTCGTCCAGCAGCAGGAGGCCAGACTCGTGTCTGTGGCAGCAGCATCCATTTTGTGATGCCAGGGCTCTGGAAAGAAGTTACCGGACTAGTCAGAGTTAACATGTCTTTCCCTCTAGAAGGGTGGAAGGCTACCCCGCCGCCAGGATTGGCGGGGGGTAGTATTCCAAGATGTTTGACACCAAACACGACATGTTTAGGTGCAGCTATTCCAAAGTTAGCATTTAACGCGAGGTTATAATGCGCTTAAGAGTATATGGTCAGGCTGCACTACAAACAGCATCAGAGAAGGGTCTCCGAACGCTGCAGAGGGGCCCTGCTCATGCAGGGGCACCCTCTCACATAGGAACCATGCACTCTGCCTTTAGGATTGATAAGGCCTGCCTTAGGAGTGACTTATAGGTTTATATGTGTGTATGTATTTAGTGATATAGGTAACCTATATCACAGTAAGGGGTGCATGCACCACCTTACCCAGGCTGCAGTAGCAAACCTGTGGTGTCAGTTTGGATGGCCTTCCAGGGGTGGCATAATACATGCTGCAGCCCCTGGTAGGCCTCTGAGGTACCTATGCCCTTGGTACATAGGATACCATATACTAGGGACTTATAAGGGCACTCCAGATTCCAATCAGAGATGTGCCTAAGGCACATGGAAACCTTTTTACAGAGAGCAGATAGACTGGGGCCCTGAATAGCAGGATCCCAGTCCAACTAAGTCATAAACCAGCAAAACACCATATAAAAAAGTGAGGGCAACCATATAGTCAGATTCCACCTTCCTACAAAAAGCTGAAGCAAAACAGAGTCAGAATTCAAGATGACATGAGGGCATGTCAAAGCCAATAGTAAGAACTTCATAATACTTGCCAATGTACAACACAATGCACATTTGCGCACCACTGCCTATAGCATCACACACTTCATCTTCCAATGTACAACAGCATGCACATTTGAGCACCACTGCTTATAACACTGCACTTCGAGACCAAGCAGTACATTCCACATCTCTCTCTCTCTCATGCTTTCAAATGCACATCCCACACGTTTTGTTTCTGGCAAGGCTGTTGTACTCTGTGTCAGCTCCCACTCTGCTAAAACTACAAAGAGATACGAAAGAAATCTTCAAGGAAAGCATGAACATGCAGGGAAATTATGTCGCACATTCCGGCTAGGGTCAAATAAAACACCAAAAGTCAATTAAAATCATGGTAGTCAAAGGTTATCACGTGGTTTCAAACCATAGGAGTGCCTGTAGCACTACACCACCCACCAGCGTGAACCCCTTAGGGAGAGTCGCGAGCAGTGACCTAAGTGTTTGAAGTGTGGGGTGAAGCTGGGGATGTGAGACATAAACAGAGAGGAAGTTGTAGTGTCTACCCTCCATCTTACCCTCCACACCGCCGTAATGGCCTTGGGGGTCAACATGTGAAGCGGAGACCACGAACAGGAACCCCTTATGTAGCTGTATGGCCACTCTTCGAGAGCGCCGGGAGAACCCGGCATGGTATACCTGGTCATATCTGAAGCGCCCCAGAAGAGGGCATTGCATACTCATCTATTGAGATTCCTGGAGGAGAAGCACCACGGCTGGAAATGTTTCACGTATCTAAGGACTGCTGGCCTCTTGATACGATGTAGGAGACCATTCACGTTCCAAGAGAGTACCTTAACCAGCATCAGTGCAGAGGAAGCGCAGGTGAGGGCGGGAAGCCCCCGGTCTAGGACACCGCGGAGGCGGGAGTAGTGGTGCCCCGAAAGGGGAAAGGCCAAATCACTGCCCGCACTTTGGATGAGTGGTGTGGGAGAAAAGTGTCTGTGTGATGTGCAGTTGGACATAAAAATACAAACAGAAACATAATGGAAAAAACAGTAAACCAACCCAATCCCCCCCCAATGCCTCCCCACCACATACTTCTACACTGGAAGCATCTGTCGCCCCAACCCTAAACATGCTGCATAGTAACAAGTGTCGAGACCTGTAGCCCCAAAGGGGATGTCCCCCCTCTCAGTAGGATGCCGGACAGCGTGTACAGTTCTGAGTGTGCTTTAGAGTTCAGCAGGGGCAACATCGACCCAAGCAGGGCTGCATCCGTACACAGAAGAGAAGAAACAACAAGAAACGGTCCCTCGTCCACATCAGTACCAAGGATTGCCCCACAGTGTGTCATGAGATCTGTCGGGACACTCAAGGCCTGAGTCGCCATTCTGCAATCGGAAAAAGTCTAGGGTGTCTGTTGGAGTGTCATCTCGTTCACCTTCTCCCAGTCGTGCATCCTCTTGGTCCGAGTCAGAGGACCCACGTCGGCCCCAGGGGCGTGAACGAACCTAACAAGATCGGGTCCGTTTCCTTCTGGGCCGCTTAGCAGGGAGACTTGGGTTGGTGTCCCCTGTCTGGAGGGCACTCACCAGGTTCTTCCATTCATCAGAGCACTCTCCATTCTGTTGCCCATTTCCATGCCTTAGGAGTCTCAAAGAAGTAGGTATTGGAATTAAAGATAACTTTCAGCTTTGCCAGAAACATAAGCACGTACTGCAGGCCAAGGGCACTTAGCTTCACCTACGTTTTTGTACCCCTTTTTTTGTAGTCCAGAAAAATTATGATCTTTGAGTTTTGGAAGCAGAGCTCTGGGTGTGCCCTGGCCTCCCGGAAAATAGCATCACGGTCGCGATGGTTGAAGATCTGTGCAATCAGCGGGCGGGCAGGTGCCGCCGGAGGAGGGCGAGGGACCGGTGGACCTGCTCCATCACAAACCAGGGTGAAAGCTTGCCGCTGGGACCCAAGACCTCAGCTATGTCTCTAGAAAGCGTTCTACGTCAGGGGCTTCAGCTACTTCTGGGAATCCAACGAAGCAGAGGTTGGTCCTGCGGGAGCAGTTGTTGGCGTCCTCAGCTCGTCCTCCAGTTGCACCGTCATGGACAGTAATTTGAAAACCTGCAGCTTGAATGTGGCTAGGTCATCCTCCACCGAGGAGACCCAGATTTTGGCCTCCTTCACCTGAGCGGCGACATTTCACAGATCCTGGGGCAGCAAGGATGCTTCCACTTGTACCTTGGCTACCTTGGCTTCCACTGCCTCACAGGAGTCTAGGATCACCTGTAATATGGTGGCATGGTCAGATTGTGCAGGGGGTCACTGCGTCCCCAAAGAGCCTCTGAGACCTGCGGCCTTCGAGGACGGCGCGGTGAACTGGTCTGTCTTGGTCTGAGTGGATGCCGGAGGTGTCGGCTTGTCTTGCCCCATGGCAACGCATGTCCCGATGCTTTAGGCGGTGCCAGAAGAGGGTTGGGAGGGTTCCTGTCCCCTCCAAGCTTGTGGCCCGCTTACCCGAAGGCAGCACGAGCAGCCAGAGCGGCAGCGTCCACCAAGTTGCAGTTCAGGAGGAGGTAGGATCTTGGGACATCCCACTAAGGCCTCAAGCAGTGCTCCAGAGCACCCAATGAAGGGCCCCCGTGCTGCATGGGGTCAGCTGGGGGGGCACCTTGCACCCACAGCCACAAAACTTAACCTTGAGGCAGATCAAACCCCACAAGCGGTCTACTCCAGCCTGCCGGCATGTGTCGCAGCTAGTCTCCGGTCCACTCCACTCGTGCCCAGGGCCAAGGGGGGGCACCTCCTCCTCGGGCCCTCAATTGGAAGTGTCAGCAGGCCCGCGTGTCTCTGGGGGAGGCGGGGGCCGTTCGTGTTACCAGGCAATAGTAAGAGGGCGGAGGGTGGGGGCAAGGCCAACCTATGGCCTGCAGTTGCGCCTGCTAGGTCTCTTGCAATCCCAGTCCCCGTAGCACCACGGGGAAGAAGGGGGGCCACAACCCGCAGTCCAAGTCTAAAATGTCCTGCACCTAGCAGGTACCGGAATCCAAAGGGTGGCGAGGCCATAGCCACAAGGCCCACACAGCGTCAGGGTTCGGCGTCCCTCTGTCCCCTGGGGGCACCACCTGCGCTCCTCGCCAGGCAGGCACAACGAGTATCAGCACAGGGGATGCCCCGCGATTCCCCCACGCGACACCCCACTGACATGGGGCCGACCTCTTCGTGCTCTAGCGCTAGATCACCACTGGAGGCCTTGCTGGAGGGGAGACCTCCGTGTAGGCCCTTCCTCGCACCACCGTCACGGCCATGCACTCTAGTCACAGGGGCAGCCACTTCCAGAGCCCACGGCGCCCCCCGGCCCAGCTCTTCTTTGACACCTGCATAAGGCAGGCACAGCCAGTGTCTGGACGAGGCAGGCTCTGCTATTTCTCCCAGTGGCACCCCACCAACACGGGCTCGGCCACTCAGCGTCAGGGCTGGATCATCTGTGGGCCTTGCTGAGGCGGGTGCAGTCCTCTGTGCAGGCCCTGCACTGCACTGCCATCCTGGCTGGCTGTTCAACAGGCTCCCTCAACCTGCCTGTTGAATCTGTGAATTTTCCTGCAAAGATGGAGTTTGAGCTGGCAAACCTGTAGAGTTACTCAGTGTCCCAGATAAAAGAGTTTTGCCAGGATAAGGGGTTGCCTGCCAAGAGGAGCATCAAGAAGTCAGAGCTCCAGAAGACTTTAAGGGCATGGGCAGAGGCCCATCAGGCCCCCACAGACGATGAGGAGGAGCTGGATGATGATGAGGAATTGGACCAGGCCCCAGAGGAGGGCCTTTGATTGCTAACTGTGGAGCAGGGGGCAACATCCTTCCAGAATTGGAGATTCCTCCCTGGGCAGGGAGCAGTGTGTCATCCAGCAGTCTGTCACCAGAGGAGCTGGAGGACAGAGGGTAGAGAGAAAGCTCAAGTTGGAGCTGGCTAAATTAAAGATGGAGAGAGAGGGAGAAAGAAAGCTTTGATAGAAAAAGAGAAAGCCGTGGAGGAAAAGAGGCTGGCCAAGGAGGCAGAGCAAAGGAAGATGGACCACGAGCTAAGTCTGAGGTAGCTGGACATCAAAGCCATGCAAGTCGAGTTCAGCAGTAATGATGGCAGCGTACCTGCAGTGTCTGCTGGAGAAGGGATGGTCTACATCCCAAAAGATTTGGTACCCAATTATGTGGTGGGGGATGACATTGATAAGTGGTTCTTAGCCAATGAAGTGGCTTCAAGGGTGCACAAGGTCCCTGAGGTCTACTTGGGGGGTACCTTGTGGAGGTATATGCCCACAGTGGGGAGGGACACACTCCTAACTCTAGAGGTAGAAGACCAGACACTGTACACCCTTATGAAGGCCATTCTTATCAATAACTTTGGGTTAACCTCTGAAAGGTAAGGCAGAGGTTCAGGAATAGCCACAAACTCCTCACACAAACCTCGGTGGACTTCTTAGATTATTCCAGCAAGGCACTGAAGGGCTGGGTGAGGGGCAGCAAGGTAGATGATTTCAAAGGGCTGTACAACCTAATTATGAGCGAGCAAATGCTTCAAATCTGTTTTCCAGAGCTGTGCCAGCAACTAGTGGATAGCAAGCTGACTGTCCCCAGGAAGCTTGCTGATGAGGCGGACCTCTGGGTCAGCACCAAAGTGTCCAAAAAGGTGTCTGGGGGGGGCTCCCATAAGGGTGGTCAGGGTTCCCACCAGAAGAAGGAGGGGGAGATAATAAAAAGGAGATCTCACAAGGCTCCCCAAAACAGTTTTCAGAGGAAAGGGTCCCTTACCCAATCTGGCCATCAGAAATAGAGCTTTACTGTCAAGAGTTAGAACAAGCCCCTCCAATTCTATGAGTGTTTTGAATATGGACATTACAAATGGGATCCCAAATGTTCCAAGAGGGCACAACCTCCCACTGGAGGTAAGACACCAGGGGTGGCAAGCATAGTGCTTGGGGAAGAATTTGTCCCAGTCAGTGAGGGGAAGTTCGTGAGGTTGCCCTTGTGTCCCTGGGTGACATGGAGATGGTGCCTAAAGCACACATGACTTCCAATACTACAAAGTATAGGCGGTGGGTCTCCATTAATGTGCAAGGTGTTGAGGGACCCAAGTGCCAGTCAAGTGGTGGCCCCAGAGCAGATTTTACCCAATACGTTCCACTAGGTTGTAGTTGCTGTCAACCGTGAGGGTCACTATCCAGTGCCCCTTGTTCCATTTGAGTGGGGGGGTATCAGGTCTTCTGAAAGTTGCAGTGAGCCCTGCCATGCCTGTGTATTGTTTGTTAGGCAATGACCTGGAGCACACTACCTGGAAAAAAGTGGAGCTCATGTCATGCCTTGAAATGTTGGGGCTGCCAGAGTGGGTGTGTGCAACCACCAGGCCCATGACTGCCCAGAAAGGGAGTCACGGAAGTCTGGAGCCTGGAACAATGGCCCAGACAGCTGCCGAGAGGGAAGGGCAAGGGGCATGGGAATCTAGACCCTAAATGTTACCCAAAAGAGGTATATGGGGTGCAGAGGAGAGTGCCCTGGAGCCCACTGAGGAGGACATGGCCTCCCTTGGTGACCTACCTGAACTTGCTGGATGGCAAGGAAAGGGGGTACCCACCAGGGAGGAGTTCTGCAAGGCACAGAAAGAGTGCCTAACCCTGGAGGGCATGAGGAAACAGGCCAAAGCCCTGGTGGCTGGCGATGCCTCTGGTAATCACCACATTTACTGAGAGGATGGCCTCTGTATAGTGAGCCTAAGGCACCTGTGCATTGGGCAACAAGGGCACTGGAAGTTCCTCAATGCTACAGGGCCTTCCTACTGAGGCTAGCTCTTGGGATACCGCTAGAAGGACAGGACAAGACCTTTGCCAGGCTTGTTGCCCACTTTTATTGGCCCCGGATGAAGATGTCCTCAGACAGGTTCTGTAGGACTTGCTTGACCTGCCAGGCCAGTGGGAAGACAGGGCAGAAGTTGAAAGCTACCCTGACTCCCTTACCTGTCAGCACTCCATTTGAGAGGGTGAGCATTTACATTGTAGGGCCCATGGATCCCCAGACCACCTCTGGTCACATGTTTATCCTGGTTCTGGTGGATCATGCCACAAGATAACCAGAGGACATATCTCTGAGGTCCACAACTGCATCTGCAGTGGCTAGGGCCCTGATGGGGATTTTTACCGGAGAGGGTTTCCCCAAAGAAGTGGTGTCTAACAGGGGCACCAACTTCATGTCTGCTTATATTCAGTCATTGTGGAAGGAGAGTGGAGTTACGTATAAGTTCTCCACCCCCTACCATCCACAAACCAATGGCCTTGTTGAAAGGTTCAACAACACCCTCAAAGGCATGATCAGAGGCCTACCTGAGACCCTGAGGTGGAAGTGGGACATTCTCTTGCCATGCCTACTCTTTGCTTACAGGGATGGACCACAGAAGAGGGTTTGCTTTAGCCCCTTTGAGCTTCTATATGGACAACCTCTCAGTATGGTAAAGGAAGGGTGGGAGCAAGCTCCCAGGAAACTTCCCCAGGATATAGTTAGCTACATGCTGGTCTTCAGGAGCCAGATGACCAAGTTGTGGAAGCAAGCTTCTGACAACTTAGATGCCAGCCATGAGGTGATGAAGCAATGGTACGACCAGAAGGCTACCACTGTGGAATTTCGGCCTGGGCAGAAAATGTGGGTGATGGAACCCAGGGCCCCCGAAGACCATCGGATTGGGCCCTATGAGATTGTTGAGAGAAAGGGGAGGCCGCCTACTTGATACACCTCAAGACACCCAGACGCCCCCTAAGGGTTCTCCACTTTAACCGTCTCAAACCCTACTTTGAGAGGTTCGAGGTCACCATGTTGTTGGTGACAGGTGGTGGGGAGGAAGAGGAGAGTGAAACTCTCCCTGACCTCCTAGCCTCCAATGAGAAGGATGGGCCAGTGGAAGATGTAAGCCTTGCCCCTACCTTGACTTCAGAACAGCAGATGGACTGTCACCAGATGCTGGGACAGTTCTCCTCAATGTTTTCCCTCACTCCTGGGGTGACACATTTGTGTACCTCTGGCATTGATACAGGAGATAGCCTCCCTGTCAAGAATACAATCTATAGGCTATCAAACAAACTGAGGGCCAGCATTAAGGATAAGGTTTCCGAAATGCTGGATTTGGGGGTGATTAAACCCTCCAGTAGCCCCTGGTCCAGCCGTGTGGTTCTGGTACCAAAAGCTGCCCCACCGGGCACAAGACCAGAACACAGGATCTGTGTAGATTACAGGGGGCTCAGTTCAGTCACCAAGACTGATGCTCATCCCATCCCCCTGGTGGATGAGCTGATTGACTGAGTAGGCCCTGCCCAGTTCCTGAGTACTTTTGACCTTACATCAGGATACTGGCAGATTGCCCTAACCGAAGGAGCCAAGGAAAGGTCAGCCTTCTCCACTCCAGAAGGCCACTATCAATTTAGGGTGATGCTCTTTGGACTCAAGAACACCCCTGCCACCTTTCAGAGGCTGGGGAACTAGGTTTTGGCTGGTATGGAGACCTTCGGTGCTGCTTACTTGCATTGCATAGCTGTCTTCAATAACAGCTGGAAGGACCAGCTCTTTCACCTCCAGGAAGTACTTCACGCTGTGCGAGGTGCTGCCTGACTATCAAGGGCAGTAAGTACCAGATAGGGTGAGTGTCTGTGGTGTACTTGGGACACCTGGTGGACGGGGATAAGGTGCTGGCCCTCCAGGCCAAGATAGAAACCATCATGACCTGGGAGCCCCCAAAGACTCAAACAGAGGTGGGAGCCTTCTTAGGCATCACAGGATATTACAGGAGGCTTGTCAAGGGATATGGTACTATTGTTGGCCCCTCGACTGCAAAGAAACAACCCAGGAATGTGATTTGGAGTGAAGCATGCCAAGAATCATTTGACTCCCTAAAGCAGGCCATGTGCGCAGTCCCTGTACTTAAGGCCCCTGACTTTTCCGGGGAATTCGTTGTTCAAATGGATACCTCAGAGCATGGCATAGGGGCAGTACTTTCACAACTTAAAGAAGAGGGCCTAGACCAACCTGTAGCTTTCATCTCTAGGAGTAAACTTCCCTGGGAACAGAATTGGAGTGCTATTGAAAGGGAAGCCTTTGCTGTGGTCTGGGCCCTGAAGAAGTTGAGACCATACCTTTTTGGGACTCACTTCTGGATTCAGACAGACTACAGGCCCCTCAGATGGCTAATGAGAACCCAGAATTGTTGAGGTGGTCCATCTTCCTACAGGGAATGGACTTTATGGTGGAACACAGACCTGGGACAGACCACGCCAATGCGGATGGTCACTCTAGATTCTTCCGCCTTAGTGTTGAACTCCCAAGAGGTTGGGTAGTTCTCCCCACTTTCAGCTGGGGGGACACGTGTTAGACCTGTCCGCTTTAGGGTGGTCTTCCCCCAAACATTTTGCCTGTTTGCCTCACTTTTTCCTGATCTGTTTTTGTTGGCCTTAGGACCCTGGGCACTTTACCACTGCTAGCCAGTGCTAAAGTGCATGCGCTTTCTCCCTAAACATGGTAACATTGGTTTAGCCACAATAGGCATATTTAATTTACTTATAAGACCCTAGTAAAATGCACTATATGTGCCCAGGGCCTGTAAATTAAGTGCTACTAGTGGGCCTGCAGCACTGATTGTGCCACCCACTCAAGTAGCCATTTAAAACATGTCGCAGGCCTACCACTGCAGAGCCTGTGTGTGCAGTTTACACTCCCAAATCCAAGTGCCAGCGGGCCCTGCGTGTCTATGGGGGGAAGGCGGGCCGTCAGCGTGCCTGGACAATAGTCAGGGGGTGGAGGGCTGGGGCAGGGACAGGTGGGCCTGCTAAGTGTCTTGTACCCCCAGCCCCCATAGCACCACAGGGAAGAAGGGGGGGTCCCAACCCCCAGTCCAAGTCTTCACCCCCAGTCCAAGTCTAAAATGCCCCACACCTAGCCGGTGCCGAAATCCAAAGGATGGCGTGGCCGCGGCCACAAGGCCCCTGCAGCATCAGGGTTCCGCATCCCTCTGTCCCCTGGGGGCACTGCCCGCCCTCCTCGTCAGGCAAACACAGCGAGTATCAGCGTGGGGGAGGTCCCGTGATTCTGTTGCGCAGTACCCCACTGCCATGGGCAGGCCGCTCAGCGTTAGTGCTGGAGCATCACTGGGAGCCTCGCCTCGCACCACTGTTTCAGCCAGGCACTCTGGTCATCTGGGCCGCCGCTTCCAGGGGCCCCGGTGGCCCCGCAGCCTGGCTCTTCTATTCCACCCGCAGAAGGCAGGCACAGCCAATGTCTGCACGGGGGGAGGCTCCGTTATTCTTCCCAGCGGCACCCCACCAACACGGGGCGGCCACTTGGCATCTGGGCTGGATTACCCGTTGGCCTTGCTAAGGCACGGCCCTCCGTGCAGGCCCCACCTGCACTGCCGTAGTGGATGGCTGTGCAGGCCCCCCAGGTCATCGCCCCCAGAGATTTTGGCGGACCGAGGCCCGGCTCCTCTCCCACAAAGTCGGCTGTCAGGCCATGGATGGAGCAAGATGAGCAGAGGGGGACCTGGAGCAATGTTAAGTTGCAGCTGCCATCTTATCCCGCCTCGATGACGCCCCTCGGTACTTTTAAGATTTGCATGTCCTGATGTTACTGTGCTGCCCTCCTTGCCTGGGTGAGAAGGACTGGACCTATACCACTTGAACCCAGAGTTGCTCAAAGGGCCTGCCTGGTTGCCTCCTGTTAGAAGTCTTGGGGACATCAAAGACTTCAATCCACTCTACAACCAGCACCTGGACTCTGCCGTCTGAGAGTCTTACCCTTCCAAGTGGTGCCAATCCAGTCCTGGGACCTTGGAAGTGGGTTTAAAGTGCTGCAACTGCAAAACTCCACCCATTGCATCATTGCGTGGCTCGGAACAGGTGGATCTCCTTCGATGCAGACGCATTGCTGCCAGGATTTGAGGACACCACATTGCCGGCTGCACGGCTCGACGAAGACGCATCGCCTACATCAGAGGGTTTCGACGACAACACATCTCCGACTTGCGCAGTTCAGAACTGACCCAACGCCTACATCCTAAGGATCAACGGCGATGCATCGCCTCCTGCTCCTCGCATCTCGACGTAGACGCAACCCCAAACCAAGATACTGTTTTCAGTGGTATGTGGTTGGTCCCTGTATCTGACCTGCGCTCTATCGCGGTCCGTCTGACCTTTTGGATTTGACCCGGTCTAGCGCGACTAGATAGCCCCGGTTAGCGCTTTATGCTTTTAAGCACTATATTTCAACATATTCTTTAAAAATTCATAACTCCAGTTCTACTTATTGGATTTTCGTCGTTTTGGTGTTCTTTTATTCAATAAATGAAGCTGTATTTTTCTATTTGGGTATCTTTTTGTGTGTTATTTTCACTGTTTTACTGTTTAAGTGTTGCACAACTACTTTACACATTGCCTCATAAGTTAAGCCTGACTGCTCTGTGCCAAGCTTCCACAGGATAAGCTCAGGTTAATTTAGAGTGTGTATCTGACTTATCCTGACTTGGATTGTGGTTCCTGCTTGGACAGGGTGCATACCTCTGCCAACCAGAAACCCAATTTCTAACATACACCAACAAACATGGTGGCATCGACTCATATCACTGTGCCTGGAAGTGCTGAGGTTGTGGACATGGGCTCAGGCTCATGATGTCTGGCTGTTTCTGAACCATCTGGTGGGCTCTCTGAACATGCGAACCAACAATCTCATTCTGTGCAATATTTCTGAACACGAGTGGTGTCTAAACCCAAAGATGGTTCAGTCCATCTTTTGCTCCACTATGTGTTTCCTCCCATCACTCTGGTTCCTAGCGTTCTGTGGTTGATGTGTCAGGATCATGTGCAAGTGATCTTAATAGGCTTTTCTGTGGGCTCTGTTAAAGGTTTTATTTCAGCCATTTGACATTTCCTTGTTTGCCAGATCAGCCATAGTAGTTCAAGTTGCCTATGGTTTCATGCTTTCTGAAGGGCTTGGCCCATTTCTTGTCATCTTATCCCTTTGCATGCCTCAGTTGGACCTTAACTTTGTGCTCACATACAGGATGGATTTGCCCTTCTAGCCCATGCACAGTTATCCTTTGCAGCTGCTTACCTTGAAGACTGTATTCTTGATTACCTCGACTCGGCGTGTTAGTAAGCTACAGATTTTGTCTATTTGTCATCCTTTTACCATATTTGTTCTGGATAAAGTAGTCCTTCAGATTAAGGCTTCTTTCCTGCTGAAGATGGTTACCCCTTTTCATGTGGGTCATTGCATTATTCTACCAACATTCTACCCACCTCCTCATCCCACTAAAGAGTAATAGAGACTGCATCACCGGGATTTTCGCAGAGCCCTCAATTTTACATTGACAGGACCCAAGAGTACTAGATTGATGATCATATTTTCCTCTGCTCTGCTGGTTCCAAGAAAAGGGGTTCAGAAGTTGACCATTTCCTGATGGTTTGTGTAAGGCATCAAAATCTTCTACACTCTTGCCAAGAAGGAGCCTCCAGAGGGTATAAGGGCCTATTTCACCAAAACGAAGGCTGCTTCTTCGGCATTGTACTGGGGTGTTTTTGTTCTGGGTATCTACCAGGCTGCAGTATGGGCTCCAGTCGATATATCTCCACCTGGCATTATTGCTGTGAAGTCCCACAAGATGGGCATTTTGACATTTCTGTGTTGCAGGATTTCATGCTTTGACCACCTCCTCAGGCTCGCCATCATTAAGATACTGCTTAAGTATTTATTCAAGAGGTGTGGAATTTGCAGCTAGAAGTATTCATAAGAAGAAAATTTAGCTATCTTTGTTAACTATCTGTCTGGTGAATACTCTATCTGCAGATTCATCACCAATCCCACCTGCCTTCCTGTTCCCAGGAGCGGTCATGTGACTCTCAATAAGGTTCCAAGTTAGTTTTGGTGCACTGCAAATTCTTCTAATCTCATCAGCCTTGTCTTCACCTCTGAGAGAGTGGAAAAAAAGGACAGGAAACTCGTGTCAGTGTGCTTGGGTGGTGCTTTGCGCAGCTCTCTGATGTGCGTGGAGTGGATTCCAAAGCAGAGGCAAAACATATTGGTGCGAGATAGCCTTTTCAGCTAAATGCCAGGAGTACCAGACTTCTTTTTCAACTAAGTCTCCACAATCAAGTACTCGCCAAACTCAACAATTGTACATTCCAAACAATGTACACTTCATTCATTTTATCAGCTTAGCTAGGACAACTTTCTTCCCAATTTGAAAGAACAATCAACCAAGTTAATCACAGGGTTGAAGCCAACATTCTACTACAACGTAAACCCTGCCACAAAAATTAAACATTATTTTAATCTGTTCAGTAATGCATGATGCACACTTATAAACCTCTAACTCTGAAAGGTCATCTTCCCAGAGGCCTTAAAAGAGGCCAGATTATCCGTGTACTGAAAACGCCCCAAGCAGACCCAAATCATCTTGACAATTATCAACCTCCCTGAAACCTCTCTATGATTGGCAAAGCGATTTTAAACATAATGTGTAATTGTAATGCAGAAATGACCATTCTGAAAATACTTGATGACTTATACTGCACACTGGACAACGATTACACTTACTTTTCCACCTGTCTTTCCTTCTCTGTTGTATTCAGTAATTTGATTACAAGCGAAATCTGTGCATCCTGGAAACACATATAGGCTTCAAGGTAGGGTTCCTGCACTGTTACTCTTTATTCCTCGCCAACCAAAATCAAGTGGTTAGTGTTGGAACAAGGGTAACTGGTTGAGGGGGGTGAAATGCTACTCAAGCAGCAACCACAATCCTTGTCAGGGTGAAAGGTGAAACACAAGCAAACCCCAAATTAACCTGTGCTCAACCCTCTGGTAGATGGGCACAAAGTAGTCAGGCTTAACTTAGAGGCAATGTGTAAAGTATGTATGCAGCACTTAAAACAGTAATAAAATGAAGACCTACCACAAGGAAATTCCCACACCAATTTAGAAAAATAAATTAAAATTTAATTATTTATTTGAGACCAAAACAACAAAAATCCAATCAGCAAGACCGGAAATATGCAATTTTAAAGATTTAAGTGAAAATAGTGTCTAGAAGCACCAAAGCGCCCACTGTACTTTTCTGGTCGCGCAGGTCCGGTACAAAGTCACAAGTTCTGTCAGACCACAATGGAGCGCAAGCCGGATACAAGGCCCAAGTTATGTCCGGGGGTCAAAGTACCTTAAATCCTGGTTGTGGAGTGTTGCTAGATTCGGCGTTGAGGATGCATCGTGTAGCGGCTGTTCAAAGGAGTTGAGAGGCTGTGACACAAAGTCCTGCATTGTTGCCAAGGATGCCTCCCGCAAGTGGCTTACGATGCAAAGTCCTGCCTCGAAGATGCGTTGCGCACTGGCGGTCTGAAGAAGCTGCAGGGTTGCGATATGGAGTCCTGTGTCTTCATCAAGGATGCCGTCAACGTGGGGCTTGCAATGTGAAGGCCTGCGTTGAGGATACACAGCGCTGCAGCAGTTCTGAAGTGGAGCTGCAAGGACCACAGCTGTACTGGCAGAGAACCTTCAGGCCCACTTCCAGGGGTCCAGGACTAAGTTGGCACCACTTGGGAGTCAAGACTCACAGCAGACAGAGTCCTCTGATCAGGAGTAGAGCCAGCTAGCCCTTGGAGTCCTCTGGTGGTCCTGGGGACAAGATGGATGTCCAGTTTTTTCACTCAGGCAGCAGGACTGCAGAGCAATTGAATAGCAGTCCTACTTGCAGAGCAGCACAGCAGTCCTCTGAGTCTTCCACAGGTCCAGAGGTGTACTGAAGAGTTGGGTCTGAGGGTCCATTATTTAAACTTTCTCCCGATTGAAAATTAGCCTTTATTAAATGTAATTATGTAACCCAATGTTATCCCATGAGAGAGGTAGTGAAAAATGAATTAAAGAGTTTTTTCACTACCAGGACATATAAAAGTTGAAAGTACATGCCAAAAATTTTAAATACACTGCACCGTGCCCTAGGGTGAGTTATATGTATTTAAAAGAAAGGTTTAGGCCTGGCAAAAGGTTTATTTTGCCAAGTTGAAATGGCAGTTTAAAACTGCACACACAGGCTCCAATGGCAGGCCTGAGATGTTTAAAAGGGTATTTAAGTGGGTGTCTCAATCAGTGCTGCAGGGCCAGCAATGTAGTATTTAATTTACAGGCCATGGGTACATGTATCTCCATTTTACTAGGAGCTTATGAGTAAATTAATTGTGCCAATTGGGTGTAAGCCAATTTCACCATGTTTAAAGGAGGGAACACACACTCTTTAGCACTGATTAACAGTGGCATAGGCCAACAAAAACGAGATCAGCAAAAATGGAGGAGTAAGGCAAAAGGTTTGGGGGAAGACCCCCTTAAGGCTGACAGGTCTAACACGTGCCCCCCAGCTCAAAGTGGGGAGAAATAACCATCCTCCTGGGAGTTCTAATCACTAAGGTGGAAGAACCTAGAGAGACCTTCAGCATTGGTGTGGTCTGGCCCAAGATGGTGCTCCACTGTAAAGTCCATTCCCTGTAGGGAGATGGACCACCTTAGCAGCTTGGGATTTTCACCCCTCATTTGCATAAGCCATCTGAGGGGCCTGTGGTGTGTCTAAACCCAGAAGTGAGTCCCAAACAGGCATGGTCTCAGCTTCTTCAGTGCCCAGACCACAGCAACGGCCATCTCAATAGCACTCCACCTCTGTTCCCGGGGAAGTAACCTCCTTCTAATGAAGGCTACAGGTTGGTCTTAGCCCTCCTCATTTAACTGGTGTAGGACTGCCCCTACACCATGCTCTGAAGCATCTGTCTGCACAATGAACGCCTTGGAGAAATCAGGAGCCTTGAGTACAGGTGCTGTACACATGGCTTCCTTGAGGGTATCAAAGGTTTTCTAATAGGCCTCTGTCCAGATCACTTTTTTGGGTTGCTTGTTACTAGTCAGCTCAGTCAAGGGGGCAACAATAGTGACATATCCCTTAACAAACATCCTGTAATATCCTGAGGCCCAGGAAGGCCCTCCCTCACTTCATTCTGTGTTTTGGGGATTGCCAGGCTAGGATAGTCTCAATAATGGCCAGGAGGGGCTGCACCTTGCCCTCACCCATAGGCCGCTGCACCTTGCCCCACCCACCATGTGGCCCAGATACATCATAGTACCCTGCCCTATCTGGCACTTACTGGCCTTGATAGCCATGCCCACCTGTGCAAGCCTGAAGCACCTCCTCGAGGTGGTACAGGTGTTCCTCCTAGCTGGAGCTGAAGACAGCCATGTCATCAAGATAGGAATCAAAGAATGCTTCCTTCCCAGCCAGGACCCTATGCACGAACCTCTGAAAGGTGGCAGGGGCAGTCTTTAAGCTAAAGGCCATCACCCTGAACTGGATGTGGCCCTCTGGGGTCGAGAATGCTGACCTTTCTTTTGCCCCCTTAATCAGAGCAATCTTCCAGTACCCTGATGTAGTAAGACCAAAGGTAGTGAGGAACTTGCCAGGGCCCAGCCTGTAAATGAGCTCATCAGCTTGGGGGATGGGATGATCATCAGTCTTAGTGATGGAGTTGAGTCCTCGGTAGTCCATACAGAACCTAAGTTCTGATGCGATGCCTGGTGGGGTGACTTTCTGTACCAGCACCACTGGGCTGGACCAGGGAGTGTTGGAGGGCTCAATCACCCCTAACACCAGTATCACTGAGACTTCCTCCTTGATATTGACCCTCACCTTATCCCGCAGCCTGTAAACCTTTGTTTTTGACAGGCATACTGTCTTCATTATCAATGTTGTGGGTACACAAGTGTGTGAGCGCAGGGGTGAGGGAGAAAAGAGAAGAAAATTTCCCCAACAACTGGCGTCAGTCACTCTGCTGTTCTGGGGGTCAGAGTAGGGGAGAGGTTAATGCCTTCTACTGACCCATCATGCACGTGGGTAAACAGGAGGTTAGGGAGAGGTTCATTCCCTTCTTCCACCCCGTCATCTGTCACTAAGAGCATGGTAACTTCAGACCTCTCAAAGTGTGGTTTGAGACAGTTTATGTGGGGCACCATTAAGGGGTTTCTAGGGGTCTTTAGATCCACCATCTAGGTGGCATCCCCCTTCCACTCCTTCACCTCATATGGGCCTGTCGAACAATCTTGGAGAGCTCTGAGGTTACAGGCTGCATGACCCAACATCTTCTGTCCAGGCTCAAACTTCACCAGGGTGGCCGTCTGGTCATACCAGAGTTTCATTACTTCTTTACTGGCTTCAAGATTGTCTATAGCTTTTTTCCGGAAGTGTTGCATCTGGTTACAGAGAGCCATCATGTAGCTGACTACATCCTGAGGGGGGCTCTGGGAAGCTTGCTCCCACCCCTTGCTCACAAGGCTGAGAGGTCCCCATACAGGGTGCCCCTTGAGGAGCTCAAATGGGCAAAATCCAGTCCCCTTCTGTGGTACCTCCCTGTAGGCAAACAGCAGGTGTGGCAAGAGGATGTCCCACTCCCTCCTCATGGGCTCAGGTAGGCTCATTACCATGCCCTTAGGGTCTTGTTGAATTTCTCAACAAGCCTGTTGGTTTGATAGTCGTAGGGTGTGGAGAACTTGTAAGATACCCCTCACTCTTCCCACATGGACTTCATGTACGCGAACATGAAGTTAGTGCCTCTGGGCAATACAGTACTTAATTGGGGAACCCCACACTTGTAAAAATCCCTATCAAGGCCCTGGTCACCACAGGTGCAGTCACCGACCTTAGAGAGATGGCCTTAGTGTACCATGTGGCGTGGTCCACCAAGACCAGAATGAACCTGTTGCCTAAGGCTGTGTTGGGGTCCAAGGGCCCAACAATGTTGATGCCCACCCTTTGAAAGGGAGTGCCAATGACAAGCAAGGGAGCCAGGGGAGATTTTAGCTTTTTCCTTGCTTTCCCACTGGCCTGGCAAGTGGGACAAGACCTACAGACCAGACCGTTTCTGAGGCTGTCTTCATCTGGGCCAGTAGAACTGGGGGATAAGTCTGGCCTTGTCCTGCCCCAGATGTCCTGCCAGGGGTATATCATGAGCCAACCCTTTTAGAAAAACCCTGTAACACTGGGGTACCACCAGCACATGTTCTGCTTCAGGTCCAGGAACTTTAAGCTCACTATTGGGGAGATCATTCTCTCAATAGATAAGGTGATCTCCAGTAGTATCACCTGATGCCTGGGCACCAGCTTGTGGCTTCAGGCCCTCTAGAGTTGAGCACTTTTTCTGCACCTTTCTAGAATTTCTCCATTGTGGGCCTACCCACAACTTGCCATCCAGCAGGTCTCCTAGGGTGGCAGTGTCCTCCCCGGTAGGGTCAGTGGCGACTTAGTCAGGTGCCCCATCCACCTGGAAGGTTGGAACTTTAGGTGCTGGTTTACCACACCCCTTTCCCTTCCTCTTTTTGGAAGCTGCCTGGGGCATTGCTCCAGGATTCCTTGTCTCCCCACTTGGGCAGCCATGGATCTTGTGGTCATACAGACCCATTCATGCAAGCCTAACTTCTCCAGGTGTGACCTAAACTGCACTTGCTTCCACACAGTGTGCTCTAAGTCGTTGCCCAACAAACAATCTACACTGGCATGACAGGGCTCACAGCTACTATTGAGAACGTGAGACCCCCACGTTCAAAGGGAACCAGAGACACTTGGTAGTGACTCTTACGGTGTCTAACCTGGTGGAATGTATATGGGATGACCTGCTATAAGGACACCAGATTACATTTTACAGTAGTCATACTGGCTCCCGTGCCTCCTCAATGTGCCCATTTATGGTGACTCACTGCCTACACATAGGCATATGGCTTTTGGCACCCTCTCTGTATTCCCTAGGCACACTAATGTAACCTCTGCTCTCTCTCTCAAGCTAACAGGGACCACCTCCTTCACAAGGGCTAGGCTCATCAACCCAGGTGTATGCCCACCAGTGTGTGGGGGGGGGGGCTGTGCTCTCTTGGGACATTTGGTGCCTTTCTTGGAGTGTATATATTTGTAGTACTCAGTACACTGGGGTATGAACCTACCTGTCTGTTTATCAAAGAACCCCTTTCTTTTAGGCCCATCTGGGACTGGTTACTGGTGTTCCCTTGGAAATTAGTTTGAGGGCCTTTAGAGTACTCCTTATTTTTATGTTTTTCTCCCCGCTCTTTCGTCTGGTAGGACCTCTGACCACTCTTCTGGTGATGCCCCCCACCCCTCCAGATACCTTTTTGGATACTCTGGTGCCGACCCAGAGGTCCCCCTCCTTAGAAAGCTCTCTGTGGTCAGTGAGCTTACTATCAAGTACTGGTGCAGCTTTGTCAAACAGATATTGAACATGTGCTCTCTTAGTATCAGATTGAACAACCCAGTAAAATCATTAACTTGGCTGCCCCACCCTCAACCATTCAGTGCCTTGCTGGCATAATCCAGAAAATCCACCCAAGATTGGTTCTGCATCTTTTGGCTATCCCTGAACCTAATGCAGTACTTTTCTGGGGTGAGTCCAAACTTGGTGACAAGGATGGTTTTCATTGGGATGTACTTTATCTCATCTCCCACCTCCAGTGTAAACAAGGCATCCCCCCCACTTTAGGCATGTGTTTCCAGAGTTAGACCCTCCAAAACTCTTCTGGGACCCTGTGCAACTTAAGATCCATCTCGTAGGCAGAAAAACACTTGTCTTTCTCATCCCCTAACACATAACTGGGTACCAGATCTTTAGGTATGTGAACCTTCTGGCCCCTTCAGACACATTGGGTATTCTGCCACCATTGTTGCTGGACTCTGCTTGCCTAGCTCTTATGTTCTTTCTTGAGCCATTTTCCTCTCAGCCTCCATGGCCAGTTTCTTCCTTGCCAAGGTCCTCTCAGCTCAGACTCCATTGTCAGTTTCTTTTCCTCTGTCTTGAGCTTGGCCATCTGCAGTCTAAACTCCCTTTCAGCCTTCCTGTCCACCAACCCCTCTGGGCACAGGCCTTGTGAAGACACAGTGCTCTCCGCTCTGGCAGGGAGTTCCAACTCAAGAGACAAGTCATACCCTTCTCCTGAGTACTGCTTCTCAGGGCGTGCATCCAGGCCCTGCTCCTACTCCTCGATGTCATCCTCCTCATTCCCATCGTCTGCTTTTGTCAGTAAGTGGCGAGCCTCTGCCCCGGACCTCTGGGCTTTCTGAAGCTCCAGCATATTGTTGCCTTTCTTAGTTGGCGAAATCCTTTCCTTACAGAACTGCTCGAGCTCAACCACAGTATAGTTTTCCAGATTGGCCTAATCAAATTCCATTTCTTCAGGTGTGGTCACAGACAGTCTGGTAGAATGAGAGTGGATTTGGAAAAATCAAAAGAGCCACTTAAGGAGAAGAGAAAAAATCTCAAATTGGTATCAAATTATTTATCTGGGATTTTAAGTGTAATATAAAATCACTGTATAGTACGGCACAAGCACAAGCCCAAATCTCACCGCTGAATACCAATGTTGGAAATTGGGTTACTGGTTGAGGGGGGTGAAACCCTACTCAAGCAGCAACCACAACCCTTGTCAGGGTGAAACACAAGCAAACCCCAAATTAACCTGGGCTCAATCTTCTGTTAGCTTGACACAAAGCAGTCAGGCTTAAATAGACGCAATGTATAAAGTATTTATGCAGCACTTCAAACAGTAATAAAGTAAAAACACACCACAAGAATCCCACACCAATTCAGAAAAATAAAGTAAAATGTAATAAATTATTTGAGACCAAAACAACAAAAATCCAATCGGTGAAAATAATATCTAGAAGCACAAAATGGCAACTTTGGTTACCTGGTCGCGCTGGATCGGGACAAAGTCACAAGTTCAGGCCAACAGCGATGGATACAATGACCAAGCTAGGCCTGCTGAACAAAGTACCTTAAATCCTGATTGCTAAGCAATGTGTGATCCCATTTGGAGGATGCGTTGTGAACCGGCAGTTCAGAAGAAGTTGCGGGGCCGCGATGCGGACTCATGTGTCGTCATCGAGGATGCCGTCGATGAGGGGCTTACGATGCGAAGTCCTGCGTCGAGGATGTGTTGCACTGTGGCGGTTCCGAATTGGAGCTGCACGGAGATGCATCGCTCTGCATCGGTTCTGCCCAGAGGACAACAGCTGGGCTGGCAGACACCTTTAGTACCACTTCAAAGGGTCCAGGACTGGGGTGGTACCACTTGGGGGTTAGGACTCACAGTTTAGTTTAGTTTATTGTTGATTAGTTGAAATCTTACAATGTTAGAAAGAATAAAAATATCATGAAAGAAATTAATTTTACCATTATTGTTAAAATCGCAAATATTGGTAAAATAGTTTTTACCTATTTACATTTATAGGGAACCGACAAGGAACAATTTCCTCATATAATAGATAAGAAAGTTTTCGTTGTAGGAAGGTGGAATCTGACTATATGGTTGCCCCCACTTTTTTATGGTGTTTTGCTGGTTTATGACTTAGTTGGACTGGGATCCTGCTATTCAGGGCCCCAGTCTATCTGCTTTCTCTGTAAAAGGTTTCCATGTGCCTTAGGCACATCTCTGATTGGAATCTGGAGTGCCCTTATAAGTCCCTAGTATATGGTATACTATGTACCAAGGGCATAGGTACCTCAGAGGCCTACCAGGGGCTGCAGCATGTATTATTCCACCCCTGGAAGGCCATCCACACTGACACCACAGGTCTGCTACTGCAGCCTCGGTAAGGTGGTGCATGCACCCCTTAC
Organism: Calotriton arnoldi; assembly: GCA_963921515.1. NCBI lineage: Eukaryota > Metazoa > Chordata > Amphibia > Caudata > Salamandridae > Calotriton > Calotriton arnoldi. The sequence goes on along the minus strand of CAWUFW010003558.1, from coordinate 200,674 downwards.
TGTGATATAGGTTACCTATATCACTAAATACATACACACATATAAACCTATAAGTCACTCCTAAGGCAGGCCTTATCAATCCTGAAGGCAGAGTGCATGGTTCCTATGTGAGAGGGTGCCCCTGCATGAGCAGGGCCCCTCTGCAGCGTTCGGAGACCCTTCTCTGATGCTGTTTGTAGTGCAGCCTGACCATATACTCTTAAGCGCATTATAACCTTGCGTTAAATGCTAACTTTGGAATGGCTGCACCTAAACATGTCGTGTTTGGTGTCAAACATCTTGGAATACTACCCCCCTGCCAATTCTGGCGGCGGGGTAGCATTCCACCCTTCTAGAGGAGAGACATGTTAACCCTGGCCTGGCCGGTAACTTCTTTCTAAAGCCTGGCATCACAAAATGGATGCTACTGCCACAGACACAAGTCTGGCCTCCTGCTGCTGGACGAAACTCCGGCAGGGGAGGCCTGGACAATAGGTTTCCTGTCCCAGGGAGGTGTGACCACCTCCCCAGACAGGATAATGTGTATTGGGGCTGGGCGGGAGCACTTTCTGGTGCTTTGAAGTCCTGCACTGGGGGCACACTTGGTGTCCCTGTGCATACCCCAGTTCAAACCGGATCAGGGGCTTGCAGCCCCTGCTTTGGCGCGAACTGGACAAAGGGAAAGGGTGTAGCCACCCCTCTGCCCTGACCCACCCATAGGTGGGGCCACAGAGTAGTCCAACCCCTATCCTTAGTATAAGTATAGGAACCCAGTCCTTAGGACTTTAGATTATCCCTGGACGAAACTCTGAAACTGAATCCTGGACCTTCGACGCTCTACTCACGATTAGAGGACAGAAGAATCTCCCTTGGGGTCAAGGAGTGACTCCCCTGCTTGGCAGGCACCAAAGAAGCATCTGTCCGGTTCGCATTTCTGAAGCTCCTGTCGGACGCCGAAGTCATCGCATCACCAGAGGTGGATTCTCAGACTTCCCGAGGCTACTCCTGAGTCCCCAGCAAAGCTGAGGCCCGTAGCTATCGTGGGTGACTTGAGACCGTGACCCCTGGACACCGAGCACATTTGCAAGTGCATCCTCTTCTGGGTCTCCCACAAAGTCGTGCTTTGGGCTCCGAGTAGCCCTAGCCTCCAGCACCAACTGCACCGAAGATCACTGGCCTCCACTCCACGAGTGTCCTGTGAGCCAGATCCACGTGCGACGTCTCGAGGCTCCTTCGCGGTCGCTAGCCCGTTGGCTAGTAGCCCTTAACGAAGGCCAATCTTTTTCTTACTTGGCATCCTGGTTGCTCCAGGCCTGCCCTCACTTACCATCGCTGGGTGAGTTCCCCAGACCTTGCTGGTCTGCACCATCGACGATCTTCCTCTGCATCGAGACTTGCCGTTGCCAAGGCTTGTTGGGTCCAATCCGGTCGCCGACACCTCAGCACTCGACAGACATCGTGTACCAGCCCGAATCCTGCTCCTGGTTGCCGACAACACCTCCTGGACCTCGTGGCTGAAGAGTCAAGACGACCGTCAACGCACCTGAAGCACTCGACATCGGTGGGCATCTGTCCACCGCCTTCCTGGTCACTGGCTAGTGACCCAGACTCTGTCCCCTCTGCTTTCAGGTTCTTCAGAACTCCGATCCACTCTTGGATCCACCCGGACACTTTTCACTTGGTCGCCAGCAGCACTTTGCAGCAGATCGCCATTCAAATCGACGACGAAACCCGACCCCGAAAGGCACCTATGCACCCGGCTTCCTGGGTGAGGTAACACGAGTACTCCGGTGCTCCCGTGGGTAGAGACTCTTCAAAGTCCTAGATCTCAAAGGGTTTGCTCCAAGTCCTCCTTTAAGTGTCCCTTTCTTTAATTTCCCGATCACGACTTTCTCCATAGAAGTCAACGGCGTATCGCGGTTGTGTATTTACACTGCACGCGTCCCCCGTGGGTCCCCTGTGTCACTACCTTGGGTGGTTCCTTGTGGTCCAAGCACTTCTAGAGGCTCTAGGCCTACTGTCTAGTTCAGTCGTGGTTCTTATACCACTTTATTGGTATATGGTTTGGTACGCCCCTAGGGCCCAAACGTGTATTTGTGCTATTACTGTGTTTAAATAACTTCTAACTTATGTACTTCGAACTCTAGCCTCATAAAGAGACTAGAGGGGTGTGTTTAGCAATAAATACATATATTTTGAATATATACCTGGTGTGGTGCTCTTTCATTTGATCACTCAAGAGATTATAGACTGGTAAAACAAGCTGCTTTACATTCCTTCAAGACTTAGCCTGAAGGCTGCTCTCCATAGCTACCACTAGGATAGCTTTCAATAAGGTTGTCTTTAACCTATCTCCAATAAGGGGTTGTTTGGACTGGTGCAAGGTGCCCACTATAATTAGTGGACAGCATACACCAGGCCAACTTCTCACATTGGTGTGCAGCGTGTGGGATTCCAGCTTGCTATTGTTTTACCAGATAATCTCAATTGAATTGATCAACTGAAAACCACTAAAGGTACCTAAGGTACATATAATTTAAGCTTAGAATACAGTAAGTTCTACTGAACTTAGAGTTGTGTGTTAAGGGATAGCACAACCCTTTCTACAACTCAAGAGAGTTTAGTAGGCCACACTAGAGTAGGTAGTGCATACACCACACCACACTAGTAATGTCTTTAAGGGTAGGATCTAAAGAATCCTTGCAGGAAGCCACTGAGCTTCCACCCTCCAAGTATGATACACTCCCATTCTTGGAATTGAGAGCTTTATGCAACTTGAGAAAAATAAGGACAGGCCAAAGCCCCACCACCCAACACCTTAAAGAGTTGTTGGTGGCTTATGACCTTAGTAAGCCCTTGGGGACTGAAGGGGTAGGAGCTGAGGGTGGGGCAGAAGATGAGGATGGGACCAGGGGTACCAATACCCCCAGCCCCCCCTCTGAAACTGGCCAGGAGGGTGAAAATGACCCTGACCTGGATAACCCAATCCCGCCTGAGGAAGATGAAGAGGAGGATCAAGATGATGCCCTCTTTGTCCCCCCAGGAAGGATTATGAGTGTGCCCAGAAAGTCTAGATCTCCTTCTCAGGAGTCTAACCACTCTGGCACCTCCATAGGGAGCTCTGTCTCATCTCATAGGAGGGAATCCTCTCATGAGAGAAGAAAGAGGCTGGTTCAATATGAGGAAGCTCAGCTTGAAATCAAAAAGAAGCAACTGGCTATAGACAGGAGTCCCTAGATCTCTTTAGAGAGAGAAGAAAGTTGGGACTAGAGTCCCATGGTGGCAGCAATATCCCTAGAGATAGGGAAAGGTCTTATGACCATAGAAACCTAAACAAGATTGTCCCTCCCTACCAGAGTGGGGATGACATCCACAAATGGATAACTGCACTGGAGAGGGCCTGTAAAGTTCAGAAGGTCCCCCAGAGGCAGTGGGCAGCAATCTTGTGGCTCTCCTTTGCAGACAAAGGTAGAGACAAGCTCCTCACTGTAAGAGAAGAGGATGCTGACAATTACACAGTCTTGAAGAGTGCTCTGATAGATGGGTTTGGCCTAACCACTGAACAGTATAGGTTGAAGTTCAGAGACACCCAAAAGCTCAGACTCAAGACTGGGTTGATTTTGTAGATTGTGCTACAAAGGCTCTGGAAGGTTGGATACATGGCAACAAAGTGCATGACTTTTTAGGATTGTACAATTTGATTATGAGGGAGCAGATCCTTAATAATTGTCAAAACCAGCTTTTGCACCAGTATCTGGTGGACTCTGATCTGACCTCTCCCCAAGAATTGGGAAAGAAGGCAGACAAATGGGTCAGAACCAGAGTAAAAACTAGAAATCAGGGTGGTGACCAGAAGAAAGATTCTACTAAGTCCCAAGAGAAAGGTGGGGATAAATCTAAGGATAAGTCCCCTACAGGGCCCCAAAATTCCTCTTCTGGGGGTGGGTCCCAAACTCCTTCCTCTCCTGAAAAGAAACCATATTGCCATGTCTGTAAAAGCCTGGGCACTGGAAATCTGATCCCAGTTGCCCCAGGATTGGCAATAAAGAAAATGTTCCCCCAGCAACTACTACCCCCCCTGGTACTACCAGTAGTAATCCTCCAGTTGGGAGTAGTGCACCCAAAAAGTTAGGTGCTTTTGCAACAGGAACAGAGGTGGGCCCTGGTTCAGACAGGGACCCCTCAACAGACTCCTCTGACTCTGATGGTGGTGTAGGATTTGCCACCTTTACCATGGGTCCCACAGCAATGGGCAGGTACAGACTGGAGCCAATGATTAATGGTCAGAAAGCTGTGGCATTTAGGGACACAGGGGCTTAGTGTCACCATGGTGGCAGGGAAACTAGTCCCCCTCACCAGCTTTTACCTGAGTTTAAATACCAGGTGACCAACATTGATGGTGTCAGAACAGATCACCCCATGGCCATAGTCAATCTCAGCTGGGAGGGGGTCACAGGCCCAAAGAGAGTGGCAGTGTCCCCCACCTTACCTGTAGATTGCCTGATGGGCAATGATCTGGAAATTTCAGCCTGGGCTGAAGTTGAACACCAAACCCATCTCAGGATGTTGGGCGTCCCTGTAAAGGTTAGTGGGGCTGTGATGGCCCCAGCCCAAGAATTTGGAGAGATGGAGCCTGAAAGAATGGCCCACTCTCCCCCAAAAGAGAGCACAAGGGTTGAAGAAAAGTCTTCTTCCCCCAGACAGTAGGTAAGGGTCAGCCTCCTCAGGGAACTGACCCTACCCCTAGTGAAGGAACTGCCACAGAGGTAGTCAGGCCTGGCCTGGCCACACCCCTGATGGCAGAGGACCCTTCCAAGGTGGTACCCAGTCTGTAGCAGGTAACCTGCCCCTCTCTACCCTGCCTCAGCCAGCCCAGGGCTGCAGAGGTCAGGGAGGTCAGTGGACCCCCCAGGGCCCCCTGTCCAGAGGAACCCCCCCATCAGCAGATTAGGGGCACCCAGTCTAGTAGCCCTAGCCAGTACACACTGAGGGATCCCCCATGCCTTTATGTAGGGACCTCCCCCAGAAGGACTCTGGTAAGCAAGGGCAAACCTGGGACCTGAAGGTTCCAAACCTGCCCTGTCCCTCCAGTAGTCCATCCAAAGGGACCCAACTCCCAGCTGTAGGCAGCCAAAGGTTGACCCTTAGAGCAAAGTGCAACTCAGTCATGGAAAGACAGGCATACATGGTGACCAGTGATCTGAGGAAGCTGAGGCCAACATTCCTAGGGCCTCACTTCCCTACTCAGACACCTCCCCAGCCTTGTACTTTACCTAAGCACACCACAGGTAGTGATTCCCCATGGTGGAGACCCTCTCATACCCTTAGGGTGAGGGATTGCTTAGTGGACCATAAGACAGGGGCAACCATGCTAGTGCAGGTGCTTCCTTATATGACCACTTAGTCAATGAAGGCTCAACTGGCCAAGGTTAGCCTTATCTCCTTTCGTTTGGGGGGTTATGTAGGAAGGTGGAATCTGACTATATGGTTGCCCCCACTTTTTTATGGTGTTTTGCTGGTTTATGACTTAGTTGGACTGGGATCCTGCTATTCAGGGCCCCAGTCTATCTGCTTTCTCTGTAAAAGGTTTCCATGTGCCTTAGGCACATCTCTGATTGGAATCTGGAGTGCCCTTATAAGTCCCTAGTATATGGTATACTATGTACCAAGGGCATAGGTACCTCAGAGGCCTACCAGGGGCTGCAGCATGTATTATGCCACCCCTGGAAGGCCATCCACACTGACACCACAGGTCTGCTACTGCAGCCTGGGTAAGGTGGTGCATGCACCCCTTACTGTGATATAGGTTATCTATATCACTAAATACATACACACATATAAACCTATGAGTCACTCCTAAGGCAGGCCTTATCAATCCTGAAGGCAGAGTGCATGGTTCCTATGTGAGAGGGTGCCCCTGCATGAGCAGGGCCCCTCTGCAGCGTTCGGAGACCCTTCTTTGATGCTGTTTGTAGTGCAGCCTGACCATATACTCTTAAGCGCATTATAACCTCGCGTTAAATGCTAACTTTGGAATGGCTGCACCTAAACATGTCGTGTTTGGTGTCAAACATCTTGGAATACTACCCCTCCGCCAATTCTGGCGGCGGGGGTAGCATTCCACCCTTCTAGAGGGAGAGACATGTTAACCCTGGCCTGGCCGGTAACTTCTTTCTAAAGCCTGGCATCACAAAATGGATGCTACTGCCACAGACACATGTCTGGCCTCCTGCTGCTGGACGAAACTCCGGCAGGGGAGGCCTGGACAATAGGTTTCCTGTCCCAGGGAGGTGTGACCACCTCCCCAGACAGGATAATGTGTATTGGGGCTGGGCGGGAGCACTTTCTGGTGCTTTGAAGTCCTGCACTGGGGGCACACTTGGTGTCCCTGTGCATACCCCAGTTCAAACCGGATCAGGGGCTTGCAGCCCCTGCTTTGGCGCGAACTGGACAAAGGGAAAGGGGTGTAGCCACCCCTCTGCCCAGACCCACCCATAGGTGGGGCCACAGAGTAGTCCAACCCCTATCCTTAGTATAAGTATAGGAACCCAGTCCTTAGGACTTTAGATTATCCCTGGACGAAACTCTGAAACTGAATCCTGGACCTTCGACGCTCTACTCACGATTAGAGGACAGAAGAATCTCCCTTGGGGTCAAGGAGTGACTCCCTGCTTGGCAGGCACCAAAGAAGCATCTGTCCGGTTCGCATTTCTGAAGCTCCTGTCGGACGCCGAAGTCATCGCATCACCAGAGGTGGATTCTCAGACTTCCCCGAGGCTACCCTGAGTCCCCAGCAAAGCTGAGGCCCGTAGCTATCGTGGGTGACTTGAGACCGTGACCCCTGGACACCGAGCACATTTGCAAGTGCATCCTCTTCTGGGTCTCCCACGAAGTCGTGCTTTGGGCTCCGAGTAGCCCTAGCCTCCAGCACCAACTGCACCGAAGATCACTGGCCTCCACTCCACGAGTGTCCTGTGAGCCAGATCCACGTGCGACGTCTCGAGGCTCCTTCGCGGTCGCTAGCCCGTTGGCTAGTAGCCCTTAACGAAGGCCAATCTTTTTCTTACTTGGCATCCTGGTTGCTCCAGGCCTGCCCTCACTTACCCTCGCTGGGTGAGTTCCCCAGACCTTGCTGGTCTGCACCATCGACGATCTTCCTCTGCATTGAGACTTGCCGTTGCCAAGGCTTGTTGGGTCCAATCCGGTCGCCGACACCTCAGCACTCGACAGACATCGTGTACCAGCCCGAATCCTGCTCCTGGTCGCCGACAACGCCTCCTGGACCTCGTGGCTGAAGAGTCAAGACGACCGTCAACGCACCTGAAGCACTCGACATCGGTGGGCATCTGTCCACCACCTTCCTGGTCACTGGCTAGTGACCCAGACTCTGTCCCCTCTGCTTTCAGGTTCTTCAGAACTCCGATCCACTCTTGGATCCACCCGGACACTTTTCACTTGGTCGCCAGCAGCACTTTGCAGCAGATCGCCATTCAAATCGACGACGAAACCCGACCCCGAAAGGCACCTATGCACCCGGCTTCCTGGGTGAGGTAACACGAGTACTCCGGTGCTCCCGTGGGTAGAGACTCTTCAAAGTCCTAGATCTCAAAGGGTTTGCTCCAAGTCCTCCTTTAAGTGTCCCTTTTCTTTAATTTCCCGATCACGACTTTCTCCATAGAAGTCAACGGTGTATCGCGGTTGTGTATTTACACTGCATGCGTCCCCCGTGGGTCCCCTGTGTCACTACCTTGGGTGGTTCCTTGTGGTCCAAGCACTTCTAGAGGCTCTAGGCCTAGTGTCTAGTTCAGTCGTGGTTCTTATACCACTTTATTGGTATATGGTTTGGTACGCCCTAGGGCCCAAACGTGTATTTGTGCTATTACTGTATTTAAATAACTTCTAACTTATGTACTTGAACTCTAGCCTCATAAAGAGACTAGAGGGGTGTGTTTAGCAATAAATACATATATTTTGAATATATACCTGGTGTGGTGCTCTTTCATTTGATCACTCAAGAGATTATAGACTGGTAAAACAAGCTGCTTTACATTCCTTCAAGACTTAGCCTGAAGGCTGCTCTCCATAGCTACCACTAGGATAGCTTTCAATAAGGTTGTCTTTAACCTATCTCCAATAAGGGGTTGTTTGGACTGGTGCAAGGTGCCCACTATAATTAGTGGACAGCATATACCAGGCCAACTTCTCACATTCGTTACATAAGGCTAAAAGTATGGTCACATAATATATGTCATTATCATTTTCACTGCTCTCATAAATTTTACAAATATACAATTCAATTCCATATCACATGGTTTAAGGCTGCTATCACTGCTTGTCTGCATGAGCGAATGTCCCGCTGGTTAAATGGTATCCTTAGCAGCCTGCGTCTTAGGTCTAATAGATCCGGGCATATACAAATGAAATGGGTGATGTTCTCTTCGCCACGTTTGCACAATCTACAGGTAGTTGATGTTGTTTGTCTCAGCCACGGCATTGCATGCATGAGGCCTGAGAGAATTCCAAATCGTGCTCTTATGAACCTTCTTTTTTGTCGCGGGGACCAACCAGACTCTAAATAAGACTGTGGTTTAAGGCATTTATATTAATTTATAATCATCCAGGCATGTGACCTAGATACAAATAATTCTTTGTCCATTAACATTGATGTTTTTTTTTTTAAAGTTGCTGGAGTCAAAGAATTTTCCCATAATGAGTCAATGGACAAATCTTCTATTGCCTCAGTTAAATACTTCGATGTTGGTAAATTAGGATTTGTTTGAACTTCATGCCAAAGGGCTTGATCAAACTGGTTTGAAATATTTGATTTTATTCTTTTCCAGGGCTCACAGCAGACAGAGTTCAGGTGCTGGTTTCAAGGTGGTTGAAGCCTTCTCTGTCCCCGAGGCTCTGATCAGGAGGCCAGCCAACTAGCCCTTGGAGTCACTCTGGTGGTCCTGGGATCAAGATGCATTTCCAGTCCATTCACTCAGGAATCAGGGCAACAGAGTAGTAGTCCTTCTTCCAGAGCAGCACAATAGCCCTTCTGAGTCTTCCACAAGTCCAGAGGTGTAGTGAAGAGTTGGGTCTGATGGTCCAAAATGTATACCTGGTGCCCACTTTGAAGTAGAAGAAGGTTCTGTAGGGTTCCACCCCCAGAAGTGTTTGGAATTTCCTGCCCTCTTGCCCTGGCCCCAGCTTGTCTGGGGTCACGAAGACTAGTGTCAACGCCTTAGTGATCCTTTGTAAAGTGGAAGTGTGGTAGGTGACAGCCCCTCCCCCTCATCAAGTCAGAGAATGCCCATTCTGCAAAAACCGATTCTCCTTTGTCTCACTGTCTGGGAGCAATACACAACAACGAAGTGCCAGCTACAGCTAGTCATGTGACCCTGGATACAGGCTGCATGCACGAAATGGTTGGGACAAGAAAATGCCAACTTTATAAAAGCGTCATTTTCAGAATTGTGACTAGAAATTCGCCTTTACCTTTAAAAAGAGTTTTAAATTACAATTCTTTAGACACCAAATTCTATATTCCTACTTGCTCCTAATTTAAAGTTAGCCTTTAATCAGGGCCACTAGAATTATGTGACAGTGGAGGGTCAAAATATGTGGCAGCGTTGAGTAAAATATGCAGCAAGAAAAGACGAATTATGCAGCGTAATGCAGCACATTTTGTCATATTATTACTTGAATATTTTGTCATTTTAACACTTGTTAACACTGTTTGGGCATTTGTTACACTTCATCAGTATCGGTTTGACAACCAAATATAGCAAAAAAACACAGAAAGGTGGCCAGTCAAGCTTTGCAAAAGGCCTTCCACATATCGCTGCGCTTTTAGTAACTTTTGAAATATTTGAGCTAGAAACAAACATTTTGTGGTAAAATCTGCAGATTATGCAGCAGATTATGGATTATGTGGCAAATGTCAAACTATGCAAAAAACGCCACGGCCACACAATAGCAGAATTCCATTGGCACTGCCTTTAATAACTGTAATAAGGTAACCCAACGTTTTCCTATGGGAGAGGTAGGCCTTGCAGTAGTGAAAAACGAATTTAAATCTTTTTCACTACCAGGACATGTAGAATTTAAATGTACATGTCCAGCTTTTTAAATATACTGCACACTGCCCTAGGGGAGATGTATATGTATTAAAAAGGAAGGTTTAGGCCTGAGAAAAGGTTTATTTTGCCAGGTCGAAATAGCAGTTTAAAACTGCACACAGAGGCTGCAATTGCAGGCCTGAGACATGTTTAAAAGGCTACTTAAGTGGGTGGTGCAATCAGTGCTGCATGCCCACTAGTAGCATTTAATTTACAAGCCCTGGGTATATGTAATAACGTTCTACTAAGACTTATAAGTAAATTAAATGGGCCAATTGGATGCAATCCAATTTCACCATGTTTAAAGGAGGGAGCACACATACTTTAGGACAGGTTAGCAGTGGTAAAGTGCACAGAGCACTAAGGCCAACACAATAGGAGATCAGCAACAATGGAGGAGTAAGGCAAAATGTTTGTGGAAGACCACCCTAAGGCTGACAGGTATAACAGAATGGAGAACTCATCCTCTGACACTATACTGAACATGTACTGAGCATGCACAGATTCCCATAGGGTTCCATATTACTTCCCTAATAGTTCAGCTTGTGAATGGAGGATCCAAGTATCTCCAGCATGCAGATGATTCTGAGATGTACCTGAAAATCACTGGCATTGATGACGCCCAAACATTGAGGTCCCTTCCTTCAAAACCTACTTTAGTGGACATTAAATTCTCTCAGTTTCATCTCAGTAAAGACCAAACTTGTTCTTTTATTTGACAAAATACAAATATAACGTGCAGAGAGCACGGCTGTCTGAATTCAACATTAATGGTTTCACCCTAAGTCTCCCCTATGAGTTAAAATCCTCCAATATTGGATTGATCAACATCGTTCCTTGTTCACAAATACTGATCACTCTAGAAAGACCTAAAGCTGCTCCAAATTCTATAATTTAAAAAAAGTATCTCATGATGCTAAAAACTTCCACTCAATGCTCTGGTTGTATCGACCTCTTTCCTTAATTTTGGAAATGTTGCCCTGCCAAAGTGTTTGCCAAAACGCGAACTGACACGCACCCCTTGAAAATGTTCTACACTCTACAATAAGACTAATATCTAAAAACAAAAAGCTTGATCACATCAACCCAGTTTTGGAAGATCTTTACTGGTTTTCTATAAAAGTCCTACTTGATTTCAATTTGGCTTGCATAATATACAAGACATACCATTATCAGCGCCATCATACCTTGCAGCATTGAAAATCTAAGGGGGATTGAAAATATTAAGCAGAGACAGTCAAGAATAGAACCCATGAATTTCAATTTTGTCAGAGTACCTCACATGCACTCTCAAAAGCCCATGGAATGCTCTGCTGGACGACCTTATGTGCCAATTAGTTCTCCCTCAGTTTAGAAAAAATGAAAACTCTCATTTTCAATTGCTATTTTATATAACCATTTATATACCCTGCCGCCTCAGTAATCTCTTTGAATCCTCTTCTCCCTTTTTTCCTTTGAGAAAATGCATTTAATTTTACCATTACTATTGTTAGTGCCATCCAGCCCCCCCAAATTTCTTTCTTTTTCATCCTTGTGTCTACTATTCAGATGTATTAGTTAATACTTTCAAGTTCGCTGTAAGCAAAAGCTTTGTTAGTATTAGTTGTTGGTCTGTATATCTGTTAAACACCCATCCTGAGTACAGCAGGTATACATAGATTAACGCGTAATAGTGCCCAATAGGAATAAAACACACTAAAGCAAAGCATTCGTTTTCTGAGACATTTAAAGTTGTGCTTCATTGCAGACAAAGACATTCCTATGCACAGAGATAAATGACCGAAGCAATAGTTATCTGAGCCACATGAATCCAATAAAGAGGACAAAACAACCTCCAACCCCTCTTTTGCAGTTGCACAATTCTTAAAGATGGCAAACATCAGTGGTACAGCATGTGTGTACAATGTGAAGGCTGATGTGCCAATTTCTTATTAGGTCTCTGCTACAGACAGCTTTAACTGTTGGGAGACCTATTGTTTCTAATACATAACATACACTGTGTGTGGCTTGCTCATGATTGGATGGTCTTGTCTATCTCAATTGTACGTTGTTGAGTCAATGTTTTGCCTCACTATTCTCATGTTTGTCCCACACTATAGTATTTTGGTCTCACAGTGTTCTGATTGGATGAGTTATATTCTTCCCCTGCAGATTTTAGGGAACGCTTTTTTTTTATTCAGCACTACATGGGGAGTCAATATGTTTCCTTTTCCTGTCCTCCTGCTTTTACCTCTGCCTCCCCTGTGCACTCTTTTTTATGAGGGGCTCGGAGCTGCAAAGTACTGTTGAGCTACTTGTTTCCGTTTTTGCTCTTGGGACGCACTTGTTTTCACTTTTTAGGTTTCTCCTGCACAGTGCTTGCTCTGTGCTTGTGAAATCTATTGTATTTAATATATCCTAAAAGAGACTTACATCCTGCTTTCCTTTCTAACTGGACCCTGTGCTTATCACTTTACTTTCCCTCCTTTTCATTGGTTGTAGGCGTTCTATTTCCTGTTGTTCCATGTGTCTTTCTCTTATCAGTCTCCCATGGCCCAAGTACTCATTATCTTCCGCCGCTTGTCGCTTTGATGGGTGGAACTACTTTAATTTGCTTGCTGCACACACAGCATTTATTGTTTACTTTTCATTATCTTACCCTGGCTGCACGCGTTTAAAGCGAGGTTTCAACCAGCATTTTCGTTGCTTTGTCGGATGGCTGCACATATTTAAAGCGTGCTTCCTCACAGCATTTTGTTGTCTTTCTATGAAGACTGCACGCATATAAAGCTTGCTTTCAGACAGCTGTTTCTTGGCTTTCACAGACGACTTTTAAAAAATAAATAATTGTTCTCCCTCAGCCGACCCGTTTAAACTAATGTTTGCCTGCGTTCTTTTGAAGATGACTCCTTTTAATTAATATTCACTTGGCTGCACGCATTTAAAGCGTGCTTTTGGATTAGCAACAATTTCTTCTATTTAATCTTCTCCTCTCAGTACGCACTGTGACTGTCCTTGTTAGCTGTAGATTTCTTTATTTTTGGGGCGTACGGATTCGTTGTAACTAATGTTATCATTAGGTAAATAAAGCATTTTACGAAATATAATCGGGTTGAGCATGTATGAGTATAATTTTTTTCACCTTCATTTTTTGCAGTTCATAACTTTGTCTTAGTACACATTTCAAGCCTGGTGGCAAGCAGCAAGCCGACTCCTTTTCACTAATATGTCTGGCTGCATGCATTTAAAGCGTACTCTCAAACACCATTTTTTAGGTCTCGCCTACGCAGCGCGCATGCGCTGCATAGGAGGGCCTTTAGCCGTCGCTCTGCTCATTTTCAAGCACTGCACTCGTGCTTGTGGCGGCATCCACCTTGCGGGAGCGAGCAGCGGCGCGCCACAAGCACGAGTGCAGTGCTTGAAAAGTGAAGGCTGCTCTCCCAAGCGCGTGCACCATTTTTTGGCACGGGGCAGCTTGCTCCTCATTGCCGTCGCGCTTTTCTTTTCCGACGCTGTTTATTTATTTATTTTTTTTGGCACCGTGGAAGCTTGCTCTTCATTGCCGTCGCGCTTTTCTTTTCCAACGCTGTTTATTTATTTATTTTTTTGGGCACCGGGGCAGCTTGCTCCTCATTGCCGTTGCACTTTTCTTTTCCAACGCTGTTTATTTTTTTTTGGCACCGGAGCAGCTTGCTCCTCATTACCGTCACGCTTTTCTTTTCTGTGACCCAGCTGGCCAAATTCTATTTTTGTAACTGTATACCCTTTTCGTAAGCAGCGCAGCACAAGTGGCGTGCTGCGCCACTTAAAAGTTACAATATTGAAAAATAGTGGTTTTGAATCCATATCTGCAAATCTGCAAATGTGCAGGAGGTGATGCATGCATCGGAAAAGCTTGTCCTGTGTTGCAGTACTGGGGCATGTGTAATGGCTGCCAAGGTCCTCCTTTTCTACAGCCCGCAGACAGAACAGAGGTAGGGGAATCACGGGGAGTGCAGGATGACACCAGGAAGTGTAGGATGACAAGGAGAGGTCAGGAGAGGATATTGTTCTACAGAACATCTGCGCCCAGCGCTGCCCTTAACACTCCACACATCCTGATTGTGCCTATCATTGCCTGGATTCACACTCTCGCAAGACTTTCACCTCTCACAAGATCGGGAAACACTTGGGCGTTGCTGGCTATAAAACCCACTACGGCCACTAAACTGCCTGTTATTGAAGTTTTCCTTTCGATGTGGTCGAGTCTTCGTGAGCAGTTGCTTCAGTTTAGACGCCCGTTCTTCCCGAGACCAATATCCTGCAAAGATAGGCTTAATTATTATTGCAACCTAATAAAGAAAGAAGATCAAGAGACTACAGTTGTCTTCTGCTAACGGTAATGGCAAACGAGCAGCGCAGCCGAGCACATACTTACTGTCCTTGGGGAGGGCTCTCCCGCCATTGATTCTTCTGTCATGCAAACCTTGTTGGCAGGGTTGGACTGGTATCACAATTAGGCCCGGCACTCCCAAAAAAGGTGGCCCACATTCGCAGATCGTCTCTTTCCATCTGCTTAGTCTCATTGGAATCTGACCCGTTATTTTTTGATAATTTATTTTTCTAATTTTATATAACGCCAGATAATCCCTGCAATTGAGTTTGCAGTGTCGTATTTATTTATGCGTTTTATATAGCGCGGACTTTACCCGAGGGTGTCAGAGCGCTTCACAATAGGAACAGTAACATTACATGAGGAGAAGGATACCAGTGAGCATAATACAAAAGCAAGCGTTACATTGCATGAGGAAAAGTGACAATCGTGCAAATAACAAACAAACCAGATACAAAAAGAGGTATACGTTCCAAGAGGAAAAAGTGACAGGTGTGCATGATACATGGGGTACAAAATACAAATAGAGGTATAATACTGCAGAAGTGGCAGTCATTCATAACACACTGGGAAGGCACTACTATAGGCTTGGAGTACAGAATTTCCTATAGTGGAAGAACTTCCTTGAGGTAGTAGAGAGGGCGTGAATTCAACAGGGGGTACATGGGGTACAAAATACATGATACATGGGGTACAAAATACAAATAGAGGTATAATACTGCAGTAAGTAGCAATCACTCATAACACACTGGGAAGGCACTTCTATAGGCTTGGAGTACAGACTTTCCTATAGTGGAAGACCTTCCTTGAGGTAGTAGAGAGGGCGTGAATTAACAGGGGACATGAAATGAAGGGAACACGCACATAAAATCCAACACAACACGCAAAGGTGAGGCATGAACAGGAAAAAGTACAAATTTACACTGACGAGCAAACTTCCTAGAGGGGCCTGAGAACGAAAGTATTAGTTCTGGAAGTGTCTTTGGAAGAGAAGAGATTTGAGGTCAGCTTTGAAGATCCGGGTCGAGGAGGTGACACGGAGCAGTGGGGGAAGCGAGTTCCAGATTCTCACCGCATTGCCCGAGAAGGATTGAGCCATCGATCTTTCCCTTTTGAAGACGGGGGGCTCAAGCAGAAACTTTTCCGCATTGCGAGAAGGGCGAGAGCCACCGGACAATTTCAATTTATTCGCCAGGTAACGAGGGGAGGACGTGTGTAAGGCTTCGTATGCTCTCTGCATGCACGTGCAGTGTCTGGTATTCCCTGGAAGGGAGTGTATAGTGACTGGTGCTGTCCGGAAGCAGTGTGCAGGTCTGGTGCTCCCTGGAGGGGAGGCTACAGTGACCGCTGCTCTCTGGGGACAGTGTGACGTGCCCTGGCAGGGAGTGTGTGTACAGGGCCCGGAGATCTCTGAAAGGGAGTGTGCACGGCATGGCGCTCGCTCGTAGGGATAAGTTCAGTTTCTGTTGCTCTCTGCAAGCAGTATGCAGCGCCTGTTATTCCCTGCAGTGTGCAATGTCTGACAAGGAGTGTGGAGTGACAGTTGCTCAGCTCTCCGAGTGCAGAGTGAAGACCGTGGTATTCATTCCCTGGGTGGCAGAGTTTAGGGAGGGTTTTTTTCCCCAGGCACCGCATATACAGCACCAGGGCATCTCCGGCAAGAAGTATGCAATTCCGGGCACTCCCTGGCACGGAGTGAGTAGTTCCTGGCACAACCAGGCAGGTAAAAACGGCCAGAGGCCGCATCTGCTCGAGAGTTCCCTGTTGCTTCTTATCCATGCTCAGTTTTTCCCTTAATTAAAGCAAAAGAAAACATGCAGCTGTTTCACTCCAAACGGTGTCTGGCTACAGTTCCGTATGAAACTTTTTCACATGGAACGTTTTGAGAGTGTTAATGTCTGTTCTCACTAGGGGATGGTATCGCCGTATTGTCGTTCGTCTAATCTGTGTCGGTTTGGTGACCTTGTGAATGGCCATGATACACCTCGCCCTTTGTAAAAAAAAAATGAAATAAGGTGTGCCAATGACGTGCTTTTTGTTTCTTCTTTTTACAGTTTTATATAGCGCGAACTCGATCGGAAGGTATCAGAGCGCTTTACATGAGCACCAGTTACGTTATTCGAGGACACATTAATTCTTGGTAGACACAGGGAGATGTAGTGATTTGACCAGAATCACAGGATGTTGAGCCAACGCCGAGACTTGAACCTAGTTCCCAGCTCCAAAGTCGGCAGTTCTGGCCTCAGTCACCCCTTGAATATATAACGTGTTCCTTGTGTTTGTGATATGTTAATTGAACTCCAGTACACATTGTAAACAAAACATGCAGTTATTCGCATAGGCCTAGGCGTATTTCAGTAGGGACGAGTTTATTATGCGTTTAAAGTGTCTGGGGCTCAGCTTACGTTTCCTGCTCCTTGGCCACTTCGGCCACCAGTTCCTCCAAAGGTATGTGCACCGTAATAAAACCATAAACACAAATGCTGGTGTGAATGCCTGTCACTAGCATCAAAGTGGCCAGAAGCGTTTGAGGAGCTATAAAGAATAAATTAAGTACAATAAACATCCGTATTTACAAGAGTTTGAGCTATGGCATTGTAAATGACAATGTCTTTTATTTATGTGTTAATTATCAAAACAGATAAATAAAACGCATTGTCATTTGCAATGCCAATAGCCTAAACTCTCGCAAATGCGAGACCTATTGCATTGCAAATGCTTGTTTTGCTTTGTCGGACGACTGCACGCATTTGAAGCATGCTTTCTCACAGCATTTTGTTGTCTTTCTTCGATGACTGCACGCATTTAAAGCATGCTTTCTCACAGCATTTTGTTGTCTTTCTACGATGACTGCACGCATTTAAAGGGTGCTTCCAGACAGTTGTTTCTGTGCTTTCTCAGATGACTTTTTAAAACTAAATAATTGTTCTCTGTCAGCCGACCTCTTCAATTTGTCTTAGCACACATTTCAAGCCTGGTGGCAAGCAGCAAGGCGATTCCTTTTAACTAATGTGTCTGGCTGCACCCGTTTACAGCGCACTATTTTTTTTTTTTAACTTTATTTTTCATTTTTACAAAAAGAAAGGTACCGCACGGAGAGAGCAACATGATAAGCAATACATTTCATACCCCTTTACTTACAGACGTACAGCGATCACCAGGTAGAGGCAATAATGCGAATAGTATAAGAAGTCAGATTCTACGATGTATAGATGAGGGGAGTGCCCGATGTGGGGTCGCTGCACGAAACGCCGCTTTGTGTTGTTAGTATGGGCATAGAGTGGGAGTGGCCTTCCTGGGGTTGTGAACTGGCAGTATCCTCGAGCGTTAGGAGGTAATATCGCAGCGGCTGCCATTTGTCGCGAGCTTTGGATGTGGGCAGCTGCAGGCTTGCAGCATATAGTTCGCTGTTTGTATTACAGTGCATTAAACTATTGATCCACGCTTTTCGTGTGGGCGGGTGCCTGCTTCCCCATTGTATGGCAATTTCCCTTTTAGAGAGCAGGAGAGAGATAGCAATGAAACGTCGCAAGGCTACAGGGATGTCGTGAACGAACCCCAGGAGCGCCATCAATGGCAAGGGTGTTAGTGCCAATATCGGCAACACTCACCAGCCTCCCGCAGCAACATACATGTAACAAAATAAGCAGACAAGACAACTTTTTGGTGGGAAAAATTGCTGCAGGTTTATTAGCATACCAAATATGCCAACATGGTGGGTTATCTTACAGGCGATCCAAAGGCAAGCCGCCCTCGCGGCCTACCACCTGATGGGCCAACTTGCATTGTGGCCTTAGCCAATCGGTGCTTAGCGGTTGTGGTGAGGGGATAACCCCTCCCACTTCCGGTGAACCATCGGTCCACCCTATTACTCACGCCCCTACGAGGGGCGGAGCGTTCAAGCGACCCCCGGTTGTACAGGTTTCCAACCGCCCGTAGGACAGACGGGGCGCCGTCGCACCCCAGGGTCCACCGCACAGACTTCCTGGGGATATTAGGCCTCAGCACCCTTTGTGCTCCTGGAAGAGGGTACCCCTGAGTACCTTTCCGCCTCCGGATCGCCCCTGTAACTCCGCCTGCAACACAAATAAAGAGGATTAGAAGAACCTTCCCCCCACCCTGAATACGCCGGGTAAGCGGTAGGGAGGGAAACGGCGTCAGGGTGAGGGACAAAGAGGCAGCCAGGTGGGCGGAGGAGGCATATATACCCCTCCCCTCACCCGGAAGTGACGCACGGGACCCCGAAGGGGTCACCAGACACTAGGCTGTCCAGTGTGCCATCCTGTGGCACTAAAGGGGCCGCCCTCTTATGAGGGTCCCCTGCGGGGACGTGTCGGTCAGCCCGCATAGTGCCAATATCGGCAACACTCACCAGTCCTCCCGCAGCAACATACATGTAACAAAATAAGCAGACAAGACAACTTTTTGGTGGGAAAAATTGCTGCAGGTTTATTAGCATACCAAATATGCCAACATGGTGGGTTATCTTACAGGCGATCCAAAGGCAAGCCGCCCCTCGCGGCCTACCACCTGATGGGCCAACTTGCATCGTGGCCTTAGCCAATCGGTGCTTAGCGGTTGTGGTGAGGGGATAGCCCCTCCCACTTCCGGTGAACCATCGGTCCACCCTATTACTCACGCCCCCCCCCCTACGAGGGGCGGAGCGTTCAAGCGACCCCCGGTTGTACAGGTTTCCAACCGCCCGTAGGACAGACGGGGCGCCGTCGCACCCCAGGGTCCACCGCACAGACTTCCTGGGGATATTAGGCCTCAGCACCCTTTGTGCTCCTGAAGAGGGTACCCCTGAGTACCTTTCCGCCTCCGGATCGCCCTGTAACTCCGCCACAGCCCTGGGTGTGGCGACCGTCGCAGCCAGGGCCCCCACCAAGGCCGGCATTCCTACTTACATCCTGCTATTTCTAGGGCCTCTCCCCTATCCAGCAAGAACAGGTCCATGCTTATACTGGACAGATGTACCCCATCGCCCTCAAAACCCCTGTGAATTTGGCGTGTAGCACCCATGTCTAATGAAGCCAAATCCCCTCTGTTCAGTGAATTTACGCACAGCGCAGATGAACCTCCAGCGCGCAGGCTCCATCGCCTCCCGACCGAGCTCCATGCCACGGGCGCCGGGGGTGATTCCAGACCACTGA
The DNA here is from genome assembly GCA_963921515.1 of Calotriton arnoldi. Classification (NCBI taxonomy): domain Eukaryota; kingdom Metazoa; phylum Chordata; class Amphibia; order Caudata; family Salamandridae; genus Calotriton; species Calotriton arnoldi. The sequence goes on along the minus strand of CAWUFW010003558.1, from coordinate 181,085 downwards.
AGTCACCTGTCCCCAACTGGTTGCTAATTTGCACCGAGTGGTCTTCGTGGTCTTCTTCTAGGGTGCATTACTTTGCCACATTGACCAGACAAATTCATAGTTCTTTTCGATTTATCCCTGGTGAACATAGTAATGGTGTCCCAACAGGTTAGAGGGAATAAGTGTATGGTGCCCATTATTAGACACTGCACCCGTGAAGTGACAACTTACGCAGCCTACCCTGCTTGCTGAACCTTCAACCGGTCACAGATGCCCGGTCACTGCTATCCCTTGCGACCCTTGATACTTACAGTGTCGGACTACATGATTCTGTGTCACATGTTTCGCTGTAGTCCCTTTGGTGGATCCACTGGGACCCTTCTGCATCCCTGCCAATGCAGTGTCACGCGCTAAAACACTTTAATGCCCTTGCCCATCCCTCAAAGACACCTGACAGCCTGATGCCCCCGCAGCTTTGGTGAGGGGTTTTGGGCCCAGGACACCCCAGTCTGTGTTTCCAACATTTATCCCTGTCCTGGCAAGGCATGTCAATGGCCATTCCCCCCCTTGGTGACTATCCTGCCATGGGATATGTGACCTTAAGCACGGGTGTCCTTGTGTACCTGACATGTAAGGGGGGAACAACATGAACAAATACTTGCCCCTTCTTGAGCAGTGGGAACGCCAAAAGAATCATTCTTCAATCATTGTAGCCAAATTATGCTCTGACCCCATGTTCCCCTCAGCTTATTGCACCGCAACCCACAAATTAGCTGGCAGTTTCCGCAAATGCCTTTCTCCCTGGCTATAGGGCGGGTGTTTTTGTCTGTCCTGGATGGTCTCGAGGATCCATCTCTTGGTGCATGCTTGCAACCCTTAACATTTTCACATTAGTTGGACAAGACCACTGCCTGGCCGCAAGCTTAGCTAAGCCCCTGCGGAAATCGCCTGCCTGTGCGAGCAGACCAAGATTCATCGCTCCCCACTCCATCACCGACTTTCTTGCTTCCCCACGTTGGCGTTATGCCGTCTATGGTGTGTAGCTTCCCTTTGCTCCAGGGGAGAGCAGCCCTGTCTGGCGGTGTGTGTACTGAAGGAGATGTGTCCTGGAAGTACCATTGATATGAGTTCAAGTGTCACTAGTCGCCGTACTTGGTGTGTTTAATAAAATTAATAACAGGTCCAACCAATCACTCGGGCATTCCTTGCTTTCTTTAGGCATGTTGGAATTGAGGGGATTCTGTGAAATATGTAAGCTATCTCCCTTGGCATGCCATCCCTTTAACACAGGTTTTTTTTCTTTAGGCATGTCCCTAATTGTCTCCATCATGCGTTTAAGGCCAGTTTGAGTTTTGCTTAGGAAACATCCCTTCGAACACACCGTGTTGAGTAACTACTCATGTTTATCTCTTGTACAAGTCGTCCCCGTTTGCCTGGCACTCGTTGGACCCAAGGAAGCTTTTAACAAGCACCCTATCCAAATGTATATACATGTTGTGCAACTTGGGGCACTACTACTTCCTCACTACGTACTTCCAGGCATCTCAATACTGCCAAAGGTATCCCACCTTAGTACCTGAATAACCACTAAATAAATACTGTCTAAGGTAAAAAGATTACCAGTGCACCTCGCCAAGGGCCCTCCACTGCGTGTGAACCCCTGTTGTTGAGTTTCCGACTGTTGATTTTGCCTGCCCACATCCGGACCCTTCAAGTAAAACCAGCCAAACCAATCGCAGGCCTTCCTGCCAGGACACAACCTACATGGCCATTAACGTGCCAACATGTGTCCGATGAGACTAAACAAGTTAGAGGCTTTATTGTATCTGCCAGACTCGGAGTGGAGCCAGAGCTGAATGGTCTTAGTGTGGGTCAGACTGGAGGAGGTATGTGTGGCCAACGCAGGCCCAAAATTTGTGCAAATTGATAATGCCTTACCATAGTGCCAATGGGCCTGAGTATAAGAAAATGGTGATGCTGTGATACAACTTATGTAAATGTGTGCAGTATTAAAAACCGACAGTTCATTTTCAAGTACATGTTCATTTTTATGTACCCAGCGACACCTCCTGTGTAGTTGTAGACATCGATATCTCATGTGTAACTGCACACAGCATCCCTCTTGTGTAACTGCACACCGCGTTACCCCCTGTGTAACTGCACACAGCGTCATCTCATGTGTGATTGCACACAGCGGCACCTCATGTGTGATTGCACACAGCGGCACCTCATGCGTAGATGCGCACCGCGTTGCCTCATGCGCAAATGCACACCGCGTCACCTCATGCGTAATTGCACCCGCGTCACCCCATGCGTAATTTAACACGTCACCTCATGGGTACCCGAGGGAGCATTCATTTAATACACAGGGAGATAGAGGCAGGTGCACACTTGTCACCGCCATAGAGCACAGTCTACATTCTAACCTAGTAAAACGGGTAGCTGTTTCTCCTCATGGAAGCTCTTCTCAGTTTGAGCAGAGCATAATTACTTCAAGTATGTAGGGTGCTGTCTGAAATGCCTGAAATAAACTCGGACACCGGAGGTCCGACCCCAGACCGTCCTCGTTTGCGGCCCGAGTCACCTCGTGTGTGCTTGGACTCTGTCTAGACATGTGTACTCGCAACAGGGTCCCCTCCTGTGTACTTGCGAACCGTCACACCTTGTGTATACTTGCCCCAGTGACGTCTCCAATGTGAATGCCCCTGGTGTCCCTCCAGTGATTACGGCCATGCCTTGGAGACGCAGGGGATAGAGGGAACTGCGCCCAAGTTCCCCTGCCCTAGAGCACCTTCACATTCTATATATGGGAAAACGTGCAGCCTACACGCTCGTGTATCTTGACATCTCTGGGGACCAGCGACTCAGATCTCGTCACCTGAGCCCACAACTCTGATGGCCGAAATGCACCAGCAAATAGAACAGCCCAATTCCGGTGGCAAGGTTGAGGTCACGCGCTGCTGCCAACGGCAAGCCAAAATAATGCAATTTGCGCCGCGCCAAATGCCTCCAACACTTCCAATATTTGAGCGCGATTCAACTCATGGCGGTGTTAAATGAACGCGTCACAATGGATGCAAGATCAGTACTCTGGTGGAAACATGGGACCCTCTTAAAACTTTCAACTACCACCTCCCCCTTTATCATGAGAGAAAGTAGTTGTGTGAAAGGAAACATCCGGAGTAGCTTGATAACTCAGATAAAGGGACATCCCGAATGTCCAGCGTGTGGACCTACGGCAGTGTAAACGAGCCGCCCCGCCCATCGCAACCGCACAAAACAGCAGTCCGCCATCCTTAACAACCAACTGGGAGGCCCATGAGCTCGCACAAAACGCTGGCTACCTCACCCCTACTCTCAAGCCCGGTAGGCTTAAGAGACTCCTAACTGAAAACGCTGAAAATTCGTTTTCACTTCCGATCTCAGGTTGCATTCAATCGCCGACAATGCAATAACGCTTGTAATGATAAACTGCTTAAAACATGTATGCTAAAATTCTGTGCTTAGCATCTTGTGCCGCCCAACACTTTGCTGCATCTGCCATTGCCTCCAGGTATAAAACACCTAACATTGCCCTACAACAAGTCAGGACCATTTGCTTTATCAATGGTTGTTAGTTGCATAAGGTGAATGGGAACAACTGTGGCTTGTCTATAATATTGCAACCTTATTTCTGAAACGATGAGACTGGACGAACTAAAACGAGTCTCTTTCAAGATCCCTCAACGGCATAATAATTTTATTTATTCTTTTATTATGGGTGAGGGCAACATTGGGGAGACCGCCAGGGACCTGTTACGGCACCGGCGGAACCGGGCCCGCATAAAGTCCAGGTGGAAAGTTATCTGTGCTGTAGTAAATAGCATACACCTCGCACTAACTCCAAGGCGTCTGATTTTGTACAGTACCGGCCTCAGCGCTGGCGCGTGAATGTAAATGTATATATGTTGGGCCGGTAATCCCTTGCATAAGTTTCTAGTCCGGTTTGGACTGGTAAGGCACAAAAGGCCTAGATCGGGCTTTTCGGACGTATAACAACCTCCTTTTAGTCGTCGACCGGCCCCGTTACATACACCCCTGGGACCGGTGTGAGACAGAAAATTATCCGTTTTAAAGAGCAACGCTTTGACACGGACAAAGGTGCCCTGAGATATTGCAGACATTTTAAAATTAGGTGAAAGGTGTGCACTCAATCACCTTGAGAACAAATTAAATACCTGTGAAAGTGAAAAAGGAGGGCTGTGTTTTTAAAATTTTTATTAACCACTTCCATCTGTGTTGGGTTCTTTTATATTTCAACAGCAGTTGCCAAGATGCCGCCAACAGGTTTCTTCCCCGGCCTGTGAATCACGGGACATTTCTGACTGCAGCTAAGTAGTCAGAAAACAAGCTAACTACATCCCGGGCACTGGGAGCACCGCCTGACCCTTAGGCAAAGCAACTTCCATTCGCCGTGACCAAGGGCCCAGCCGGTGACCCTACACCCACATGCCCCTGCTAGAGACAGCACACACCTCTCCCTAGTGAAAGCACTCCTCTCCCCCAATAATCATGCAGGTCTGCGCCAAGTGATGGGAATGGCCAGCACAGAGCAGGGAAAGCCACGTGTGTTCCGGAGAGGGAAGGAGCGGCCCACCTGAGAACACGGGACAGCCCGGTCTCCCGCGTGCCGCAGAGGCGACAGAAAACCACCGGCGCAGCCGCCTCCCACGGTAGCAAGGCAAGCAGAGAGCACCAGCATGAAGCGCTGCCCCTCCCGGACTGGCTGGGTGCAGAGTTGGGGCTCATGGGGGAGCGGCACACGAGGTGGGGGGGCACTAAGGTGTAGGTCGCGGTGAATCCAAAATCGATCTCCACAACTCCCGTCGCGGCCCGGGCTCGCCACGCCTCGGGCCCTCCGCATGCGCCGCTCCCCTTGCCCCTGCCACCGGACGAAGCCAAATCCATACAGCCGAAGCGCAGGGACGAAACAAGACTCAGCTCTACAGCGGCACACCGCAGGTGCAATTCAGCCAAGAGCCTGCAAACCGCCGTGGGCAGGGGCCGAGAAGAAAGAAGCCCGCAAGAGCCGGGAGACAGAGGACCAGCAGAGTGGCGTGTGTGTCCTGTAAGCCACAGGCAGGCAGAGCAGCACTCCAGCAAAAGCTGTCCCCAGTAGAACAGCCACCCCCGCGCTCGTCATCCCCACATCTTGGTCCTGAGAGAGTGAATATGCACCTGGGCTGTTCATTGGGGCAAAGCCAAACTGCTAGATCACTGGCAGTACCGGCGGAGAAAAGTGGGGGGGCCACCGCTGGTATATTCTCCACCACACACACACACACACTATCTCTATGGTGAAGAGTTCCCGGCGGGTATTCTCTTCTCGACCACAATTCCCACATCTCTTAATTGCCATCGCTTCCCGTGGCCGCGCTCAAAAGGCCGGCCAAAACACCCCCAACTCTCACTCAAAATAGGCTCAAAATGTCCTCCTGTAAAACGCCGAAAATACTTATTAGCTTCTGATGTCAGGGTGAATTAAATTGCACAGACAATACACTAAACGCTTATAATAATAAATTGCCCCCGGAACCATGAAACCGTTTGCTTGCGTTAAACCACTACTCCTAAGCGCTGCAATCAACTGCCCATAAACGCACCTCACGTGCGAGGGAGGCCGCCAATTTCCCCGCCTGGCCACCTGGGGTCAATCCAGGGACGAGCCAGAAATCCCCACCCTCGCGACGAAACAGAACACAACACCGGTAGCATTTGGAACAAGCATTCTTACTTAATTAGTACGAAAACGCTGTAAACGATATTGTTGCCCCGTTCGGCGCTGTGGTGGCCGGACAATTCTGGTTGCAGCTAAGTATGTATCCCCGGGCACCACCATAACCAAAGCGCCCAGAGATTGGAGCGTGTATCGGGGGAGCGACTTCACCTCCTTATAATCCGGAATCGGCCTTGACTATTCCGAACGTGTGTCCCTGCAGTCGGAAAACAGGCAAACTACATGTATCCCCGGGCACCAAGACACCATTTCCTCCGTATACATTCAAAGATAGCCATGGTGCGGGAAGGGAGTAGTGAAAGACCGTAGTCTCCCAATCCATAAATTGCTTGTGTTGAGACGCACAGCAGACCCCTCCCCTTCCGCCCCTATGCGGCAGGGTCAGAAATATCCGGGGTGAAACGGAAAACCAGCAAAGTGATATGCCCGGGCACAAAATTATAATCAGAGACCCCAGAGAGGCCCGGCGTTGCCTGTATCGGGAGACAATTCTCGTCTTAGACGATCAGCGGGCCATACCTAAGGGCCTTGAGGGCTGGGAACGAGGCACAGTCTTGTGGAGCCAGGCGGCACACCAGGCGCACAAACGCCCGAGGCAAGAGCACATGGCCCGACCGGCGCCGCAAACTATGGGGGGCTCCCAACTCCCCACCTCACCGCACACCAGTGATAACCGCGACCTACACCTTAGTGCCCCCCCACCTCGTGTGCCGCTCCCCCATGAGCCCCAACTCTGCACCCAGCCAGTCCGGGAGGGGCAGGCCCTCGCCCGTCCAGCGGTACAACCAAACCGCTATGTTCGTCTGCTGATCCAGACCAGGGCCCGGGGAGGGCCACCTGCGAGGACTCAGCAGCCCCAGCAGAGTGGTCTAATTTGGTATGGGGGGTGTCGACAGTCGCACTCACCGCAAGCGCACCGACGCACACGATTCGCCAGACCAGGGACGCGGCGTGCCGGACATCGTGTCCAGCGGGGACAACGAGCGTGTCCCAAACGGCGTCAGGGTGAGGGACAAAGAGGCCGCCAGGTGGGCGGAGGAGGCATATATACCCCTCCCCTCACCCGGAAGTGACGCACGGGACCCCGAAGGGGTCATCAGACACTAGGCTGTCCAGTGTGCCATCCTGTGGCACTAAAGGGGCCGCTCTCTTATGAGGGTCCCCTGCGGGGACGTGTCGGTCAGCCCGCAAAGTGTGATTTGGGTCATGCATGACAGTTCAACAAATATGGTCCGCCAGTACTGGGCTATCTTGTCACAGGTCCACGTCTGCTGATGGTGGATGACAATTTGGGCAGGCGTGGGAGCAGGAGGGGTCCATCAGATGTAATTTAGCCGGTGTGGTGAATGCCCGCCAGAGAAATTTAAAGTGGAGTAGTTTCTGGCGGTGATTAAGGGAGATCAGTTGTGTCTGTATACAGCTTTTATACCACTGAGAATCGGGCAGTGGGTGCCCAAGATCCTGGTCCCAGGCTGCATGAACCCTGGCGTCTCTGGTTGGGAGCAAGGCCAGGCTTGATTTGTAAAGTTTAGATATTAAATGATCCCCACCCGTGTCCGTAATAAATAGCGTCAGAAGGGGAAAGTCATCCGGTTCTACAGGATAGCTGGGAACCTGGGCTCTGAGTGCCTCTTGCAGCCGCCGCAGTACAAACTCGTCCATCAATTAAGCAGTTTGAAAACTAGGATCCTCCATCCGCAAGAACACATATCCATCGGTGGAACAGGTCTTCGATGGTGGTCAGAGAGTATCTAGTGAGGGTTCGACTGGACCAGAGCCTCTTGCGTGATGGGCAGCCAAGAGTTGGCAGCCAGGGGGAGGGTCGAAGAGAATAATAAGTGGCCTTCTGTCATCCGGATCAACCGATTCCAGGCCCAGCTAGTTTGGACACTGTCTGGATGTCTTGGGGTCGCGTGGCAGTACCACCGGCAGCAATGCAGCCAGTGGCACTGGGTCAGCAAGATCAGCCTCTGGCTTAGTGTATGGTGTCCGGGCATCTGGGTGATACCAGTGATGAGCGAATCTGCACTGGGCCACCAGATATTACAGATGGAAATTAGGGACCCCAAAGTCCCCCCCCGCTCGTATGGTAGGGTCATTGTATCCCAACTAATTATCGGCTGCTTGCCCCTCCAGATAAGGTGTATGAGGGTGGTGCGAAGTGTTGTGAAGAACTTGTTAGTCAGCGGAATAGGGATGTTGTGAAACATATACAAGAACTGGGGCAGGACCACCATTTTAATAATGGCTATACCGCTGGCCATGGATAGTGGCTGCTTCAGCCAGCGTTCGACTTGCGTGGATAGTTTATCCAGCGCTGACTCGTAATTGAGGCGTATTATCTGCTCCTTATCTCTGGGGACATGTATCCTGAGGTACTTAACGTAATCAACGCACCACATCAGTGGAAATTCACTATCAATGCTGCTCTGCACTGCTGTCAAGGGAAAGATCTCGGACTTGCCCCAATTTATGTGTAACCCAGACAGGGTCCCGTATCGGATTATTTCCCTTAGTATTGGCGCCAGATTGTCACTCGGGAGCCTCATGTAGAGGATGATGTCGTCTGCATAGACTGTGATCAGATGCGGGCCGGTTTTAAACTGAAGCCCTCTGTGGAGGTGCTGCTCATGCAGGTGGTGATGAGGGGGTCTAATGCTATGATAAATAATAGAGGTGATAGCGGGCCCCCTTGCCTTGTTCCCCTTGTTAGGGGGCAGGAGGGCGTCAGTGTACCGTTCAGGCGAATGCGCGCTGTGGGTCGCGTGTACAGCAGTGTGATGAGTGTAGAAGAAGACCCATTTTGCACAATGTGGCTTGTAGGAACAGCCACTCCAGTGAGTCAAATGCTTTTTCAGCGTCCAACAGTGCAGCTACCGCAGGCACGGTGGGAGAGATTCTGTGTAACACTGCGAAGAGCGTGTGTAGGTTCAAAGCTGTGGATCTGTGCGGGACAAACCCTGATTGGGCCGGGGATATTATTTGGTCCAGCAGGAGGGATTGTCGGGTTGCTATCATTTTAGCTAGGATCTTGTTGTCAAAGTTTAATAAGGAAAGTGGCCTATATGAGCCGCAATGCTGTGGGTCCTTACCGGCTTTGGGAGCAGTATTATCACTGCTTCATGGAGAGTGGGTGGGGGGGCCCCACTCTCCAAGGCCTCCTGGTACAGTTCAAGGAGATGTGGGTTAGCAAGTGTTTATATGCTTTACAGAAAATGCCCGAGAACCCATCGATACCCGGTGCCTTCGTATGTCCATCATCTCTATCGTGTCTGCGATATAGGTTCCGTCATTCTGCCCGACAGTGGTTATATAATATTGGCCCATAGGGGGTTGCAGCAGTCAGACAAGCATGCAACCTGGTCTTTCTCCCTCCCCATACATCCTGGCTGTTGCATGTTTTCCTAGAAAATGTGTTTCTCTCTCAGCCGCCTCGCGGATGTCTGCTAGCAGGGAGGCGGGGCGATGTTGTTGCGTCTGCAGCCCGTACTGCCTGGGCTTGATCTATTGTTGATAACTGTTTTTTGATTTGAAAGAGAGTGCGTTGCAGATCTTTCAAGATCCCCGCATGTTTAGAAATGCATACCCCCTCATATACGCTTTGAAGGCTTTCCATTGGGGAGGCCAGGAGTCCACTGACCCTTTGTTTATTTCGAAGTATTCCACTATAGGTGTGCAGAGTACTGTCTGGAAAAAAATTATCTTGGAGTGCCAACCAGGGGAACATCCACTGTCTCTCCAACCCACCCATCCTTGGTATGTGGAGCTTCAGGAGCACCGGGGCGTGATCTGAAAGGGTTTGCGGGAGATGCTGGATAGAGTCAACCTATGGGGTCATGGTGGGCGTAGGAGCCAGTCGTCCAAGCGGATCCAGGTGTTATGTTGTGCTGAGTAGTATGTGTAGGCAGGCTGAGAGGGGCACTGTTGGCGCCAGACGTCGACCAGATTATGTGTTGTGCTTTGGTCCCACAAAGCCCGCCGGAATCATGGTTTAGTACCAGGGGTGTCTGAGGTACTGTTGCTTTTGGGGTTGAGTAGTAGATTAAAATCTCCCCTCATACAAATGTAGTCTGCTCCTCCAAATCAATCTGGGCCTGCAAAGTGTGATAGAATTCCGGGCTGTCTGTGTTTGGCGCATATATGTTAATTAGGAGTATGTCATACCCCAGCAGTCAGCCTGTCACCAACAAGTAGCGGCTCTCTGTGTCAGTGCAGACTGCAGATACTCAGAATGGCACTCGCTTGTGTATAAGTATGGAGACTCCCTTGGCATAAGTACTGTAGCCTGCAAACTAATGGAGAGGTTCCCAAGTGGATGCAAAAGTGGGCATTGGGCGGAGGGCAGGCGTGTTTCTTGTAAAAAGGCAATGTCAATCTGGTGTCTCTGCAAGTAGTGCAGTACCTGTTTGCCGATGCATGTGTTGTTTAAGCCCAGTATATTTCAGGTCACCAGTGTGATGTTCGCAAAGGGGTGTATCTTAATGTGTGTGGTCATAGAGGATCTGTGAGAGAAAAGCTGTTGTTGCTAAAAGCAAAGGTGCGGTATCAGCAGTAGCCTGAACTGCAAACGTTTGCAAAACTACCCATAACTCAACATGTGTTTCCCCTCCCACCCATCCCCATTTCCATTCCTACGGGGAAATCCCAACCCCAACAACAGGCCGCAATCATCAACACCGGCAAAAAACAATACCCAATCAGTAATGTGTGATACACACTTGAGGGGTGGCAATGCGCTACGCCAGTCCCCACCTCCTGTAGGAATATGGGTTGCTGCTAAAGTTTTCAATTTACCATATTCTGATACATGAATCATTAACTGGAAAATATGGAGACATGCAACAACAAAACCATATCCAAAGCAAATACATAGTCCAGTTACAGTCAGGTTGAGACCAAAGAAGTCAGCCTGCGGAAAAAAGGTCAACACTGGCACCCGATTTATCATCAGATGGCGATCTCAGACATGAGTCATTCCAGTGTGCCGCACGGGCTTCAGAGAACTTGCGGCAAAATTCCTGTACTGCCGTTGGAGTGTCAAAAAGCTGCAGCTTGCTCTTGACCTCAGCCCGTAGACGGGCCCGGCACACCATCCCGTAGCGGAGGCCCAGATTGCGTAGTGTGGCCTTGACACCTGTGAACTTGCGGCGGGTGTCCTGAACCATTGCAGTGAAATCTGGATAGAGAGAGCTAGAGGAGCCTTGCCAGTTGAGTGGGCCTTTTTCTCTAGCCATACGCAAGACGGTGTCTCGGTCCCGGAAATGTAACAAGCAGGCTATGAGTGGTCTTGGCGGGCAGCCAGGGTTCGGACAAGGCCCAAGTGAGCAGTGAGCTCTTTCAACCACAAATGTGGCCGTAAAGGAGTCTCTGCCAAACAGGTCGGTCAGTAGCTGCTCCACGAAATGATCCAGGCGGCCAGTGTTCATGGATTCTGGGATTCCCAGGATGCAGATGTTGTTTCGCCTGCTTCTTGCCTCCAAATCCTCGTTCTTCATGGCAACTGACTTTGGAAGCTTTTCCATGCGGTCTAATTTCTTGGTTGACTGGGCAGCCCCAACCTCCAGGTCTGAGACCCTTCCCTCCACAGTGTCGAGTCTCTTTTTGTGGTGGTCCAAGCGCATTCCCAGTGCATCTAGGCGTTTGTCAAGTGTATCAAAGTGGCTGTCTAGGGCCTTGAAGCCCGCCCTAAGCTCCAGCATGAGGGCGTCTGCTACGGCCGGCGCCGCTGTCAAGGTACTTGGCGCGCTCCCTCCCTCCGTCATCGACGGGCCAGGGCCCTCCCCAGGGCCCTTGGTCTTGTCAAATGTCATCCAGCGTTGCTTTGGGTCACTCCGGACCATAGCCTGTGGTTCAGTGGGTCCGCGATGACGGGCAGTTCAGGGCAAGGGCGATTCCGCAGCCCGGGCTCTGTATATATTCAGGGGGAAGCTCTCCCCCACCTCAGTAACGCAATGACTGGAGGATGACTGCCTGACACAGTCAAGAGTTATTAGGCGCCGGGCCCGGGTCAGAAGCGGGCTCACGGCTGTCACCCAGCAGCAGTTTTTCATTGATCAGGGAGGAGGCACAGAGCCGTCAGCCCAGCAGGCCAGGAGCCCGGCCAGGCAGCAGTCTTCCCACAGTGGGGGACGAGTGTTTCAGTTGGGTGTGCTGTGCCCCCCCCCCCCCAGTGGTGATCCTGTCACCCACAGGTGAGACTCTGTAGAGGGGGGTGGGTCCATCGCCCCAGCTGAGCAATGCCGCCCGCTCCTCAGCGGGCATGGCCTCCCCAGCACCTGCCCCACAGATGCACCTTGGCCCCAGCAGTCGCAGGATGGAGGGTCAAATATGCCCCGTGGGCCGTCAGCGTGTCCTCCCCCGGCCTACGGGCCATGCGCTTTAGGCCGCCTCTCTCTCCCGGCCTCTGTGAGCAGGCCCCAGCCAGGGAGAGCAGTGCACAGGAAGCAAGAAGGGTGGGAAGGAGGAGGAGGCCGCACACAACTCTGGGCCGGCCCAGCTCAGCCCGATGGCCGACCCCCAGGCTCGCCCGTGGACCCTGTCACCACGGGGCCTCCGGGGGGAGTGCAGGCCGGCTTACCTTATTGCTGGATGCGCCTGTTCTCAGTGCGGCCCTTTGCCAGCCCCAGGTCTCTGCCTTCGCAGCCCCTGTCAGTTCCCTCAGGCCTCCATCCGACGCGGTCACGGCACCAGTATCTTCCTTCCACCGTTTCCGTGGTTGTTTGTCTGTTTGCTCCGCCCTCGTCCGTGAAGGCCTTACCCCCAGGATAGGCCTGCCCGGCCACGAGGTCCGTATCTGTGGCCTGGAGGGGCCCGCGCGTTCGCCAGGCCACCAGGCGGTTCGGGCCTCAATCGCTCCACTGCCACTAGCCACAGGGTGCGCCCGATGTGGCAGCCCGTTACTCAGGCTCCCTCTTCGGCCAGGATGGTTAAAGTAGCTCAGTTCATGACAAGGATTGTGAGGAGGCCGACGGAGCTTCAATGCTACGTGGCCATCTTGGTCGGCAGCTTGGCCACGCCCCTAAAGCGTACTAATTAAACTTATGTTTGCCTGCTTTCTTTTCAAGTCAACTCCTTTTAACTAATTTTGCATGGTTGCACACATTTAAAGCGTGCTTTCATTTGAGACACAATTTATTCAATATAATCTTATCCTGTTAGTACCCATTGTGACTCTCCTTGTGAGATGTATTATTTATTCATTTTTTGGGCGCACTGACTTGTTTTAACTAATGTTAGTGTTAGTTAAAGAACCCTTTTTACCCAATATATTCGGGGGAGCACGTATGACTTTAATCTTTTATTTCTCCTACATTTTTTTAATTTCAGCACTTTGTCTTAGCACACATTTTCAGCCTGGTTGTAAGCAGCAAGCTGCACGCATTTAAAGTGCACTTTGGTTTCACCAACAATTTCTGTTTTTTGGCTTTCTCAGTCGACTTATTTTAAATAATTCCAGTGCTTAATTTGAAAATAAATTATTGCCAGGGCCCTCGCCAGGAGACCACTGCAGCTTGCACCACCCATTGCCCTGCCAGCCCTGCCATTGACAGTACCAACACAAGTACTAACCCTCACAGTCCTACAAATGGAACAAATACGAGTATTCCAGGCCCCCAAAGGTATAAAAATGGCATGGGCAGCAGGTATTGGTCATTTTTATGTATGTCAAATTAATAAGCAACTTTTGTTGCATTTATTTGTAAATTAGACAACCTGTGCCATCATGTGAAGACTGTCATAAGTGCCGGGGTTGACAATTAAGTGCCGGTGCTGAGCACCGGAAACCACCGGCTCAAATTAAGCATAATTCATTCTTCTCTATTATCCATACTTAATTGTGCTCTGGCAGTCAACCTCACAGATTTCCCACGTTTATTTAAAGCTGCATAAGCTTAAAGGCTGGTTTACACTTCACGGGTTGATTAACAATGCAATACATCTGTATTTACAGAAAAAACTTCCAGCTTCTAACACTGTTCCTTTAATTATGGTTTATGATATGGTGTGCCCCACAAATCCTTAAGACTTGATACGTGTGTGCCAACTACTCTTCAGGCAGCAGTTACTATATAGCACACTTTGTAGCCAACATTTGCTGCCTTTCATTAACATCCTTTATTTCAACATTTAAAAAAAAAAAATCCCTTACAATTAAAAAAAAAAAAAACTAACAAACTATATGGCGTAAAACACAATAAAACAAAAGGAGAAAAATGCATCTCAAACTACTAGATCTGTGAAAAGGTGCCCGTATTTCCAGATCGTTAGTCGTTTACATCCCGCCCTTGGAAATAGATCGTCATTTAGATCATGCCCGTAACTGCTTTCCCCAACACATTCGCAACATAAACACACACTTCTAGTACTAAAATCTAACATTACTTCTTTTTCAAGCACATAGCTCTTTCTTTTCAAATGTTCAGAAAGTAATTTACAGTTTTTTTCTGTTCAATACATTTTTATTGACTTTTATAATGAAAAGCAGTACAGAGAAAATGTGTAGGGAGAAGAAAAGGATTTAATCTCCGACATCCAACAGTTGCTCCAGGAATACAATAATGTGTCTTTTACAAATACAGATGAAAAAGGCATGAAGTACCAATAGACATAAATCCAGTACATATGAAGCAATAAAAGCAGTTGGTATCTGGTTCTGTGGATCAAATAGGACTGGGTGAAGTGAACGAGGTGGAACTGTCAGATTTATACCATCTGCGAGTGTACCAATGATGCCATAAATGAAAAAGAGAGAAAGAAGGAAAAAGAGGGGAGAGGGGGTTGAATAGTAGGGCAGAAAGGAGAGGAGGAGTCATTTGATACTATGCGCATGGAGGCTCTGAGAGTCAGAAATGATAAGAAGAGTAATGAGTGGTGGTCAGTAGATGATTATGAGATTTCCCTTTTGTTGGCAGGGTCACCAATAAAAAGGTCAAGCGTATTCCAAATACCCTGAGAGGGGGCCGGGCAACCTCTTGTATGAGATTGGTTAATTTGTGTTCTGCATAAATAGGTTACCAAGGCCCATCAGGTATGATAGGATACATTATTGGAAGGTTTCCAGTCAAGTAGTATAACTTTAATAGCGATGGTGAGGAGAAGATCAAGGAGTGATAGATCCATGGCCAGGAAATCAAATGGAGGGTCAGCCATCTGGTGTCCTAGGAGGACGATCAGAAGAGATAGTGGGATAGGTATTCTATAAATGTTCTGAAGCTGTTAAGACACCTCCCGCCAGTAGGGTTGTAAATAAGTGCAGGAGAAGAACATGTGATCCTCATCGCCGGAGGACGAGTCGCAGGCCCAGCATGTATTAGCATCCTTCAACTTTAATCGGAACAGTTTTGCTGGTGTCCAGTACATGCGGTGCGCTGCAAAGAGTCTGGTCTGGGTTAGCGACGGGATACGTTTATGCTGGAGTAGTTGTGAGCCTACTCCCAGACCATGTTACCGCATCTGGCGGAACAAGGTTATTGGAGGAAAAATAAGTGGACCATTTCGGTTGTAGAGGTGGATGTTGAGGAAATTTTGAGGTAATGAGTAGTTTATAGAATTTTGAGGCGGTGTGACCTTGTGAAACAAACAGTTGTAATTTAAGAATGAGTTGGGAATTAAAGAGAGGATCCATTTTAGTGACCTTTGCCTTAATTTTGAGAAAATCGTAAAAGTCTTGTTCAGACAGATTATATTTCTGTTGCAAAGATGAGAAGGGTAGCGGACCAGAGTTATCTTATAAGTTACAAATCGTTGTAATCCCTTTGGCACCCCACAAAGGTCCAAGCTCACAAGAGTGGGGAGTAAATAGTTTGTTATTAGACCATAGGGACGCCATAGTTGAGGTACGGATGGTAGTTTTCAATATTAAGTCGATGGAGAGCATTGCTGCTACAGTGTCCCTGAAAATTATATGTGACTGGTAGTAAGGATAGTGCAACATAGTTAGGGTGGATGAGAGTGGGAAGGGGTGGCATATAGCGGTCTCAACCCCGAGCCAAATAGGTTGGAGTGGAGGATTAGGTTCAAACCATCTTGCGCCTTGGGAGGCCAAGTAAGCCATTTGATAAGTGGCCCAATCCGGGAACATACAACCACCAGCTTTCCTGGGCGTTCCCAATTCTTAAGGCTAATGCACGTTTTTTTATTGTCCCAGAGGAAGTGTGAAACGGCCTTATCAACATTGCAGAAGAACTCTGGGGAGAGGCGGGCGGGAAACATTTCCGATAAAAAGATAAAAAGTTCATTAGCAGTGAGGCCATCATCTTTATGATTTCAAATCTACCCTACCTACCCCAATAATTTACTGTTGTCGTCACTTTAACATATGTTAATCAATAGTACTTCACACTGTTTACAGGCCATTAACTGTCGAGACGTTCTTAACTTGGAAATGACATGATAACATCTCTTTACAGGAAACAGCCAACCACATAGTAACACTTGCAATATTTTATCTTTAAGGGGAAAAAAAGGATATACTCTTAAAAGTTGGGTTTAATAGTGCTAAAAATATTACTGCGCACTACAGTTTAAAATATTGTAACAACACGTACGTATAGTTTCTTAACGTTAACAGGCGCATTTTATTAAACTTATATCCTCTGCCCTTTGCCTTATCGCTCGCTGTTTCACTTACTAAATGACAAGCAGCAAGCGCACTTCTTATAACTAATGTGTCTAGCTGCACACATTTTTACTAGCTTACCTATCCCAATTCAATTTCCCCTAGCTTCACACATTTGAAGCATGCTTCCAAACAGCTTAATTTGTAATAAGTGCTGGTGCCTGCAACCTGGAGCTATGACATTTCGGCACACTAAATGCATAGTCTTAAATCCACCTTATGCCTCTTTACTCCACTAACACACACTACCCAACTTTTTATCTTACTTTTTCAGGTTCCTGATTTCTCCCATTGAGAAGTTTTTTCATGTTTCTCTTCCTCATTCGTTCCCTTATGTTTCATCAAAAACCTTTTATTTCGGCTGAGAGCCATAAAAAGTTACATCACAAAAATATACTTTTCAAATCACATTCAATAAAAAGCATCATACAACGTCCTATTTACATTGAGTTAAAAAAAATCATCAATATATAAAATTGATATATAGTAAATAAAACAGACCTGCTAGACCCATCACCATGAAGATAGTCATGTAGACAGATATTCTTCATAGAAATAAGTATTCATATGTGGTTAAAATAAGTTAGTGAACAGGCCATTAAAAAGCAATAACCCCAGTGGGAGTGTTAATGAAATTGCACATATGTGGTGGTAGGACGCTACGTAAGCCTACTATGCCTTTTGCTACGAGCTGGCTAACCTGGGTGGCGCATTGTCTATAACCTTCTTCCTCTGGATCCAGGCACAAAGCAGATAACGCGATTACTGCCAGTGCAAATAATTCCCTGGTATCGCTCCTAAGAAACCTTAGTGCTTCCCTCCATTGTCTCACGCCCTTAGAGTTTAAAGCCGCTTTCAGCCATTTCATACGCGGAATTCTATACTGTGGTCAGAAGAACATAAAGTGTTCAACTGTTTCAGCGATAGTAGGGCAATTTGGGCAGAATTTAGTGTTTGAGGGCGTCCTGTCCCATTTCGCAGTGTGAGTTCTCAATGGCAGCATGCCACACCTAAATTGTACATATAGACACTTTGAGCGGCATGGATACATGGGGTCCATATAGGGCTCTGGGCTAGAGGAACATTTGTGGAGGAGGAACTGGCCAGTGATGGTATTTTCCTGGTGTACTTTCCATATTTGCAGTACAATTTCCTCCCAGAACCGCCTTTTAATTTCACAGGCGTCACCTTTGGTGATCTGCTCCGGAGTATTTCATAAGTTGGCCATGCCTATTCTGTGGGATAACACTTTTATCGCCTTCAGCCAGGGTGTACTTAAGTCCTTGTCAAGGGACACCAACTCTTTCACACAGTCCCTGTACATTACTAATTCTCTAGTAGACCAAAGTAATCCAGAATAATAGGGGTTTAAGTTGGGCCACTAGATGTATAGGTTTAAGAGCTAGATCAAATCTTAGTGGGGTAATAGGAAAACTTGGAGGAAGATTAAAAAGACCCCTTATAAACTTGTTTTCAGTTCTTGCCAAAACTTCTGCTTGGACATGACCCCAGAGTTCAGCTCCATAGGTCGCTGATGCTACAGCTGTTGCTCTGTACACGGCAAGAACCGGGGACAGAGCACCTCCAGAGGCAGCCCTAAATTTTCTCACTATGGCAGAGGTTTTCGATTGAAGGGTGGCTTTACTTTTCTCCAGTTGGGGGCCCCACGTCTGATTGTCACTCAACCCAACTCCCAAGTAATCAAAATATCGCACTTTTTTGAGGCAGGCCCCCTTTATGTTCACACTGCCTCTATATGTTCTGTGGGGGTTAATGGTCATGACTTTGGGTTTTGAGGAATTAAGCTCAAGACCTCTTTCCTCACAAAAGGAGACAAAAGGATTTAATTGTGCTTGCAGCCCCATTGGAGTGCGTGAAATTAGCAGGGTGTCGTCCGCAAACATCAAGATAGGCGTCGGCACACCTGCTAATTTGGGGGCATCATGAGTACAATTCATCAGTCTACTTACTGCTCCATTGTTGTAGAGGCTAAATAGGGTCGGGGCAAGAACACACCCTTGTCTAACCCCTTGGTTGATCTCAATCCTGTCTGACAGATCCCCAGCAGTATTCCATCTGACTTTAGCATAGGTACTTGTATGTAAGACTCTCAGAATCCTAAGTAGGTCTGGAGGAATACCATATCCATCCAGTACCTCCCATAGAGTTTCCCTTGGGACCAGGTCGAATGCCGCCCTTAGGTCTATAAAGGCGACATATAGATGATCACGCTTCAAGGTGACATATTTCCAAGTTATCACCTTGAAGCGGAAGACCTGGTCCAATGTACTAATCTTGGGTCTAAACCCAGCCTGTGCCTCTTCTAGGATGTTGTTCTCGTCAACCCAGTCATTAAGTTTAAACAACACCTGCCTACAAAAGATGTTTTGGGTGATATCCAAGAGGCTAATGGGTCTATAGTTTGAGGGTTTGGCTCTATCTCCCTTTTTAAAGATGGGTATGATAATTGCTCCAAGCCATGTAGGCGGAATGACATTACCTTTTAGAATACTATCACATACAGCATTCAGATATGGTACCCAGATGTCCGGTTGAGACAGGAAAAGATCACCTGGTATACCATCCATCCCAGACGCCTTTTCTTTTTTCATTTGCTTGACTGCTAGGTGTGTTTCATCAATGGTAAAGGTAAGGTTGAATTTGGATGTGTCAGATCTACTATACTCGTCTTGAGCTGGGTTTCCCATCGGGACACTCACAACTCCTGGAGGGCAACTTGCTGGATTGTTCTGGTTCAGCTTGCCTTTGTACAGACCACTAAAGTGTGAGACCCATAGATCAGGTTGTAGAGTTAGCTCCAAATGGTTAGCACTGGAGGAGTTATTAGAAATTAATTTCCAGAAGGTCTTGTGGTCTCCCACCTCTAAGGCTTCTGCCATATGTAACCACCGATCCTCCTCCCAGTCTCTTTTGGCCTTTTCTAATGTCAATTTGTACTTTTTCCTGGCCTTTGTGATTTCAGCTCTTTGGCCCTTTTTGATTGCACATAATAAAAGGGTTTTGTCTAAACGGCAAGATTTTGAATACCAGGAGGGGGTTTTCATTTGGGAAGCCCCTGTATTTTGGTTCTCAACAAAGCACGGTCTTAGTGTGACCATCAATTCCTGAGTGGATAAGGGCAAAGTTGATACTATCTGTGTCTGAGAGGTCTACCTGCGATAGTTTCCACACGAAGAGATTATATAGGTGTGTCATTCACTTTGTATCCATCTCCATGGCTGCCCATCTAATATTTCTTAGGTTAGATGTGGGGACCATAGGTGAAAGGGTCACGACTTGGTTTAATTTTGCGTCAGCAAACGCAGCCAGGGATAAGGATGCACTTAGGGCTTGGTGGTCGCTATCCGGTCTGGGGATCACCTTCATATCATATAAGTCAGCCCATAGCTCCGTATCCAGGAGAATATAATCTATTCGAGAAATATTAAACCCTCTTTTAAAAGTTGTACAGGGGGGACAGTCTGACTTGGTATTCCCGCTAACCACTCTTAGGCTATGGTCTAATATCAAGTCAACAATTTGGGCTCCCACTTTTAGTGATATTGGTTCCTTCACTAGAAGTTTACAGCGGCGATGTGGGAGTTTGTGTAATCATTCCACTTATTGTTTCTGTAAGATTCTGCCCGGCATTTGTTGGTATTCGTGTGTTAATATCACCTGCTACAATCACTAGAGCATTCCGGTTAAACTGTCCCATCAGAGCTTCTACCTTCACCGCTATAGGGGATTGGGCATTAGGGGGAACAGATCTGATATATATGTTGACCAAAGCTGTATATCTTGGGCCTGTTTGGGTTGAAAGTTGGATTTTGATTGTTAGTACGTCACTAGAGCTAGCTGCAACTAGTCTCACAACAGGAAACAAGTCAAGGCGTAGCCATATTAATAGCCCCCCTGATGGGCGTCCAGCCTGGGAGGGGATTGCATTCTCACTAAAGGTTTGGAAACCTGGTCGAGGAATAGAATTAGTGGCCCAGGTCTCTTGCAAAAGTATGATATGGTGTGTGTCAATAAAAGTATTCCTCTCTGGATCATTAAGTTTAGATTTAA
The DNA here is from genome assembly GCA_963921515.1 of Calotriton arnoldi. Taxonomy (NCBI): domain Eukaryota; kingdom Metazoa; phylum Chordata; class Amphibia; order Caudata; family Salamandridae; genus Calotriton; species Calotriton arnoldi. Next base: position 160,641 of record CAWUFW010003558.1, on the reverse strand, counting down.
TCCCCGCAATGTTCCAGGAAAGCAGTTTTAGGCTAGATGTGTTAGAGGTTATGATTGGCCTCGAGGTGAGCCCTGTTTGTTCGCCCTGGTATTTCAAAAGAGTGGCTCTGTTGTTTATAGTGGCAATGACCCTTCCACTCTCTCCGAGATTATCAATAGGAAATTTAATAGAAAAATCCCTTTCGTCAGTGGGCGAGTGCTGTGTTTCAAGAGCTACACAGGAATCCAGGGTATCATTTCTGAGTCAATCAATGTCAGAGGTGTTCATGAGGTTACTAGAATTGCTATGCTTGTGTTTCCCCTCTTTTGTGGATGGGTTTTGATTATCACCTGTTAACTGTACTTTAGTGGTGATCGGGGAATTAAGCGTGAGTCTAATGCAAGTATCAGTGGGGGAATTGAAACGTAGTTCTAGTGCAAATAGCCCATCTGCCAGATCCTTATCCTTAAAGGTTACACCAATGTGGTCCCACAGATCGTTGACAGTACAAAACTGTTTGACATTGAATATGTCCTCCCTAATGATGGATCCGCAACCTCTTTTAAACCGAATCCAATGTATAACCTTATTTACTAATGAGTCATAACTTTCCTTGTGCGAGCTTTGATTTTTAGGTGTGTTAATCAAATAAAGGTCAAAGGGTTTGCCACGTCTAGGATCAGTGAATGCACTATTGGGTACGCTTTCTTTGATTGCTACAAAGGGGCTAAAGTTCACATCTACCAAGTTAGAGTTTGAATACGGCTGCTCTCGCCAGGAAATTTTATCTGGCCTAGAGGAAATAGGAGCCACTCGCCTTCCTTCCATGGGAAACCCCTTTGGATGACTGTGATTATGGCTTCGCACATAAGGTTTGCGAGGCCCCATAGGTATTGGATGTAGTCCAGAAGACATATCAGCCACTCTAGTTAAATCATGATTTGGTTCATGCGACAGAGGACCAACTGGAGTTAAAGGAGAATGACCCGCAGTCTTTCCCACGTGGTCAAATTACGGGAGTTATAGTTCATAAGATTAGGCCGCTCTCCAATTTGAATGTCAGTCATAGACTTTGGTCTCAGAAGGGGACCTTGTCTGGACCCAAACTCGATGGATTGCTTCTGTGTAACTAAGTCAGTAAGGATGTCCAGCTTAGCTGTTAAGAGACTGGCCATCGTTTCCATAGACTCCCTTAGTGAATTGATTTAATTCCTTAATACTACTAGTTGATCATTTATGGACACGGAGTCTTTAGTTAAACAGGTCTTCACAATATTGTGGTCCCCTGGTAATTGGGAGACGTTATTATCCATAGTCTCGAGACTTCCTAGCACGGTGTAGTGGTTCGAGCATTCCACGTTTGCGATAATACACTCCTCATTCTCCTTTGATTGTGCTGCTGGTAACATGGGAGGGGGGACAGATGCGGATGGCGATCCCCGGGCACTAGAGTTTATAGTTGTGGTACTAGCTGGAGAGGATGCTGGCAATTTGTCAAGGTAAGTGACAATACTTTTTTGATGCTTTGGGTCACCCCCCTTAGCCTTCCCAAGCCCAGTTGAGGCCTTCCCTTGCTGGTTTGGCCCTTTAGAGCTCGGTTGGGGGGCAAGCAGGTCCTCCACTTCCTCAATAAGTTCATCAATTTCAGCGAGGGTACAGTTATCAGCCGCATGTTTTGGGATTTTCTTTGTGTTACATGCTCCCAGGCTTCTGTTAGAAGCCTTTCTTTTGCCCCTTGCTTGGTCACGTTTGATTGCTTGGGGCTAAGCCTGGCCCTGCCCAGTGCAGTAATGAAATCAGATAGCTTGAGAAATAGTGTTGGACACAGCACTCCAAGTTAACATACAGTACTTACAGTTTAAAGCCAAGGGAGGTGGCCCTGCCCTGCCTCTTCCTGGCGCTGACGGACGTGAACGGGCCTGCGGCCCGGGCACATCCCATGCTCGTCCCACGCTGCGGGAAGCCATGGCTCCTTTTCTGCGCCTCTGGGCGCGGTAAAACGTCTTGCTGGCGGCACTCGGCCGCAAGGATGCTGGGACTAAAAGTCCTCCCCAATAACCAGCACAGGCACAGGCGAAACAATGGGCTCCCTTATGGTTATTTTTCTCTTTCTTCCTCTCAGACAATGTCTGAAGAGGAAAACCAAGCACCATTCATCAAAAACAGGGCTCCTGGGCCGTACCGGCATCCACATGCTCAAATTAAGCATTGCTCAGAGGCGACAGACTCAGCTCACATCTTATCCTCGGCTCTTTTTATTATCTCACATCAACAGGATGCATTTACTCAATATTATTCATCAAACTCGCGACCAACATCTATTATATTTTTATTTATATATGCATGGCATCCGCCCAACATGCTTTATAAAACAGTTAAGCCCCTTCTGCTGTCGCACTACTGTTTGCCGTAATCACTGTGCGCTTAAAAATAAAAGCAAAACCTAAAAAATACGCAGTTCTACTTTTAATGCAGTTTACAACTGGTGCCTTTGATCGCAGCCCTACACTCCTAAATTCTGAAAAAGAGCTAGCGTGTCCTTCCGGAAGCTGCACATCTTGCTTTTAGCGGTGCACAACTTTCTGCACGGTCTCTAGAGAGGAATACACAAGCTTACTAGAAAATATTCCGTCCTAAAGATTATTAAAGCCATATAAAGACAGGCATGGCGCTTTCGGCTTCATGCCGCGCATGGCCTTTTATTTTTGTTTCTCGCATGTGTCCTGCTTGTGTAATGTAATTGGTGCACCTATGACTGTAATTTTTTGTTTTTTCTTTGTTTGTGTAAGTTCATCACTTTGTCTTAGTACACATTTCAAGCCTGGTGTCACTGTTTTTTTAACTAATGTAAAACCAGTAACAACACAATATATTGCCTTTCTTAAAAAACAAGTCCTACCACTTCTACAGACTTTCAATAACTTATATTGCACAACTATTTACCAAACTACAACTTACAACAAAAAACAACTTGTTTAGAATCACATAGGCGAAACCTAATGCATTTACCAATGCTTGTTTAAATCCAGCATTTTCTGGTTTTCTGTCCACCATGTTAGAATGGTAATTTAAACAAGCATTTGCAATGTGATTGGTCTTACGTTTTTAAGAGTTAGAGCTATTGGCATTGTAATGTTTTTCACTTATGTGTTTTGGAGTGAAGTGGATGTATGTGATGGCAATTGTGTCTGTTACAATGTATCTAAAAGGAAGGAATCTGGAAAATTGCATGTGGCGAGATGTGCCAGGCTCAGATGGCAGCTCTCTGAGGCACAGTTGATAAACACCTTTTGTCTTTCACAGTATGTTTCACAGGGAAATAAAAAACAAATTCCAGAAGAAAGGCATGAAACCAGAACAGGTATGCGCAAAATCACAAGTACAAGCATCAACTATAACAGACTGGTTTACCGTGCCACTTTTATTTTACTATTTAAGATGACAGAGCTATGGGTTTTAAAGTGCAGTAACATACAGATCCGAGTACCAAAATATAAGTTGATCACAGCTAAAGATGCGAGAATGGAGCCTCTTTGCACAATATAACAGCTGTTCGTAGTTATCCAATTCAATGGTACCCATTTTACTGAAAGGTGAGAGGACACGCCAGGATTCAAACTTGTGCCCTCAGGGTAAAACACGGATGATGGATGCGGGTGCATTTATTTGATTCAGCTTCCAGGCCCAGCAAAAGTGCAATCCCGTGAAGAAAAAACCAACAAGTAAAGGGAAACATGTCTAGATATGCACACAAAGACGACAGCATGTATTTAAAAATAGGAAGTTAGAAACACACAAAGCTGTATTTCCCTTTCTTTGAAAAGCATTTTGTGAACAACATGAGGGAGGAGGGTGGTAAAGCCACCATAGGGTGGTGGGGGTGTAGAGTTAAATTCGGGGAGTGAGAGGAGGGTACGAGGGTGCTAAGCACAGCTTGTTCTGAAACTTCCAAAGACTGAGCATTTCCAGCTATCACTTTATTGCTGTACCAAGCTAGTTTTAGTGATTACATTTATTTAAAAAAAACAAAAAACACATCGTGCCTCGCAATTACGTGAAAACCAAAAAGCTACTACCTAATAAACATTTGTAACTTCCAAGCTGCCAAATTCCGAGTACAATCAAATCTTCAGCTTTTATCCTTCAAGTTGCTGCCCCCACTCTGGGCTCAGCTGCCTGCTGCATTTCGGTCGTGATTCACCTAAAAGTATGTAGCTGAGGAGACGGCGGAGGGGCATCATGTAATAACAGTCCGCTGCTGCCCTCAGTGTAGGCGCACGTGCAACTTGGTCCGCCATCCATCATGCTCACAACAGAAGCGCGACTGCTGTGGGAGAGAGGGCGTGATTAACAGGCTGCAGGTGGTGACACAGAGTTAATTAAATTTTACTAACTTCGCTTGAAGTGCAGCATCGTGAAGCGTGTGCTGCGGCGATGTAGAAGTGAAAGCGTGGCATCCATGAAGGGGGTGCCGTGCTGAGCCATGAAAACACTGCACTGTAAAACAAAACAAGCACTGGGAAATGAATGGGCCGGGAACCTTTCAGCCTGCGTGAAATAAAAAAAAACACGCACAAGCAGAGGCAGGCCAACAAAAAGAAAAGAGTGCTCTCCAAGTATCAAATAAAATATACAGCGTAAGATCACATGTAACAGGGGCAGTTCTCATGGGAGGTTACAACAGTAAAAAAGGAGGGACTACTAAACAAATCAAGCAAACAGAAAGAAGCTTTTCCAAAAGACAGTCAAAGGAGCCGATTAAAAACATGGGCGGAGCTTAAAGCCCATATTCTGAATACACCATGTCTCGAAGAGACAGTACAAGCGCTGCCTAGGCGAGACCTAAAAATGGCTGTCATAAAGTATGCACAAGCACATGTTATGACACATGCAACATGACGTATGCATGCATATCAATGATCAACATGGAATAGGTTTTCTTTACTAGAAAACCCATTGTCAGATAGTGCCATATGTGTGCATGTAGCTTGACACGTGTTTGCATGTGACTTTTGGAGGTTAGATCTATTAGCTTTGCCAATGCTTATTTCATAAACCCAGGATTTGGGATAGAAGGAGGAGAATGAAGAGGAGGGAGATCCTGTAGCTTTCAACAGGTCACCCACCAGGATACGCCTGGATTCTGTTATATGCAGGGGACTAGATTTTCGAAATTGAAACAACCTCTACACGCATCTGAGGAGAAATGTCTTTGGACAGATACCAGCGCACAGTATTACTCCACCCAACACCCACCTCCTTTTTAAGCATTTTTAAATTCGAAACAATAAGCTATTTAACCCTGCATTGATCTCTGTAAATAATCTAGTGTGTTAGCACCTCCTTCAAATTTGAAACAAAATCCTTTAAGTGCAGGGCAAAAGAAAAAGCAGAATTTGAAAAATGAAAAACAGCCAAAGGATAGAAAATAAACACCATCAGTGGCAGTATATAGTCTAGCAATCAGTCCTCAGTGCTACAGCCCACCCTGCCCAGACAGCCATGAATGTAAATTGATGGGAGACATAGCGAAGTCCTGCTGTTAGAAATGGGAGAGGTGTAAAGATGTGTATAATAGCAAGTCATAAAAGGTAGGGGGTTTTAAAGGGGTAAGGCGAGAGGGGGTGGAAGGCAGGAACATTGGAGGAAGAGAAGGGAGAGAAAGGAGTGAAGAACAGATGATACCACTCCAGCAGACCTGTACAGAAGCACAGAGGGGGAGCCTACAACTATCTCAATATCATGAGGCCACAGCTAGCCTGTCGGATATCAAAGCCCGTATGTGTGTCAACGCCATAGTAAGAGTTTGTACTTCCTGCCCCAAATATGTTTGAAGGCCAGAAGTTGATTGTTCAATTTGAAGATCAGCCTCTTGTGAGAAGCCGTCAGTTCTTCACGACATTCCTTACGTGTGGGCAAGGCTGCCAGCTTCCATTTCCTGAGGATAGAGGTGTTTGTAAGTGAAGAAGTGAAACCCCTGTTCCAGGCATTTGTCAGTCCAGCAATGTCCAACATGTCCTAGAGCACAACAAATGGGGCCAACATCGTAAAATAGTATCCGCCAAACCTCTTTGTTGTCATCCTGAACGTGTAACAGTTATGAGCCCAGAAGGTGTGAAGAGGTAACAATCAGCCTCTCCGCACCTCCTATAGATGGTGTTGGCGCTGAGCCTTGTTGAGAACAAGCTGGAGAGTGCTGCTCAATGCAAGTAGTGTAGAATCTTGAGGAAACTGAACTTCAGTTTCCTGCATGTCTTTGATGTAGAGGAGTATATTCTTGAGAGCCATTCCTGCCAATGTCTGCATAGCAAAGACATGGCGAAGAATTCAGCAATCAGAATTCTGTAAAGTCCTGAGATGGCTTCTCTTTATTGACGTGTTACAGCAAACAAACGATGGACGGAATGCTGACAATGCAAACATTCTCCCCCAGTCAAAAGATCTGGGTTAAATCCATCGTTCTTTTGCCCACTACGCCACCCCAGTTTGGACCCAGCCATATGCAAATCAGTCTTGACCCTGTGCCCCAAGGGAACAGTCCAGACCGAACTGCCAGGCCAGGTCCTCCCTGGATCGGAAACAAGCATCCTGGGACAGGTTTCAGGGTATGTCACCCTTCTTCAGCCAGGCTAGCTTGAATCCAGTGGCACAGTGAGCAAGGGACCCACGTCTGGGCATACCCATCCCACTTAGGGCAAAAAGTGTTACAGCAAACAAACTGGAGAGTGCTGCTCAATGCAAGTAGTGTAGAATCTTGAGGAAACTGAAATTCAGTTTCCTGCATGTCTTTGATGTAGAGGAGTATATTCTTGAGAGCAATTCCTGCCAATGTCTGCATAGCAAAGACATGGCGAAGAATTCAGCAATCAGAATTCTGTAAAGTCCTGAGATGGCTTCTCTTTATTGACCCCATGCATGTAAGTAAGTTTGCCGGGTCTGGTGGCTCTGTGGACTAATGCATCCACTGCAGGGGCCTGTGTTCAACCTCATGGTCACAGGTTCAAATCACGGCGGGTCCGCTCAGCCTTTCATCCATCTGAGGTCGATAAAATGAGTACCATTGAGTTGGGTAACAATAAACATCTGTTATTCAGCGCCAAGATACCCTGGTTGGGGTGAATGTGCGCTTTACAAAATACACATGTTATGTTAGTCCAATACTGGCGAGGCCGGTAGATTTGTAAGGCTCGGGTCCAGTGGATCCCTTAGTCAGTGTGAGAGCTGTAGTTTCATTGGTGCAATTAATGTAGACAGAATTTCTCTCGCAAGTTTCAAAGATTTGATGTATCCATTACAGAGCAGGTCTCTAGGTAGACAAACTCACTCAGTGGCCCATTCTGAACTCATTGTGAGTTTTGCGTTATAGCGAACAGTTGCTTTCAAATGTATGATGCTGCAAATTTTCATCTGTTTATGAACAGCGTGCCGACTACAGAACATGGAATTGCTCACAGAGTTAGCGCGACTTTAATAGCATACTGCTCCTGTTGTATAGCCTGATTCCTCCTCTCAGGTATGTTTAACCTTGGATTTCATAGAGAAAGAAAAAAGTCGATTGAGCTGGTGACCTTTACAATAGGAATCCTTGGACCAGATGTGCGACGCATTTTACCGGTGGCAAACGTCCCGATGGCCGTTTGCGACCGGTAAAATGCATTTTCCTATATACAAACCCTATTTTGCGAGTCGGTAACCTATTACCGACTCGCAAAATAAGGTTTGCCAGTTAATATTAGGAAGGGGCATGTAAAGGGCGTCCCTTCCTAATAGTGAGTTGCACTGGTATGTATCAATGTTTTGCGGCTGGGAATGCGGTCGTAAAACATTGGTGGTAAGCCATTCGCAAACAGGAAGGGGTCCCCAAGGGACCCCTTCCCCTTTGTGAATGGGGACGCCAACATTTTTTCAGAGCACTCTAAAAAAAAGTAAAAGAAAACTTTACATTTTTGTTTCTGAAATGCATCCCATTTTTCTTTAAGGAAAATGAGCTTCATTTAAAAACAAAACTGCTTTATTTAAAAAGCAGTCGCAGGCATGGTGGTCTGCTGACCCCAGCAGGCCACCATCTCTGTGAGTGCCGGCCATTCCCAATGGGTTGCAAATTGCGAAATGTCTCATGAATATTAATGAGGCAGGTCCCTTGCGACCCATTTGGGAATCGCAGTGTCTGAGACACTATTGTACAGCAGGTTTTGCGACTCGCAAATTGCGAGCCACTAAAAATTGCAATTTGGAAGCTGCAAAACTTGACTGCGTTACATGTAGCCCCTTATGCAGCGAACATATGAGACCGGAAGATATTCCTACAGTCAGCACATTGGCTTTCAGCCGCGTTCTTGAGCCCTCCAATGAGAGCTGTTTCACACTATTGTCATGCTGCTCCAGCAAAGAGCATGGCACCCTTAGGAGCAACATGCCAAGCACATAGTTAAAGCTTGGAGCTACCATCATCTTAATGCCTGGACCCTGACATGCAGTTACAGACTGAGTTTTGACTAGCAGCTAAGTAGGAGTTACAATCCACAAGGCTGTGACACAAACAAATTCCAGGCCTAAAGAGGGTTTAAAGATGAAGTTTATAAGACCAGAGAGGTTGAAAAAACTAGAGATCTCAAAATGGTGGGATAGGGCCAGCCTTAAACAATATCAGAAACTCAACAGGATTCCGCGGGGCCTACACGCTCAGATTTTTCCCACGTACGATGATCTAGAAGAAGATTTGCTAATACAATGGGAGAAAGAGCTTACTAACAATTCAAAAAGCCTTATGTATATCCTGACAGAGAATGCCAGAAGGAAAGTTGATAAACTAATACAGGAAACAGATGAAATAGAGAAAGAAATGACTGAAATGAATTTGCCAGAAGTCACCCAGAAGAACTATACTATCTTAGACGAAATTCTCAAAAGACATGAGGAAGAAGTAAAACAAAGGAAGGCAGGAAAACTAAGGAGGGACAAGGTAGATTACACCAACGGAAGGGTTTTCACCTTTGCTAAAAGGTTTGATTACTTAGTAAGACAGGACACTAATACAGGGGGGACCAGGACACCGTCCTTGAGTGAGAGGAGCGGTGCATCGTCCAGTAACATATCAAGTAGTGGTGATGAGGACGTGGGTGAGGGTGCCTCCAATCAGAATGCAGGCAATACTTTTTTAAGGGAAGTCCTAAGGATCAGGATTGGAAACAAAGATATGAATACATGATCGAGAGGAAGAGACCCAGAAAAACCAGGAGAGGAAACAAGGGAGGGTGTAAATCCAAAAGAGAGAAAGGGTATGCAAACCAGGTCATCATGGAACAAGAAGAAATAACTAATGGTCTAAACATAAAGGTTCTACATTTCTCTAGCAAAACATTGTCAAATGATATGATTTCTGTGCTATAGAAGGGCATGAGATTTTGCCCTACACAAGAATGTGATATTTTCATGTGAAAGTAAATTTTTTATAGATTTGTTAGGCACTTGAAATTGAAAAAGTTTTTTGCCACTAAAATGGAAATAAAGCGATTGGAAAAAAAAGAAACTGCTATTGGAGATATATCTATACAGGTTGATAAGGATATGACCTTGTTACTGTCAATTGTTGAGAATGAGAATGACCCAATCACGATTCACAGGGTACTTAGTGATTTAGAACTTAGCTCGGATTGGAGTGAGGATAGTGGTCTTAAACCTAAATTGAAGTGGACACCCCAATTACCCAGTGGTAACAATTTGGACCTATTCTTTAAAGCAGTTATGAATGACATTGACAAGTGGGGTGCCAGAACATTGCAAGGTCAGGGCAATTTCAGGAGTGGTAACCTCGCATCAGGTGAACATGAAGGTGAACATGCAGCTTTATGGATACTCTCAGATGATCAGGACCTGATCATAAGAGAAGCAGACAAAGGGGGCTTTATGGTAGTTATGGACAGAATAGAGTATGACAACGAAATCCAAACACAGCTGAATGACACCAGGTGCTACCAGAGATTGCAACATAATCCTATCCCAGATATAACTAAATTTACTAACAGACATTTGAAGAAATGGCAGGGATTGGGATTGTTGAGTGATGATGAGTACCACTATTTAACAATTGATCGACCCAGATACCCATGCATTTACACTTTACCCAAAGTGCACAAGAACTCACCCTTACCTCCAGGTAGACCAATCATATCCGGAATAGGGGGCCCCACAGAGAGGCTCTCAGAATTTGTGAATATTTTTCTCAGACCTTTGTATTTAACTTACAGGCATACATAAGAGATACCAAACATGTACTTAACATATTGAGTGATGTTAAATTGGAGCCGGAAATGACTCTTGTAACATTGGATGTTGTTTCCCTGTACACTAATATCACACACAGAGATGGACTTGGGGCATTGAGGCATTTTCTGTACAAAAGACAAGTTGAGTATATGGAACACTCTGCTGATTGAGATGTCGGACATGATTTGGAACAACAATGTCTTCCTATTTAATGGAGATTGGTACAGACAATCATGCGGTACTGCGATGGGTTCCAGATTTGCTCCCACTTTTCCCAACCTGTTCATGGGATGGTTCGAGGGGGAGCAGATCTGGGGCATGGGTGGAAGAAGATGGACCAATAATATTTACTATTGGGGGAGGTATACCGATGATTGCTTGATGATACGGACTGGTTGCAACTCAGACTTGATGGAATTCTTGGATTTCTTGAATGATAATGTCTACAATATGAGGTTTATGATGGAGTTCAGTAACGAGAAGTTGTTTTTTCTGGATGTTGAACTATATATCCAAGAAGGCAAAATACAGAGCAAGATGTATAGGAAACCTACGTCGTGTAACTCAATATTACACGCTGACAGCTTGCATCCCAAGAGCCAAATTAACTCAATCCCTTTTGGGGAGATGTTGAGAGCCAGGAGAAATTGCAGTAAGGATCAGGAGTATGATCTGAACCCACAGACATAAGACACAGATTTTTGAGATGTGGCTATAACAAGGAAGTGATTGCACTGGCTGGGGAGAGGGCTCGGAGTTTGAAAAGGGTGATCACACTCAAAGACAAGAAGGTTGAGACCAGGGAAAATTAACAACTGGTCCGACTAGTGACTAATTATCACTCACACGCCCATAAGATTTACAACATACTCAGGAAACATTGGTTTCTGTTGTGGACGGACAAAACTTTGCAATCACATATCCTAGATCGACCCAACATTACTTATCGCAAAGGGAGGACTTTGCGCCATGTGATAAGCCCCAGTTATCCCACACCTCGAGCTCGGGAGACATGCTTATGTAAGAATGCGAAAGGTACATATAAATGCGGACAATGCAGTATGTGTAGGTTAGCTATAAATGGCATTACTAAGTTCAGATACAATGGAACTAGTGAACATAAGATTACAACACACATGGACTGCAACACCAAATATGTTGTTTATGAATTGATTTGTAAGTGTGATCTGATATATGTAAGTAGCACTATCAGGACAATGAGAGAACGTGTATCGGAACACTACAGGGCACTAAAACAACAAAATCCTAGATACCCAATGGCGATGCACGCTAAAGATTGTACAGCTCAGAATGTACATAAGAGCTTCAGGTTTCATGGCATATAAACTGTTAAGAGTGACTTTAGGGGTGGAAACCGGGAACTTAGACTGAGGCAATGTGAGTCGCGCTGGATAATGGAATTGTCGGCAGTTGATGAAGGTCTGAATATCGATCATGAGATGCAATACTTTCTTGGCACATAAGTTCATGGCAACCTGGATTGACTGTTGCCTTGAGCTTGGTAGCTGCTGATTTGTACAAAAGTTTACACATCTGCTTTTAAGTATGAAACTGCATATGCTCCTTGACTATTCAGGTTATCTTGTTTTTTACCTTTCTCGCCCCTCATCTGTAGTGGCTTTCATCTTACTCACCCCCTATTTTACGGTTACAGCACGCACATTTTTCAAGATCCAATCTAGATTACTAACAAATTGAACAATATCTTATTGTAGACACTAGATATCACTTCTTAGTGGATTTATACCAATAGTATATTATTACAATTGGATATGCATTATTAAATTTGAAATTTCAGTATATTTTCAAAGGTTTATATATTATTAATATAATTTTTAACCCTGTATTTTTTACTGGATTTTCTCCTTCACACTTATGATCTCGCTACACCGATTTACACTTATATGATAGTCGCTGTTACTAACGATCTACCCTTAGATCTATGGAACTATGGCGCTTTTCCATATGATGTTATATACCAGTCTCTCTGTTACTTAATTTGGTGGACAAGTACGTATTTACGAGATGTAAACTGATGGCATCTATTTATCGCTTTTTTCCATATTAACATATCATCATGACGACCTTCGGTTACACTATAGATTTTTTTTTACGATTTTCTTCAATTAGTAGATTCATTTAAAGATGGCCACTACCATCTAACAGTTTATACAACAGATTAGAGTGAAGAAGTGTGGCATACCAGTCACTCTGTTACATATTTGGTGGACAAACACGTTTTGGAATTCGGGACATAAACTGACGGCATTTGCTTGTACGTTCATTTCCATATTAATATATCGTCATGACAACCTCCAGGTGCTCTATAGATGTTTTCTAACATTTTTCTATGAGTAAGACATATTTAAAGATGGTCTTACCGTCTATCAGTTCATACATCAGATTAGAGTGAAGAAGTTTGGCGGCCATATTAGTGTAGAAATGCATGTCTCCGTTTATTTGATATCGATAAGTTTATAATTTTTGCAATTTCACATTGCTTATTAGGACGATGTGGTGCATCGCCATTTATAGATACACGGACACTGGTTAACGTCATTTTGTAACTGGTTATTGTATGATAATGAATGCGGGTATATAAGAACAAACACAAGATGGCGCCGATCGAACACACCGATCGAACACGCCGATCGACACGGACCGTAGGAGTAATCTCCCAACATACGGAAATTATGGCTCAAGGTAATAGTGGATTGTGTTGGATAGATAGTGGCACTGTGTCGTCACAAAATGGTGCATTTTGGACGAATTGTGGGGCTTATTTGAAATAGTGATTGGGAGGAGACTGTGAGTGTGTAATTCTAGCATGCAGTGATGCACTCAACCAAATGTGGTACCTTTATGAACAGCATGCCCGAATGAATAGCGAGCAATATGCTAAATTCTATTGGTTCAGAAACATTGAATTGATACTTTAAAGACAGTTTTACATATGTACCAGCTATTAATATTGATTTTTAACTCACGCTACAGTAGGGTCACGTAGTTTGATATATCTTATTGCAGGATGATATTATCTGTTTATATGGATTCCAGATGTACCGCAGAAGAATAGAGGATATACTAATTTCTCCATATTATGTGTGAGCTCATAAAGAGGGAATGCTTCTGATTTCGTATGGTCTTCATTGAGATGCGACTAAATACAGTGCTTTGCTAACTTACAGATTATTGGGGACCTTTTCTGTGTGAGACTGACTACGACTATCTTATTTACTGTAATATTTTCAAACAGGTGAGCTGGTATATACACACCAAAATACATCACAGTTTTCTAGGGTTATAAGGTAATACCAATGGGTGGCTTTCACTTGAGAACACTTACGGTGCTTGGGCTAATGTTTCTGACTTTGTATAGCACAATAAATCATAATGAGGCTAAATTACTTATCTCTGTACTGCATGCACTGGGTTGCATGAGACATTTAGCTTTGATTCTTGGACTCATTTGTAAATAAGGAGTGATCTGAATTAGGTGTTGATGGATTTTAAGAGGAGAACACGGTTCTGAAAGCTAACACACTTTAGGTCTGGCTTATGGTTAAAATAATATGGAGCTTGCTAGATAAAGCTCCATATATGTAAGAGGAACTTGAACATGAATTTATTTCTTTTGTACTTTGTGCTATACAAATGCTTAGTTTATTCTTTTTGGTTGCGCTGATGAAGTCGATTTGGTTTAACAACTAATGACGAAACACGTGTTGGCTACAGGATTGGATACAGGATTGACTAGGATGTACACTGTATTCCATCAATAATTAATATCTCCTGTGGAGAAGGAGGAATACAGAAACAAAGAAACTCAACGAAGGGACAAGAACTGCTTTTGTACTTACTTTTTGATTGTTGTGTTGCTCGGGGGTCTCATTATTTAGCAGCTAAAGTCAGTCAAGGTTTTTTGAAGCAATGAGTTCAGATTGTTGACAGTCATATTAAAAAATCCTTGATTCTCCAGTATCAACAGGTACATGAGGCATCTAGGGAACCTCCTGAATGCGTCCAGTAATGCTCTTGTAGTGAGCCCAGTAATAGATAAAATCTCACTTTATCCACCCAATGTTAACCCCTTAACTACCTGGCCTTTTCTCCCCAGTGCTGTTTGGGGTCGTTCGCGCGTAGGGCTCCATATTTTTTCCATATAAGGTGGAAGTATGTGGCCTTATGGCTAGAGCGGTGGACCTCGAAGCTGGGGAACCGGGTTGGAGTCTCGGCAATGATGCTCAACATCCTGTGATTCTGGGCAAATCACTTAATCTCCCCGTGCCTAACAAAAAATGAATGTGTCCATCTGTAATGAAACTGGTGCTCATGTAAAGCGCTCTGATACCTGATATCTTCAAGTCAAGTTCGCGCTATATAAAACTAAAAAAAAAAAGGTATCCACAGCAAAGTTGCGACCGAGAAAATAGGCAAAATATAGCAACATTTTGAGTTTTTTAAAAAAACATAGAGAAAAAGTGCTCCAGATAATAGTGTCTGTTTTTTTCCTTAAAAAAGCACCCACGAACAGTTTACTGTACTAAAGTCACCATCTTTCCAGCTTTCAGGAACATGCAGAGCTGAATCAGAAAACCTAATTTTGTACCACAGTTTTGGCATTTTTCTAAGAGGTAGCCTATTTTCTCTACTTTTTGTGCTCTCGACCTACTTCCAGTTTGTGGTGGGAACCAGTGTGAAACCCATGGGTTATCAGGAAAGCTATTGACTTCTGAAAAGTAGACAAAATTCCGAATTCAGCAAGGGGTCATATGTGTAGATCTCTTAAGGAAAATAACTGTTGAAATAAAGAAATATTGAAAATGAGTAGGAACAAATGGTCATTTGTGACTACATTTTTATCTGTACCTTTTTGTCACAATAGCCAATTCACAAAAGCAATATACCATTACGTCTGCTAGACCCTTCTGGTTGCGGGTATATATTGGGTTTGTAGGTTCTTCAAGAACCCAAGGTACCCAGAGCAAACAACTGAGCTGCACCATAGAATGGTTTTTCATTAAGTACTGAGTATAGACCAATTCTTATAGCGAATTAGGCAAAGTGAAAAATGGGTATCAAGGAAACTTATGTATTTCTGAAATGGGCACAAGATATAGAGTTTAGGAGCAGTGGTTATTTCTACATTTCTGAATTTATGGGTACCCCTACAAGTGTATGATTTGGAAGGTATTTTTCAAAATGTGATCTTTCTTATAAACTGCCTTTCATTTTAAAGGCACAAATGTCACAAAATTCAATTGATAATAACAAATGTTCTACTATTCTATGTTCCCACAACTCTTCCAATAAAAATGGTACCTCGCCTATGTAGGTAGGCCTAGTGCCCATGACAGGAAATGGCCCAATATGCAACATGGATACATCATAATGTTCCACTGAAAACTGACCCTTTTTTTGCAATGCACCTAGCTGTGGATTTTGGACCCTAGCCAGCTGTCATCTAGGAAAACCTACCAAACCTGCACATTTCTGAAAACTAGACACCCAGGGGAATCCAGGATGGGGTGACTTGTGTGAATCTCTTCAGGTTCTGTTACCCAGAATCCCTTGTAAATCCCTTGTAAATCTCAAAAGCTGTCTAAAACAACACATTTTCCTCACATTTCTGTGATCAAAAGTTCTGGAAACTGAGGGGAGCCACAAACTTCCTTTTACCCAACATTCCCCAAAATCTCCCAATAACATTGGTACATCACTTGTGCGGGTAGGCCTAGTGCCTTCAACAGGAAACGGCCCAAAACACAATGTGGACACTGAAAACTGACCCTTTTTTTGCAATGTGCCTAGCTGTGGATTTTGGGCCCTAGCTCAGCTGGTACCTAGGAAAATGTAGGAAGCTGGCTAGTCTCCATGAATTTGATTCTATATTCCTCAGTGGTGAGTCCAAAGCCCTGAATCAAGGTACTCTTTATGAGGTCATAGGACTCAGCATCTGCCTCATTCAATGTCAGGAGTCTATCCCTGCATTTACCTGAGAACAGTTCCCACAAGAGAGAGCCCTAGTGCTCTTGGCTACCTTTCTACTGATTCAAGCTCTTTCAGAAGCAGTAAACCACTTGGTGATGTCATCACCATCTGTATATTTAGGGACAATCGCTTTGGGGATTTTTGTGTCAAAAGATTCTTCTCTCTCCCTACTTATGAAATTGCTGCCACCAGAGATGGGTCATAGGCCCATCTTTTTTCTCTGTTTCTCTATGTCCAGGAGTTGAGCTTCTAAAGCCAACCTCCTAGTCAGTCTTTCTAGGACACGCTAATCCTCTGAGGGAGCTTCTTCTGAGGCAGGGGACTCTACCACCTCCTCAACATCCTCCTCTAATGGCTGATATTCCTACTGGGTCTCATCTTCATTCACTGGATGATCTCGCTCATATTCTGTCAAAAACCTTCTAAGTTTATCTTTGGTAGCATGAGAGCCAGTTTTAACACCTTAACCTTTACACAAGTCCCATAACTGGGAGTATGACAACTCCAGGTAAGGTGTCAGATCGAGCTCCTGAGCTTGTCCCTGTGGGTTGTCGCTTATTGCATTAAAGTTGGGACCGTTTTGTAAAGTTTAAAAAACCTTAACACTTTTCTATTGTCCTAACTAAAGAAAGCTTTTTCATTCAAACACTGGTTTCAGGGACTTAACCAAGGCCATGTCAGTACTCATGTGGTCACTTATTGACAGAGTGGTATCAGCAATCGCTAAGTCGTATATCCCACCACTGCCACTAATGTAGAAAGCTGGCTATCTTTATAGTGTACTAAAATGAAGTACGCTGTGCAGAGAGTCCAGTGTGCCCTAGATTGGTACACAGAGGCAAAAGTCGATAATACTAACGCTCTATTTGTGGTAGTGTGGGCGAGCAGTTAGGTGTCTCAGGGGGTAGTGCTAAGCATTTATTGTACTCACATATATATGTACCCACACGCACATGGATATATATAGAACTCTCTCTCTCTCTATATATATATATATTATCTACTGGCGGTCGCCAGTAGATAGTTATAGTTAGGACCTATTTTCCATAGGAAATCCGCGACATTCTATTTGAAATAACTCTTGCGCCGGTTGACGAATCTTCGCGAAAGCTTCCAACTTGTTGGGACGCTCCGCTCCTAGCCTGAAAGTCTCGGGTTGATTCGTCAAGCGGGGGCCGAGAAAAAAGGGGGGTCCCAAAACAGGTTTTCCCCATTCATTTTTCCATAGGATCCTTTCATCGCGGCTACAGCCCGAACTGCTGAACGGAATTACACCAAATTTGACAAAGAGGTAGCCCTTGGTTCAGTGTCGTGCCTTTTGCTTAAATGGTGTAAATCCGTTCAGTAGTTTCTGAGAAAATCAAAAGTAAAAACACATATATATCTATGGCCGAGTAGGGTCCGCGTACCCTCCCGATCACGAGCTGCATGCTAATTGGCTGTCAACACTCCAAATCAGGAAGTGTTGGCAGCCATTTTGTCCCTCGGAAACAAGTGCGCAAAGCGTAAAAAGGGGGCAGGGTAGAAACACCCTACCCCTAGGTCTGCTCAGGGGGTCCCACAAGGACCCCTGGGCAGAAAAAAGCATTTTTTTAAAAAATCGGCGGGATGCGCTTAGGGTGCGCGGATCCCGCCGAGAAAAAAAGAAACAAGTGCGCAAACGCACAAAGGGGGCAGGGTAGAAACACCCTGACCCCTAGGTCTGCTCAGGGGTCCCACAAGGACCCCTGGGCAGAAAAAGCATTTAAAAAAAAATCAGCGGGATGCGCTTAGGGTGCGCGAATCCCGCCGGAAAAACGAAGCGCGGTCTCCCGCGCTCGTTGTTAATTGGCCCCGGGTGCGCCAAGTCCCGGGGGCATGCGGGGGTTATAATTTTAATGAATGGGGGCCTCTAAGGCCTCCAAGCCCCGGGGACCGCCACCCCCGGGGCTTTAAAAACAAATGGTGCGGGAGGGCTCTCTGGCCCTCCGCAGCCCCGGGGACCGCCACCCCCGGGGCTTCTTTTTTAATTTAAAAGTACTTATGTGGGGGCTCCAGCCTCCCACATGCCCCGGGACCGCCACCTCCCGGGGCACTAAAGAGTTAAATATGGGGGTCCGTTACGGACTCCAGAGCCCCGGGGACCACCACTTCCCGGGGCTTTGAATAAGTTGGGAGGGGGCCGCGCGGCCCCCTCCTGGAGCCCTTGATGGCCCTGGGGACCACCACCCCCAGGGCCGGCTCCTGCAGTGTCCCGGGTGCCTACCCCGGGACACTGTAGTTTGCTATGGCAGGGGAAGCCTCGTGGCTCCCGTCCTGCCATAGCAAACTGCTTTGGTTTTTGGAAGAGAGAGCAGGAAACCTGCTCTCTCTTTCAAAACCAAAGACGATTGCTTTTCCACACGGGAGCTGCATCTTAGCAGCTCCCCATGTGGAAAAGCAATGCCGGCTCCCGCAGGAGGCGTGGAGCCGGCAGGGTCCGTGGGGGAGTTGGGGTCCCCTACGGACCCCAAAGGATAGGGCCAGCCACGGGGATGGGGTCCCCGGGGCAAGTAGTGGCTCGGGAGGGGCCACGCGGCCCCCTCCCCAAAAATAATTTAAAAAAATAAAGGCCGGCCCCGGGGATGGGGTCCCGGGGCCTAAGGAGGCCTTAGGAGGGGCCACGCAGCCCCCTCCATTAAAATAAAAAAAAAAATAAGGTGGCAATGACCCGGGGATGGGGTCCCCGGGTCAAAATTGGCCACGGGAGGGGGCCCACGCGGTCCCCTTCCCGTACCTTTTAAAAAAATAAAATAAAAGGGGTCAGGCCCTGGGGGATGGGGTCCCCAGGGCCCAAAATAATTACAAAGAAGGGGGGCCACACAGCCCCCTTTTAAAAATAAAATAAAAAAAAAAGAAATCCGGCATTGCGCCGGAGGCCACGCCCCCTCCTTACAGCACTCTGCAAACGCGCCCCTGGCGCGTTTGCAGAGGGGAACGAATTCCCCTTGAATACTGGGGTCCCTGGGGCCAACTAGCCCACCAGGAACCTCCAGTATGCGCCAGGGGCTGCGTTGCAGAGAGGTGTTCTGAGGCCACGCCCCTTTTACACCTCTCTGCAACGCAGCTCTGTGGCGCTTAATGGAGGTAGCTGGTGGGCTAGTTGCACCCCAGGGACCCTCAGGATTCAAGGGGAGTTAATCCCCGACTTAAGACGCGCCACGGGCGCGTTTGCACAATGGTGAAGGGAGAGGGCGGGGCCTGAGGTGACATGTGTGCAAACAGGCCCCGTGGCGAGTTTTAAGATGGGGAATTAAATCCCTTCAATCCTGAGGGTCCCTGGGGCCAACTAGCCCACCAGGTACCTCCAGTAAGCGCCACGGAGCTGCGTTGCAGAGTGTTGTAAAAGGGGCGTGGCCTCTGAACACCTCTCTGCAACGCAGGTCTCTGGCGCATACTGGAGGTATCTGGTGGGCTAGTTGGCCCCTAGGGACCCTCGGGATTGAGGAGGAATTAATTCTCCAACTTAAAACGCGCCACTGGGTGTGTTTGCAGACATGTCACCTCAGGCCCCACCCCCTTCCTTCACCATTGTGCAAATATTCCTCTAAAATCAGCCGAACTACGAATTCCGATTTACTCACCTGTTATCAGGAGAGACCTCAGTGCTGCATCTTTCAGCCCAGTACTGATCCTGAAAAGTAATTTTAACCGTACTTACCAGTAACTTGAATTTCCTTCCATAGGCTAACATTGACTGGTTTCACTTGGAAATTCTTCTAAGTGTGGAGTTTTGGAACTTTATAATATTCCTCTAAAATCAGCCGAAATACGAATTCCGATTTACTCACCTGTTATCAGGAGAGACCTCAGTGCTGCATCTTTCAGGCTCCCGTCCTGTCATAGCAAACTACAGTGTCCCGGGGGTAGGCACCCCGGGACACTGCAGGAGCCGGCCCTTGGGGGTGGCGGTCCCGAGGGCCATCAAGGGCTCCAGGAGGGGGCCGCGGCCCCCTCCCTTGAATTGCACAGCCCCAGGGAGGTGGTGGTCCCCGGGCTCTGGGGTCCGTAACGGACCCCCACATTAAAATATTTAGTGCCCCGGGGAGGTGGCGGTCCCCGGGCGTGTGGGGGCTCAAGCCCCCCTTAGGTTATTTTTAAAAATAAAAGAAGCCCCGGGGGTGGCGGTCCCGGGCTGCGGGAGGGCCGAGAGCCCTCCCGCATCATTTTTATTAAAGCCCCGGGGGTGGCGGTCCCCGGGCTTGGGGGCCTTAGGGGCCCCCACATCATAGAACTTAACCCTCCCATGCCCCCGGGACTTGGCCCACCCGGGGCCAATTACCAAAGAAGCGCGGAGCCCGCACTGCTCGTTTTTTTTATCGGCAGGATCCGCGCACCCTAAGCGCATCCAGGCCTAGGGGGTCAGGGTGTTTCTACCCTGCCCCCTTTTTGCGTATTGCGCAATTTTTTTACTGCTTTCTTGTTCCTCGGTTCTTCCGAGGAACAAGATGGCTGCCAACACTTCCTGATTTGGAGTGTTGACAGCCAATTAGCATGCAGCTCGTGGTCGGGAGGGTGCGCGGATACTCCGTGCCTCTAAATATCGAAACTTTTATTTTGGATTTTCTCAGCAACTACTGAACGGATTTACACCATTTGTAAAAGGCTGCTTTCTGAACCAAGCACTACCTTTTGCCAAATTTGGTGTAATTCCGTTCAGCAGTTTTTGCTGTAGCCTTGCATAAAGTTTCCTATGGGAAATCGATTTTTTCACTCTTATTTTTTGAATTTCTCCGCAACTACTGAACGGATTTACACCATTTAAAAAAAAGGTTGCTTTCTGAACCAAGCGCTACCTTTTTGCAAAATTTGGTGTAATTCCGTTCAGCAGTTCGGGCTGTAGCCGTGGCTAAAATTTCCTATGGGAATTAACATGGAGAAAACGGAGAAAACGCGTTTTGGGACCCCCCTTTTTTCTCGTCCCCCACTTGACGAATCAACCCGAGACTTTCAGGGTAGGAGCGGAGCGGAGCGCCCCAACAAGTTGGAAGCTTTCGCGAAGATTCCTCAACCGGCGCATGAGTTATTTCAAATAGAATGTTGCGGATTTCCTATGGATAAAGGTCCTAACTATAACTATCTACTGGCGACCGCCAGTAGATAATATATATATTTATATAGACCAGAAAGTAAAAATATGAGCGCTCTCAGGATCAAGAATCACACAATCATATGTTTTAATAAAAAGAATTATTAAAAAAAAAGAATCACACAATCCAAATTAACTTGCAACCAGGTTTATTCCACCACAACGTGTTTCAACTGCATCCGCAGCCTTGATCATGTGTACTACGTGCAAAAAAGTAAAAACGTCTTTTAACACCAGACGTGGAATCAGCAACATAAACAAAGGACATCATAACATGTCTTTGGCGGCCATGTTAGAGTGGTGAAAAGCAAACCACAGTGATAATGATACATCAATTCACACACATGTATGAATACATGGGAAAATCCCCACTATCAATTGGTACAATTGATGTATAACAAGTACATAATAAAATAAAACAAATGCATATATACAGAAGCGCTCAGCTTGTGCATAAATATAACTCTAACGAACCGAAATACAACACTAAATGTGTGGCTAGTCTGTGCAAAAATACAAGGGTGAGCGTTGCAAAGTGTCTGGCAATCCCATCATGCCTAGTAACGCCTATTCCCATAGGTGGTCGCCTACTCATCAGACATACTGTGATGTTATGTCCACTCAACCTCCGGCAGCCTACGCGCGCCAATTCCTGAGGTAAGAGACATAGTACGCATGGTGCGCGTTAATGTGCTATGGGCAACCCGATGCTTATTACCATACATAGTGTTTAGCTAGGGTAAGAGACATTATTCACAATGTGCTTTAATCGAGACACCAAATGCGTGTGTGACTCGGTGTGTCATGTCACACGAAGGGCGCTGCATTCAATCAAAGAAAATCCGTGCCAGAATACGTCGCATAGTGCGTGTAACACTGCTGGACGCCTCTTCCCATAGATGGTCGCCCACTCCTCGAACGTACTATGATATACTATCCAATGGTAACCAAAGCGCGTCAGATACTAAGATAAAAGACATAGTTCGCATGGTGCGCTTTACTATGCTATGGGCAACCTGCTGCTAATTATTATACATAGTGCTAAGCTAGGGTAGGGGACACTGTACACACTGTGTACTCAATGGTCAGAACGCACAATGCATGTGTGACTCAGTGTGGTTTGTCACACGTTTGGGCGCTGCCTTGGATCCAAGACAATCGGTGCCAAAATACAACGCATAGTGCGTGTAACACTGCTGGACGCATCACAGTATAAATTAGCCTTTCGAAGATGACTAAGAAAACACACAGACCAGTCATACTGCAATTCTGCCATGTTACGATCTCCAATCTGGTGCTGACGTGTCCCAAAGGTGTAATTCCAAAAGTGATTTCGAAGAAAAGGTTAGGTGACCCGTGTAAGTGAATGGGTCCCTTCCTTCCCTCCTGCAAAAGAAACAAAAACAAAACGAAATTTAAAATACGGCACAACATGTCACTCCGTAACACAAAAGTTTCTCATGCACAGTTTTAAAAAGGAGGGGGGGGGATGGAGGGGGAAAAAAGTACATGGTAGAACATCTGAGTTACTTGGGAAAAGAAATTGTTAAAATGAAACATAGCAGAGATACCTGAATGACTGTGTCATATAGGGAAGTCAAAATGACAATCGTGAATGACACAAATGAGGAAGACATGTAAAATATACAAAAGAGACCTTCAAAATACATATAGTAGTACTGACAACATCTATGATAGAGAGGTAATCTATTCTTTTCTAAGGTGTATAGCTAATTCCTCATCCTGGTTCAGACCCCATGGTGCCCTGGTCTGTAAATCCACTATGTATTTAGACTCTCTCTGCCTAAGTCTGAGAACCCTGTTTCCTCCTCTGTGATCCAGCCGGATCTGTTCGAGTATAAAATACTTCATCAGTGAGGAGTTCGAGAAATGCTTGTCCTGATAGTGGCGTGCCACTGGATATTTAGGATCTTTGTTGGTGATGGCGCGTTTATGCTCTAAGATTCTCTTTTTCGCCATCAGCGTGGTGCTCCCTATATAATGGAGCTTACAGGGACACTCAATCACATAAACCACAAATGTGGTGCTACACGTCAGAAACTGTGTTATGGTTTTTTTACCGGTTCCATGAGTGAATTCTTTGCGGAAACAACTTGTCAGACAGGCCTTACAATGCCCGCAAGGAAAGAACCCTTTAAGATCATGTACTCCCACATCCTGTTTCGGGGTGATGTCACTGTGTACCAACATATCTCTTATGTTCCTACCCCGTCTAAAGGTGATGTTAGGTCTCTCAGAGATAGTGTGACCTATGCTGTTATCGTTTTTCAGGGTTTCCCAATTGCGTGCTAGGATGCGTCTAATGTTGTCTGAGTCTGAGTTGTAGGTCATAATGACTCTAGTGCTGGTTTCCAATGATTCATCCTCAATGGGTGCCTTGTCTGCAAGCGTGTCAGTTCTACTTACGCCCTCTGCTCTGTCTACAGCTTTCTTAAGTACCTATGTGGGATAGCCCCTGGCCTTGAATCGCTCAATCATGTTGGTATTCTCGATTCTATATGCCTCAATGCTGCTACAGTTTCTTCTTGCCCTCAGCAGTTCACCATAAGGGATACTCCACTTGAGCGATTCAGGGTGACTGCTGAGGGCATGAAGGATGCTGTTGCCCGCCGTGCTTTTGCGGAATAAGGAAGTGTGTATACTGTTCTGTCTGATCTCCACTCTGACATCAAGGTATTCCACACTACTATCACTAACATTACCTGTCAGTTGTATGTTACGATCATTTCTGTTGAGTTCTTCTATAAACTCGTTAGCTTCAGTGTGAGTGCCCTTCCATATGATGAACAAATCATCAATATACCTGAGCCACAGTTCTACCTTGCTCAGGTTATTGATGACAATGTTACCTGAGAAGATCTCCTCTTCCCAGAGGCCCATGAACAGGTTGGCGAAACTGGGAGCAAAGCAAGATCCCATCGCTGTTCCTGTGATTTGTCTATACAGAGTACCATCAAACAAAAAAATGTTGTTAGTAAGACAGTACTCTGTCATTTCAGAGATCATGCGACTATGCTCCCAGTACTTGATGTGCCTGTTTTAAAAAAAATGAGAACAGGCAGCTAATCCTTGCTGGTGGTCAATGATGGTATAGAGTGAGTGTACATCTAATGTTATCAGAAGATAATCGCTCTCCCATTTAATTCTATCAAGTCTGCCCAGAAAATCCTTAGTATCCCTGATGTAACTAGGAAGCTTGATGACAAAGTCCCTGAGGAAATGATCAACATATTTGGATATGTGCTCGGCTACGCTCCCTCTGGAAGAGACAATGGGGCGACCTGGGGGTGTTACTGGATATTTGTGCACCTTGGGTAGTAGGTAAAGAACTGGCATCTTGGGATAGTCTCTTTTAAGATAGCTGAACTCCTCCCACTCAAGAATCCCCTTATCTTTCCACATGGTAAGTTTGTCCCAAATGGTGGTGATGCTAGTGTTGTACATGTCCCTGGTGATCACAGTGTAGTATGCTTTGTCTCCCAGTTGGCGTAAGGCCTCTTTAATATATTGGTCCCTGTCAAGGATGACAACATTGCCACCCTTGTCAGCAGGACGAATAACAATTTCCCTGTCTTCGGCCAGAGATCTCAGAACTTGTCTTTGTTTGTAAGTCAAATTGTTATTGTGTTTGTCTTTGTTAAAAGATTTTTGTCTGAAATCAGTCAGGGCCCTAGTAACACTCTCATGAAAGGTGTCTATGCTGTCATGAGGAAGCGATGGTAGAAAGGTAGAGCATGGTCTAAAACTGGTGGAGGCTGCTGAGTCACCCGTGATGCCCAGTTCATCTAGAATCTGTTGTTCGTTCAGCATAGTGACACTGATATCTGTGTCTTGATGCAGCTCGAACAAATTAGTTAAAGTATCAATATCTCCTATATTCAAGCTGATTGTTTGACTGTCTTGTCCACTGGTGCCTATACTAGCCCTTGGTCTTTGTCGCCTCAACATATGCCATTTTTTCAGTTTTAATTTCCTCACATACTTAAAAAGGTCGATCCTAGTCTCAACATAATTAAAAGGGGATGAGGGACAGAAAGATAGTCCAAGGCAAAGTGTATATTTCCCAATATCACTGAGCTGTCTCTTAGAAAGATTAATAATAGTTCTATTAACCATGGCAGGATCCATTAGTATGTTTTTTTGGAGCGCGTCTTGTTGCCTCCCATGCGGCCCCTTCCTCTGCCTCTTTTGCCATTGTTGTCTGATTCGTTGTCATCTGTTCCTCCTGGGAATAGGCGTTACTAGGCATGATGGGATTGCCAGACACTTTGCAACGCTCACCCTTGTATTTTTGCACAGACTAGCCACACATTTAGTGTTGTATTTCGGTTCGTTAGAGTTATATTTATGCACAAGCTGAGCGCTTCTGTATATATGCACTTGTTTTATTTTATTATGTACTTGTTATACATCAATTGTACCAATTGATAGTGGGGATTTTCCCATGTATTCATACATGTGTGTGAATTGATGTATCATTATCACTGTGGTTTGCTTTTCACCACTCTAACATGGCCGCCAAAGACATGTTATGATGTCCTTTGTTTATGTTGCTGATTCCACGTCTGGTGTTAAAAGACGTTTTTACTTTTGTGCACGTAGTACACGTGATCAAGGCTGCGGATGCAGTTGAAACGCGTTGTGGTGGAATAAACCTGGTTGCAAGTTAATTTGGATTGTGTGATTCTTGATCCTGAGAGCGCTCGTATTTTGACTTTCTGGTGTGGATTATTGCCAGTGCGCTCCGCTGGCGTGTGCGCCACCTTCCATGGGTGTTAGCTGTCCGGAAGGAGCAATGTTGGGTGATATATATATATATATGTATATATATATCCAGATCCAGATAACTCCAACTCTTCTTCAAAAAAGACAACGGAGCACGGACCTCAAGTAAAGTGCAGATTTTTAATAAATTGAGTTCTCCATCAGCACTAGCAGCATTACGCGTTTCGGCACGACAAGTGCCTTGATCACATGATGCGCGTTACTGGTCTCACCCTGATTTTATACATCCGTTTTTTTCAAACTTAATTAGTTAGACCCATTTTTTTTTTTTTTTTTTTTCTTCTCTGTTTGCCCTTAAAGTGACAGGTGCCTAAAGTGCATAGTTTGACATAGACATAAACAAAATACTGTTTGGCAGTACTGTTAAGACTTTCAAATGCCATTAGTCTCAATACATTTAAAAAAATACTGGTTTAAATACCTTAAAATCATGAAACATGGCTAGTAGATATTGATAGTGTGTTTTTCGTTACGTCCAGGTTTAAATACCCTGTCCTTACAGATATAATCATTTGACAGATGAGTATCAAAAGTTGCTAGTGCAATTTGCAGTACATTTACATAAAACCCATATAGTTCAAGCCTTGATACTGCCAAACTTTCCTTATTTAAAACCTGTGCGAATAATATAAATATGGTGTATAAAAATTAATAAAATCCCTTCTAAAAGACCGTGTAAAAATGTGTATAAAAATATTTTTATCTTAATATATTATCTAAAAGGGCTTTGTAGCAGCATGTTATTCTAATCATCTTAATTACCCACCTAATGGCTGTTCAATGATTATTTACTTGTTCTAGTTCTAAGTCAGATTAATCCATTAACTCTCCTTCATTCTCTTAATTATACAGTTTTTTTAGGTGAATTAGGTAATCTGCTCGATTATATCATTTGGACCATTATTACTAAAGGCAGGTGTAAAGCTCTTCAGTGATATTAAGGCCTCCTGTTTGTTTACTGTCAAGATCTAAAATATATCTGGATTCCAACCTTCGGAGTGCCTTTTCCCTATCCCCACCTCGTTTATAAGGTGGGATAGCATCAATTAAAAAATATTTCAGTTCTTTGGGGTCCGCATTATGCTTTTCCCCAAAGTGTCTCGCTACGGGGCACATTGTATCTTTGTTCTTAATAGCTCTAATATGCTGTAGTATACGTTTGTGACCCTGTAATATGGTACTCCCTACATATTTAAGGGCACAGGGACACTCCAAGATATATACCACGAAGTCGGATTTGCAGGTTAGAGCTTTCTCAATGGGTCTTTCTATATCACTGAAAGGAGTAACGTAAGATGTTTTATTTACTCCGAACTGGCATGCTTTGCACGTCCTGCAGCGAAAGAAGCCTTTTCTCTGTGATAACCAGGTGTTTTTAGTCTGCACAAAGGGGTTGTTTTTGACCAGGACATCCTTCATTGATGTGGCTCTGGTGTAAGTTATGGAGGCTCGCTTGGGGAGAGTATGGCCAATGATTGGATCGTCTAAAATCAATGGCCAATTTTTTCTAATGATCTTCCTGATTTGCTTGTCCTGTTTACTGTATTTAAGGATAAATCTGAAAGTGGAAGGTTCTTGGGATTGTTTATCCTTTTTGCTATTCTTTCCTATCAGGTTGCCTCTTGCCTGTTCTCTGCTTTTCTTTATGGCCTGGTCTATACATTTGTTCGAATAACCCCTGGCTCTGAATCTACTGGCACAAGCTTGTTGTGCCTTATTTAGGTCCTCTTCCTGGCTGCAGATTCTTTTTAAGCGCAACATCTCCCCTTAGGGGATGCTTTGAATTAAATGGTGCGGATGGAAGCTGCTCGCGTGCAGTATCGCATTGCCCGCGGTAGGCTTTCTGTGTAACTTTGTTTCAAGTCTGCCTTCTTTGATGTAGATTTCTACGTCTAGAAAGTTAATGGATGTTGAACTAATGTTAGATGTAAAATGTAAATTGAGATTATTTATATTCAGCTCTGCAATGAATTGTTCTGCTTCCTCCACATTACCTTGCCAAATTAAAAACAAATCATCAATAAAACGTAACCAGCATTTGATATTGGTTTTAACTGTTGTAGTGTGTTTCTTCATGAGTACCAGCTCCTCCCACCAGCCCATATGCAAACATGCATAGCTGGGGGAGAAGCTGGCACCCATGGCTACTCCACGTTGCTGTTTATACATTGTGTTCTGAAATAGAAAAATATTATTATGCAAACAGAACTCAACCATATTTAAAAGCATTTTGTTATGTTGTATGAGTTCAGGAGTCCTTTTTTCTAAATAGTATTGGAGAGCACGCAAACCATCCTGATGGTTGATGGATGTATATAACGATGTCACATCCAAGGCTATTAGCAGATACTCTTGCTGCCATTGTATGTCCTGTATCTTTAGGAGGAAATCACTTGTATCCCTGACATATGAGGGCAACATCTGCACAAAGTCCTGTAGATAATAATCAACATATTGCGAAGTTTTCTCTAGGAGGCTGTTCCGTGCGGATATTATTGGCCTCCCCGGTGGTTTGTGTGCATTTTTGTGAATTTTTGGGATGAAATATAGAATTGGCGTCACCGGTTTTTCATTCTTTAAGAACTTGAATTCCTCTATGGTTATTAGCCCGCCATTTCTCCATGTGGCCAATTTCATGTTGTATGCCCCGTATGTTGCTTTCAGTTCAAGATGGTCACTCCTTCGGTAGCAAGCCGTGTCTGCCAATTAGTTCATGGCCTCTTCTGTGTAATCCTTCTTGCTCCACAGGACTAGATTCCCTCCCTTGTCCGCATTGCGGATAATGATGTCAGGATTTGATTTTAACTTCTTAATCAATTGATGGTATTGGAGTTCTGTCCGATTGATCTTTTGTTTCTTGGCTCTCTGTGCTTTATAGTTGAGTTGTTTAATACCTTTTACCAGCTGTTCCTGGAAGATGTCAATCGAATCCCTTACTGTAATGGGATTGAATTTGGAAGCTGGTTTAAAGTGAGTGGTGGTTCTGGCCGATTTTGTGTCTAATTCCAATATAGTGTCTGTCCCCGTGTTGTCATCTTGGGTATAATTCTCGTTGGCTAATTCACATAAATCTTCCAGTAGAGATTGCTCCATATCTGTAGGGTTTAAGAGTGAGGGGCTTAGTATTGAAGGATTTGTTTGCACCGCTATGTCTTTGCCTTTGCTTTTATTTAGCAGATGGTATTTCCTTAATTTTAATTTTCTGATGCTTTTGAAGACATCCAACCTTGTATTGGGGTAGTCAAACGAACTAACTGGGCAGTAGGAAAATCCCAAAGCTAACAATTGTTCCTCTGCTTTGTTTAGATCAATGTCAGTTAGATTGATGACTGTTTGACTACTGTGATTTGATTTTTCTATTGTCGTCTCCAATTCCGTCTGGGTGGGCGTGTTTGCGGTTTCCTTGTATCTTCTTGATTTAGCTTTTCGCCTTTCGCGGCGCTTGGTGGATCTGCTTTTTGTTGCCTGCTTTGCTGAGTCCTTGGGTGCAGAGTATTGCGCCTTTCGTACACCAAAAAATCCACCTCCTCCACTAGGGAGATTTTTGCTGGTACTTGCTTGTTCTGTACTCTTGAGTCAACCGTTTCTGCTTCACTACCACATGTAGAACTCCACTCTGAATTAGATGATGTACTGGGTCCTACTTTGTTAGACCCTGCGTTGGTTGTTGCTGTGTCGCCATATTTTGAGACCTTCAGTGCATCATATTTTTTGGCGAATGTGAAGTTACGCCCCGTCTCGTAATCTGTGCCATCACGGTGAAATTTATAGGCTTTTCTCTCCCGTATCTTATCCTCCTCTTTTTCAACCTCTTGTTCATTTCCTCCTTTAGTTTAGTGATTTCTTCAACATTGCCCATTGTGGCTAGTTCTTGATTCAGTGTTTCTATTTGCTCTTGAAGTTTGAGGCGGTCCTTCTCTGCATACTTTACGAGGATTATTACAAGTCTTCTAGACGATTCTAAATTTGTCTCTGCCCACTCCTTCATCATCTCTCTATCCGGATTTTCATAACTTGGGGCAGTTAAAATCCTTAACCCTCGGGGTATTCTTCCAACGTCCAGATACCGTTGGAGTGACTTCGGCCTCCCACCATTTACTTTGTTCTGATTTGCTTAATTTTTCTAAATATTTGATTTTTTCTTTTATGCTGGTATTTCTTTCCCCTGTGATGCATGCTGGGAGATTGAGTCCAAATTGTATACTTTATTGTCACTGAACATATCAGCTGCTGCTGCCTCCCTTTCTTTAAGCGCATCCGCTGACATCGCGCTGTTGTGAGAAATGTCTCTGTTTTGTAACTTTATGCGCGCGGTGAGAGGATTCCTTATCCTATCTGTAATACTCGCTGCCCGGTTCACTGCACACCTTCTCAACCCAGCCGCCCACTCATTCAGGCTTTTCACCCCGTCGAACAACCTCCGGTCAAGCGCAACGCGCGTCCTCCGACTCGAGCTCGCCTACCTTGATGCTGTCCTCGGGTGCAGTCTTTGCCGTTATTTAGGGTGCTGGGGGGCCACGCTGAAAGCAATCCTCCCGGATTAAACTCTTTTCGCCCGGTTACAGGCAGCGGCTCCTTTGATAGCTGTTGGCCACGATTTGGAAGGGGGTCCGTGTTTAGCTGGAGGAGTCCAAAACCAGCTATAAATATCCAGATAACTCTAACTCTTCTTCAAAAAAGACAACGGAGCACGGACCTCAAGTAAAGTGCAGATTTTTAATAAATTGAGTTCTCCATCAGCACTAGCAGCATTACGCGTTTCGCCACAACAAGTGCCTTGATCATATGATGCGCGTTACTGGTCTCACCCTGTTTTTATACATCCGTTTTTTTCAAACTTAATTAGTTAGACCCATTTTTTCTATTTTTTTTTTCTTTCTCTCTTTTTTTCTCTGTTTGCCCTTAAAGTGACAGGTGCCTAAAGTGCATAGTTTGACATAGACATAAACAAAATACTGTTTGGCAGTACTGTTAAGACTTTCAAATGCCATTAGTCTCAATACATAAAAAAAAAATACTGGTTTAAATACCTTAAAATCATGAAACATGGCTAGTAGATATTGATAGTGTGTTTTTCGTTACGTCCATAACATTACGGGGTGGTGCACACTCCGTGGCAGGACGGCCGCATATTACATTCTGCTCCAAAGGTTGTGTGCTATCATAAACAAAGCTGCTGTCTCCGTTCAAGCCTCTGAAGAGAAGCATATGGAGCTTCGAAACGCGTCAGGCATTTCCATTACGGAGCAGCTTCTACAAGCGGATCCTCGTCCCTACCTATCATAAACAAAGCTGCTGATCGAGTGCTACTCACCAGGTGGACAACCTTTGGAGCAGAATGTAATACGCGGCCGTCCTGCCGCGGAGTGTGCACCACCCCGTAATGTTATGGGGGCCACCCGACATGGTAACTATCATGTCGGCTATGTGGACCAGCAGCCGCAAACAGAATTGAGGACGAGTCCACTTGCAGGGTCCATACAGGACAAGATTTGTGTGCTATCCAGACCACATTTCCCACAATGCACAGTCTCATTCGAGCTTCCCATTGGTGGGTGTGGAATATGAAAATGGCGAAGTGGGTTCAGCGTTTGCACACACTGTCTCCGTTCAAGCCTCTGAAGAGAAGCATATGGAGCTTCGAAACGCATCAGGCATTTCCATTACGGAGCAGCTTCTACAAGCGGATCCTCGTCCCTACCTATCATAAACAAAGCTGCTGATCGAGTGCTACTCTCCAGGTGGACAACGTTTGGAGCAGAATGTAATACGCGGCTGTCCTGCCGCAGAGTGTGCACCACCCCGTAATGTTATGGGGGCCACCCAACATGGTAACTATCATGTCGGCTATGTGGACCAGCAGCCGCAAACAGGATTGAGGACGAGTCCACTTGCAGGGTCCATACAGGACAAGATTTGTGTGCTATCCGGACCACATTTCCCACAATGCACAGTCTCATTCGAGCTTCCCATTGGTGGGTGTGCAATATGAAAATGGCGAAGTGGGTTCAGCGTTTGCACACTGTCTTCGTTCAAGCCTCTGAAGACAAGCATATGGAGCTTCAAAACGCGTCAGGCATTTCCATTACGGAGCAGCTTCTACAAGCGGATCCTCGTCCCTACCTATCATAAACAAAGCTGCTGATCGAGTGCTACTCACCAGGTGGACAACCTTTGGAGCAGAATGTAATATGCGGCCGTCCTGCCGCGGAGTGTGCACCACCCCGTAATGTTATGGGGGCCACCCGACATGGTAACTATCATGTCGGCTATGTGGACCAGCAGCCGCAAACAGGATTGAGGATGAGTCCACTTGCAGGGTCCTTACAGGACAAGATTTGTGTGCTATCCGGACCA
Source organism: Calotriton arnoldi (assembly GCA_963921515.1). Classification (NCBI taxonomy): domain Eukaryota; kingdom Metazoa; phylum Chordata; class Amphibia; order Caudata; family Salamandridae; genus Calotriton; species Calotriton arnoldi. The sequence goes on along the minus strand of CAWUFW010003558.1, from coordinate 128,113 downwards.
CATTTCCCACAATGCACAGTCTCATTCGAGCTTCCCATTGGTGGGTGTGCAATATGAAAATGGCGAAGTGGGTTCAGCGTTTGCACACACTGTCTCCGTTCAAGCCTCTGAAGAGAAGCATATGGAGCTTCGAAACGCGTCAGGCCTTTCCATTACGGAGCAGCTTCTACAAGCGGATCCTCGTCCCTACCTATCATAAACAAAGCTGCTGATCGAGTGCTACTCACCAGGTGGACAACCTTTGGAGCAGAATGTAATACGCGGCCGTCCTGCCGCGGATTGTGCACCACCCGTAATGTTATGGGGGCCACCCGACATGGTAACTATCATGTCGGCTATGTGGACCAGCAGCCGCAAACAGGATTGAGGACGGAGTCAACTTGCAGGGTCCATACAGGACAAGATTTGTGTGCTATCCGGACCACATTTCCCACAATGCACAGTCTCATTCGAGCTTCCCATTGGTGGGTGTGCAATATGAAAATGGCGAAGTGGGTTCAGCGTTTGCACACACTGTCTCCATTCAAGCCTCTGAAGAGAAGCATATGGAGCTTCGAAACGCGTCAGGCATTTCCATTACGGAGCAGCTTCTACAAGCGGATCCTCGTCCCTACCTATCATAAACAAAGCTGCTGATCGAGTGCTACTCACCAGGTGGACAACCTTTGGAGCAGAATATCTATCTATCTATCTATCTATCTATCTATCTATCTATCTATCTATCTATATATATATGTGAATGCTCGTATCCCGCGGTAACCCTCCTATTGTTGTAATTAGAATGTAGGTTTACAGTGTATACACCACATGTAACAAGTAGCGTGACAATGCTTATGATGTTCTCCTAATGATTTTATCCATTGAACCCAGCATTAGAACCTAAATGCATTTGTGCATTGTTATATATGCTTTCCTAATGTTGACCCAATGTGGTTACAGAACACATTATACCATATGCCTTCAATACCTAATGATAATCAATGAATTTGGATTCCGTTTGATTGTTATTTTGTGACTTTAAAATAATGCAGTATTTTGTTTATATCTATGCCTTTTGTGCGAGAAACCAGAGATCATGTGATCAACCGCCAACCAATAAATGTATCCCTATCATGTAACGCAGACAAGTGACCAAGGCCACTGTGTTGGCCGAAACGCGTCTGTCTGGCTTGCACCGAACTTGAAAATAAAGCGCTACACTGGCACTAAGCGTATTTCGTTGTCCGTATTACTCTATGTGTGATCGCTACACGTGGGAGTGGTAATTGGATGTTACCCGGGAAACTGGCTTGATTCCCCACTACGGACCCTTCCCCGACAAGACGGCTGATTACCGGCAAGCCACGAGGATTGCAGCTTCAACAGAAGCATTTAAGGATCAGCCCCCTGCTTGACTGCCCGGAGAGCTTCCCGCTTTGCAGTGTTCAAAGGTTACTTCCGCGGTTCGGATGATTCGTGGAAGAACTACGAGACACGCACAGTAAGTCGGGAACATATGGGAATCGTCAACGTGTGCAGGTGGGGAGGTGCTTAACAGTTGCCGTTTGAGATTTTGAAAGTTACTTTGTCTCAACGCGCGATAGACACACAGTTACAACTCAGGTGCAATGTCCAACGATGCGTTACGTGAACGAGAAATGGCAGCAGAAGAATTATTCACTAATCTTCCTAAAGTGAGAGACAACAGTGTTACGGCTAAAAATGACTCGGATTCCAATACCGATGTAAAAGGCTTGTTGAAATCACTTGAGAAAAACAGTAGGAGCGAATTAACAAAATGGTGGGAGGTGAAATCCCTTGAAAAATACCACGAAGCGGGCAGAGTGCCAAGAGGCCTCAGAATCATGCTGGCCCCCAGTTTCGAGAGTCCTAATCCGCTCCTATTAAAAGAATGGGCGGAAAGCAACTTGGAGGCATCCATGCGGTTGGCCTGTTTGCTAATCAAATATGCCAAAATAGACTGTGAAGTCAATCTTAAAGAAATTGCACGCATTCAAAATGACCTTGAAAAACTCACTAATTCCAACAACAAAGAGTTAATCGATACACAGCGTCCGCCTTCCCCCCTTACGCTCCGAAGCCACCGAGATCATCTGCGGCGTACCCCAGGGCTCTTCCCTCAGCCCAACTCTGTTTAACATCTACATGGCACCGCTCGCCCACGTCGCCCGTCGGCACGACCTCAACATCATCTCCTACGCCGATGACACCCAGCTGATCCTCTCCCTCACCAAGGACCCCCACACCGCCAAAACCAACCTTCATGAAGGAATGAAGGCCGTCGCTGAATGGATGAGGAACAGCCGACTGAAGCTGAACTCGCACAAGACGGAGGTCCTCATCCTCGGATCCACTCCTTCGGCCTGGGACGACTCCTGGTGGCCGACCGCACTGGGTACCGCCCCAACAACCACCGACCATGCACGCAACCTAGGGGTCATCCTCGACTCCACCCTCACCATGACTAAACAGGTCAACGCCGTCTCCTCCGCCTGCTTCAACACCCTCCGCATGCTCCGCAGGATCTACAAGTGGATCCCCACTGAAACGAGAAGAACGGTCACCCAGGCCCTCGTCAGCAGCAGGTTGGACTACGGAAACGCCCTCTACGCAGGAGCCTCGGCCAAACTCCTGAGACGGCTCCAACGCATCCAGAACGCCTCTGCACGCCTGATCCTCGACATCCCTCGCCGCAGCCACATCACACCCCACCTGAGAGACCTGCACTGGCTCCCGGTCAACAAGAGGATAACCTTCAAACTCCTCACTCACGCACACAAGGCACTCCACAACACCGGACCAACGTACCTCAACAGACGACTCAGCTTCTACACCCCCACTCGCCAGCTCCGCTCCGCCGACCTCGCCCTCGCCACTGTCCCCCGCTTCCGAAGAGCGACCTCCGGTGGCAGATCGTTCTCCCACCTCGCCGCCAAGACCTGGAACACCCTCCCCATCCACCTACGGCAGACCCAAGACCTGCTGATCTTCAGAAAACTCCTCAAGACCTGGCTTTTCGAGCAGTAGCAGCATTCCCCACCCCAGCACCTTGAGACCCTCACGGGTGAGTAGTGCGCTTTACAAATGATATGATTGATTGATTGATTGATTGATAAAAGCATCAAGGAAATGAATGAGCGTTTAAAAAAACAAGATGTGATTAAAAGTAGAAAGGCATATAAATTCACGCGCGACAAAAATGACTACGAACAGGGGCAAGTGTTCACCTTCGCGCGCAAATATGATTTTTTGAAAAAACAAAAAACCAAGAGTGAAGTAACCAAACAACAACAAGTTACCGCCAGTACCAACGACGGTACATACTCCTCCACATCTGATGTGAGCACAATTCCCAGCGACACTGAATCGGAGCGAAGTGGGGAATATGTGCTCAACTCAAGACCAGAAATGGAACATCTTACTTATGCGGAAGAAATGGATTTTATCCGGGAACAGCGCAAACAGACCTTACGACCGAGAAACACGAATGCATCACAAAACAACAAAAAAGAAATATCCGAAGGCGCGAAAGGCGCAAATGCCTCAGGATCAAGAGGAAGGGGGCAACAAAAGAGACGCTAGTAACCCCATCAACCTCAGTAGAAAATACGATCATCAATTTAACCAACATTGAACTTAACAAGGCGGAAAAACAACTGCTTGCCCTAGGGTTAAGTTATTGCCCTGAGAGCAATTTTGATTATTGCGACACCCGTATCGATGTTTTTAAATTCATATGCAAACTTAAGTTTAAAAAATTCTTTAACATCAAGAATAGCGCAACCAAAGATAAAGAACAAGAACCCCCACGCCCAGGATCTCAGGCTGGATTAACCGCTGGAGAAATTCCGTTGCTGAAAACATTGCATGCACTACGAGACGACTTAACTGAGGGCAATCCAGTGCACAGTAGTACTCAAAACCTATTGGAATTTGAAGGAATCGATATTTCAACTGCAGGGCAAAGCCCCTTCAAAGCCCCATCTACTTTCATGCCAGTCATGCCTCGAGATGCCTTTGACATCTTTCACGACAGAGTGACTGATGAATTAAAAAAGCTATATCGGAAATCCAAAAAGAATGCCAAAAGCCCTAATCAACAAACGTCCCGATACTTCCAACTTATGAATAAGTTAAAAAACATCTCGGAAGTCATAATCAATAAGTCGGACAAGGGAGGAAATATTGTTTTGTGGGGCAAGGAGGACTATAAGGCAGAGGCTTACCGACATTTGAACAACGAATTATGCTATAAAAAAATCAGCACAGCGGAAGTAAAAAGGATCAGTAAGAACTATAAAGATGAATTGAATATATGGAGGAAAGAAGGCATAACGAACACCCGATCATGCCTAACATTTATTTCATCCCTAAGGTTCACAAAGGGGTGAAACCGATCCCTGGGAGACCGATTATCTCCGCTTAAAAACAGTATTTTTGAATGTACTTCAAAATATGTTGATTATTACCTGCACGAACACGATATCAATCTCCCGACTTACATACGTGACACCAATGATTTTTTGTTCAAACTGAGTATGCAAACATGGTCAGATGAGTATTTATTACTTACTTTAGACATCACTGCCCTTTATACCAGTATTAGACATGAAGACGGGACAAAGGCAGTTGAACACTATTTGAACAAAAGACCTATAACCATGTATATCCACAACTGTATGCTACTCAAAATGATAGGTTGGTGTCTCACTAACAATGTGTTCATGTTTGATGGAAATGTATATCAGCAAACGCAAGGCGTAGCTATGGGGGCGTGCTTCTCCCCCAGCTACGCTTGTCTGCATGTTGGCTGGTGGGAGGAGCACGTCCTACAGGTACAGCATAGTCAGGCCTGGACCAATCATGTCATCAAGTGGTGGCGTTATATAGATGACGTTTTTATAATTTGGCGTGGAACAGAAAACCAGGCCAAGATATTTGTAGATAACATCAATAAGAATGAACTGAATTTGAACTTTACTTCCCACATTGACAAAACCATGGCCAACTTTTTAGACATTACGGTGTATATCAAAGAAAACCAAATTGAAACATGCCTATATAGGAAACCCACAGCTGGGAACACATTGCTGCATGCTACCAGTTTCCACCCGCAGCATACCATTACCAGTATACCATATGGGGAGTTTTTATGGATTCGTAGGGCATGTAGCTCTAATGAGGACCTAATATACCACCAACAAGCAGCAAAACAAAGGTTTTTAGAAAGAGGATACAACCCCAGAAATTTGGACTTAGCTATTAAGAAAGCCAACACCAAAGATAGATTGTCCATATTAAAAAGGTAGCAGTAGGAAAATTCCCACAGAGGAGATACAGGGTCAGTTGGTATTAATAACCCAGAGCCTGAACCTTGTAGACTTATTACCACCTATAGTAAGCAAGCCAATGCCATAAAATCCATTATCAGTGCACAATGGCCTATTGTCCTAACTGATAACACCCTGAGACAAATACTTCCGAACAGACCCAATTTGACCTTCAGAAAAGCCTACTCTATGCACAACGACCTCGATAAGGCTAGCCCTGAATGCGATAACAGCAACAAAAAAATCAGCTGGTTATCCCCGAAAAAAGGTTTTTTCAAATGTAGCACTTGCTGTGCCTGCAAGTTCGGAGTCAACACCACCTCCTATTACACGGCCTTCAATACTAAACCCAGTAAACTGAAAGGCCATTTCACATGCAGGACGGACTATGCTGTCTACGTTTTACAATGTGGCTGTGGATTTAAGTATGTAGGCAGTACTAAACTACAGGTTCATTTACGTATTTTACAGCACTTACATGCTATTGTTAATTCCGACCCAGCATACCCAGTGGCGCGACATTTTAAACTGGAACATAATAACAATCTTGAAAGTTTCCAGTATTATGTGATTGATACTGTCCCATTAACAAGAGAGGGGGTAATCGTGAGAAAAAACTGAGGCGGCTTGAATCAAGATATATAGTTGAGCTCGACACTAAATACCCCCAGGGTATGAATACAGGGGAGGACTTACACAACTGCCTGTGAAGTTTCATTACACAGTAGGCTATCAGTATTCACCATAGGCCTGGTTTTTTACAGTATCAACTTCGAAGATTATTCTCTAAATAGTGGTTTCTTATGTATGAAATTGTTAAGTAACACACTGTAGTCTCACTAGGAATTTTTATTAACCAACTGTATCTGCATGTTTATGCCATGACATGTTTTGTTTTTAACTTTGCACGTTTGACACTTTTTTTCCACTTAACAGTGATACATTGGTACCGCACATTATTGAAGAAATCGGATGAATATCCTGACAATATGGGCATATGATTACAAGGTGTTGTACAATGCAGTATTTGCTCAGTTTTATTGTTGTAATTAGAATGTAGGTTTACAGTGTATACACCACATGTAACAAGTAGCGTGACAATGCTTATGATGTTCTCCTAATGATTTTATCCATTCAACCCAGCATTAGAACCTAAATGCATTTGTGAATTGTTATATATGCTTTCCTAATGTTGACCCAATGTGGTTACAGAACACATTATACCATATGCCTTCAATACCTAATGATAGTCAATGAATTTGGATTCCGTTTGATTATTTTGTGACTTTAAAATAATGCAGTATTTTGTTTATATATATGCCTTTTGCGCGAGAAACCAGAGATCATGTGATCAATTGTCAACCAATAAATGTATCCCTATCACGTAACGCAGACAAGTGACCAAGGCCACTGTGTTGGCCGAAACTCGTCTGTCTGGCTTGCACCGAACTTGAAAATAAAGCGCTACACTGGCACTAAGCGTATTTCGTTGTCCGTATTACTCTATGTGTGATCGCTACACGTGGGAGTGGTAATTGGATATATATATATATATATTCACTGAAAAAACCATAGGTTTTAGGGACAGTTATAGTTAGTTGGACATTGCACTCGTACAAAACCCGTGAAATTCCCCTGTTATAGTTAGTTCAGCTAACTATAACTCGCGCCCCGCAATGCACTGCTGATGACGTCACATATTACATCACTCATGACATGGTCAGTGACATCACTGATGACATCACTGATGACATCTCAAATGACATCACTGATGACATCATCCAGTGACTGTGTTTCTGTAAAGTTTAAATATGTTTAATATATATAGGGAAAGGCGTATTGAAGAATGAGTGGGTGTATAAGTGTCTGAATGGATGATTTAGTACGTGAGTGACTGACTCTACAAGTGAGTGTTTAAACGTATCTTACTGAATGCATGGGTTAGTGACTAAACTGTGTGAATGTCTGTATCTGTCTGTTTGTTGGTGTGTAAGTGGATGCATGGATTTGCGAATAGCTACATGAGTGTCTATATGGGTTATTGATTGGTTCTCTGAGTATCTGTATGGCTGCCTGAGTGTTTGTGTGGGTGGGGTGTGTGTGACTCTATACATAGATGTGTGAGTGGGTGATTCACTGGGTGCATGATTTCAAGAGTGCATCTGTGATGGACTGCTTGGGTGGGTGAGTGTGTGTATGGGTGTGTTAGTGAGTGAATGTATATCTCAGTGGTACATGTGCGAGTAACTACATATGTAAAAGGCAGTATATATGTGTGTTAGAGTATTTAAATGGCTATAAGTGAGAGTGTGTTATTGTGAGAGTGGCTGTATGGATGCGTGTGTGCTTGTATCAGTTATTGTATAAGAGCGTAAGAATGTGCTAGTATTTGTATGAGTAAGTGAGCTGGTGTGTGTATAACTGTATAGGTGAGTAAATGGGTGTGTGATTAATTTTTTGCATGACTGACTAGGTGTGTGAGTACCTCTATGGATGAGTGGCGGTGTGTGAGTGTTTATATAGGTGTATGAGTGCATATGATAGTCCTGTACTGAGTGACTGTAAGTATGAGTGACTGTACAGGTGAGTGAGTGGATGTGTGTGTAGACCTAAGAATCAGTGAGTGGGTATGTAGTTTTTGGTGTTGGAGTGTCTATGGTTTTGAGAATGGCAGTCTGTAATTTAGAGTGGGTGTATCAAAAGTTATATTAGGGTGTGAGAAGATGCATGAAATTATCACATGGATGATGTCATCAGTGATGTCATTTGAGATGTCATCAGTGATGTCATCAGTGATGTCACTGACCATGTCATGAGTGATGTAATATGTGACGTCATCAGCAGTGCATTGCGGGGCGCGAGTTATAGTTAGCTGAACTAACTATAACAGGGGAATTTCACGGGTTTTGTACGAGTGCAATGTCCAACTAACTATAACTGTCCCTAAAACCTATGGTTTTTTCAGTGAATTTCAAAGGTTTTTAAATGCTAATTTCTAACTATAATGTGTCTGAAACCTATGGTTTTTTCGGTGAATTTCAAAGGTTTTTTAAATGCTAATTTCTAACTATAACGTGCCTGAAACCTATGGTTTTTTCAGTGAATTTCAAAGGTTTTTTAAATGCTAATTTCTAACTATAACGTGCCTGAAACCTATGGTTTTTTCAGTGAATTTCAAAGGTTTTTTAAATGCTAATTTCTAACTATAACGTGCCTGAAACCTATGATTTTTTAAGTGAATTTCAAAGGTTTTTTAAATGCTAGTTTCTAACTATGCCAACAGAGGTAGGACATGTGAAGAAAGAAGAAAAAACGCACAGAAAGAAGCAAAAGATGTGCAGAAAGAACCAACAGAGGAGCAGAAAGAGGCCTTGTTGCAAAATCATCCTGTGCCCACAACTTTTTCAGACGGGTACTGGTGGTAACTGACTCTGACTAACCAGAGCCAGTGCGCGTTTGCACAGTGGTGAAGGAGGGGGGCCTGAGGTGACATGTGTGCAAACGCGCCCCGTGGCGCGTTTTAAGTTGCGGGATTAAGTCCCCTTGAATCCTGAGGGTCCCTGGGGCCCAACTAGCCCCCAGGTACCTACAGTTAGGACCACAGAGCTGAGTTGCAGAGAGGCGTTCCGAGGCCACGCACCTTTTTCACCTCTCTGCAACGCAACTCTGTTGTGCTTACTGAAGGTACCTGGTGGGCTAGTTGGCCCCCAGGATTCAAAGGGAATTAACTCCCCAACTTAAAACGCACCACAGGGCGTGTTTGCGCACATGTCACCTGAGGCCCCGCCCCCTCCCTTCACCACTGTGCAAACGCGCCCCGTGGCGCGTTTTAAGTTGGGGGATTAGGTCACCTTGAATCCTGAGAGTCCCTGGGGCCCAACTAGCCCACCAGGTACTTCCAGTAAGCACCACAGGCCTGCGTTGCAACGCCTGTAACAAATTGTGCAGTTGTGTTTAGGTAGTGAAGAGGGTCGTGCTGGGGGTAGTGTTTTAGGGTTTAGGGTAGTGCAGTGGTGTTTGTGTAGTGTAGGGGGTCATGCTGGGGGTAGATTTAGGGTTTAGGGTAGTGCAGTGGTGTTTGGGTAGTGTAGGGAGTCGTGCTGGGGGAGTGTTTTAGGGTTTAGGGTAGTACAGTGGTGTTTGGGTAGTGTAGGGGGTCGTGCTGGGGGTTAGTGTTTTAGGGTTTTAGGGTTTAGGGTAGTGCAGTGGTGTTTGGGTAGTGTAGGGGATACTGCTGGGGGTAGTGTTTTAGGGTTTAGGGTAGTGCAATGGTGTTTGGGTAGTGTAGGGGTACTGCTGGGGGTAGTGTTTTAGGGTTTAGGGTAGTGCAGTGGTGTTTGGGTAGCGTAGGGGGTACTGCTGGGGGTAGTGTTTTATGGTTTAGGGTAGTGCAGTGGGGTTTGGGTAGTGTAGGGGTTCGTGCTGGGGTAGTTTTTTAGGGTTTAGGGTAGTGCAGTGGTGTTTGTGTAGTGTAGGAGGTCGTGTTTTAGGGTTTAGGGTAGTGCAGTGGTCTTTGGGTAGTGTAGGGAGTCGTGCGGGGGTAGTGTTTTAGGGATTAAGGTAGTGCATTGGTATTTGGGTAGTGTAGGGGGTCATGCGGGGGTAGTGTTTTAGGGTTTAGGGCAGTGCAGTGGTGTTTAGGTACGTACGGTGTTCGGGCAGTGTAGTGGTCTTTGGGTAGTGTAGGGGGTTGTGCGGGGGTAGTGTTTTAGGGATTAGGGTAGTGCATTGGTATTTGGGTAGTGTAGGGGGTCATGCGGGGGTAGTGTTTTAGGGTTCAGTGCAGTGGTGTTTAGGTAGTGTAGGGGGTCGTGCTGGGGGAGTGTTTTAGGGTTTAGGGAAGTGCAGTGGTGTTCGGGTAGTGTAGGGGGTCGTGCTGGGGGAGTGTTTTAGGGTTTAGGGCAGTGCAGTCGTGTTCGGGTAGTGTAGGGGGTCGTGCTGGGGGAGTATTTTAGGGTTTAGGGTAGTGCAGTGGTGTTCGGGTAGTGTAGGGGGTCATGCTGGGGGTAGTGTTCTAGGGTTTAGGGCAGTGCAGTGGTGTTCGGGCAGTGTAGGGGGTCGTGCTGGGGGTGGTGTTTTAGGGTTTAGGGCAGTGCAGTGGTGTTTGGACAGTGTAGGGGGTCGTGCTGGGGGTGGTGTTTCAGGGTTTAGGGCAGTGCAGTGGTGTTCGGGCAGTGTAGGGGGTCGTGCAGGGGTGGTGTTTCAGGGTTTAGGGCAGTGCAGTGGTGTTCGGGCAGTGTAGGGGGTCGTGCAGGGGTGGTGTTTCAGGGTTTAGGGCAGTGGTGTTCGGGCAGTGTAGGGGGTCATGCTGGGGGTGGTGTTTCAGGGTTTGGGGCAGTGCAGTGGTGTTCGAGCAGTAAAGGGGGTCGTGCTGGGGGTGGTGTTTCAGGGTTTAGGGCAGTGCAGTGGTGTTCCGGCAGTGTAGGGGGTCGTGCAGGGGTGGTGTTTCAGGGTTTAGTGCAGTGGTGTTCGGGCAGTGTAGGGGGTCGTGCTGGGGTGGTGTTTCAGGGTTTAGGGCAGTGCAGTGGTGTTCGGGCAGTGTAGGGTGTCGTGCTGAGGGGTGGTGTTTCAGGGTTTAGGGCAGTGCAGTAGTGTTTGGGCAGTGTAGAGGGTCGTGCTGGGGGGAGTATTTTAGGGTTTAGGGTAGTGCAGTGGTGTTCGGGTAGTGTAGGGGGTCATGCTGGGGGTAGTGTTCTAGGGTTTAGGGCAGTGCAGTGGTGTTCGGGCAGTGTAGGGGGTCGTGCTGGGGGTGGTGTTTTAGGGTTTAGGGCAGTGCAGTGGTGTTCGGGCAGTGTAGGGGGTCGTCTTGGGGGTGGTGTTTCAGGGTTTAGGGCAGTGCAGTGGTGTTCGGGCAGTGTAGGGGGTCGTGCAGGGGTGGTGTTTCAGGGTTTAGGGCAGTGGTGTTCGGGCAGTGTAGGGGTCATGCTGGGGGTGGTGTTTCAGGGTTTGGGGCAGTGCAGTGGTGTTCGAGCAGTAAAGGGGGTCGTGCTGGGGGTGGTGTTTCAGGGTTTAGGGCAGTGCAGTGGTGTTCCGGCAGTGTAGGGGGTCGTGCAGGGGGTGGTGTTTCAGGGTTTAGTGCAGTGGTGTTCGGGCAGTGTAGGGGGTCGTGCTGGGGTGGTGTTTCAGGGTTTAGGGCAGTGCAGTGGTGTTCGGGCAGTGTAGGGTGTCGTGCTGAGGGGTGGTGTTTCAGGGTTTAGGGCAGTGCAGTAGTGTTTGGGCAGTGTAGAGGGTCATGCTGGGGGAGTGTTTTAGGGTTTAGGGCAGTGCAGTCGTGTTCGGGTAGTGTAGGGGGTCGTGCTGGGGGAGTATTTTAGGGTTTAGGGTAGTGCAGTGGTGTTCGGGTAGTGTAGGGGGTCATGCTGGGGGTAGGGTTCTAGGGTTTAGGGCAGTGCAGTGATGTTCGGGCAGTGTAGGGGGTTGTGCTGGGGGTGGTGTTTAGGGTTTAGGGCAGTGCAGTGGTGTTCGGGCAGTGTAGGGGGTCGTCTTGGGGGTGGTGTTTCAGGGTTTAGGGCAGTGCAGTGGTGTTCGGGCAGTGTAGGGGGTCGTGCAGGGGTGGTGTTTCAGGGTTTAGGGCAGTGGTGTTCGGGCAGTGTAGGGGGTCATGCTGGGGGTGGTGTTTCAGGGTTTAGGGCAGTGGTGTTCGAGCAGTAAAGGGGGTGATGCTGGGGGTGGTGTTTCAGGGTTTAGGGCAGTGCAGTGGTGTACGGGCAGTGTAGGGGCGGTGCAGGGGGTGGTGTTTCAGGGTTTAGGGCAGTGCAGTGGTGTTCGGGCAGTGTAGGGGGTGGTGCAGGGGGTGGTGTTTCAGGGTTTAGGGCAGTGCAGTGGTGTTCGGGCAGTGTAGGGGGTCGTGCAGGGGGTGGTGTTTCAGGGTTTAGGGCAGTGCAGTGGTGTTCGGGCAGTGTAGGGGGCGGTGCAGGGGGTGGTGTTTCAGGGTTTAGGGCAGTACAGTGTTGTTCGGGCATTGTAGGGGGTGGTGCTGGGGCTAGTGTTTCAGGGTTTAGGGCAGTGCAGTGGTGTTCGGGCAGTGTAGGGGGTCGTGCTGGGGCTGGTGTTTCAGGGTTTAGGGCAGTGCAGTGGTGTTCGGGCAGTGTAGGGGGTCGTGCTGGGGCTTGTGTTTCAGGGTTTAGGGCAGTGCAGTGGTGTTCGGGCAGTGTAGGGGGTCGTGCTGGGGCTGGTGTTTCAGGGTTTAGGGCAGTGCAGTGGTGTTCGGGCAGTGTAGGGGGTCTTGCTGGGGCTGGTGTTTCAGAGTCTAGGGCAATGCAGTGGTGTTCGGGCAGTGTAGGGGGTCTTGCTGGGGCTGGTGTTTCAGGGTTTAGGGCAGTGCAGTGGTGTTCGGGCAGTGTAGGGGGTCGTGCTGGGGGTGGTGTTTCAGGGTTTAGGGCAGTGCAGTGGTGTTCGGGCAGTGTAGGGGGTCGTGCTGGGGCTAGTGTTTCAGGGTTTAGGGCAGAGCAATGGTGCTCAGGCAGTGTAGGGGGTTGTGCTGGGGGTGATGTTTCAGGGTTTATGGCAGTGCAGTGGTATTAGGGCAGTGTAGGGGGTCGTGCTGGGGGTGGTGTTTCAGGGTTTAGGGCAGTGCAGTGGTGTTCCGGCAGTGTAGGGGGTCGTGCAGGGGTGGTGTTTCAGGGTTTAGTGCAGTGGTGTTCGTGCAGTGTAGGGGGTCGTGCTGGGGTGGTGTTTCAGGGTTTAGGGCAGTGCAGTGGTGTTCGGGCAGTGTAGGGTGTCGTGCTGAGGGTGGTGTTTCAGGGTTTAGGGCAGTGCAGTAGTGTTTGGGCAGTGTAGGGGGTCGTGCAGGGGGTGGTGTTTCAGGGTTTAGGGCAGTGCAGTGGTGTTCGGGCAGTGTACGGGGTTGTGCTGGGGCTGGTGTTTCAGGGTTTAGGGCAGTGCAGTGGTGTGCGGGCAGTGTACGGGGTTGTGCTGGGGCTGGTGTTTCAGGGTTTAGGGCAGTGCAGTGGTGTTCGGGCAGTGTAGGGGGTCGTGCTGGGGGTGGTGTTTCAGGGTTTAGGGCAGTGCAGTGGTGTTCGGGCAGTGTAGGGGGTCGTGCTGGGGCTGGTGTTTCAGGGTTTAGGGCAGTGGTGTTCGGGCAGTGTAGGGGGTCATGCTGGGGGTGGTGTTTCAGGGTTTAGGGCAGTGGTGTTCGAGCAGTAAAGGGGGTGATGCTGGGGGTGGTGTTTCAGGGTTTAGGGCAGTGCAGTGGTGTTCGGGCAGTGTAGGGGGCGGTGCAGGGGGTGGTGTTTCAGGGTTTAGGGCAGTGCAGTGGTGTTCGGGCAGTGTAGGGGGTGGTGCAGGGGGTGGTGTTTCAGGGTTTAGGGCAGTGCAGTGGTGTTCAGGCAGTGTAGGGGGTCGTGCAGGGGGTGGTGTTTCAGGGTTTAGGGCAGTGCAGTGGTGTTCGGGCAGTGTAGGGGGTCGTGCAGGGGGTGGTGTTTCAGGGTTTAGGGCAGTGCAGTGGTGTTCGGGCAGTGTAGGGGGCGGTGCAGGGGTGGTGTTTCAGGGTTTAGGGCAGTACAGTGTTGTTCGGGCATTGTAGGGGGTGGTGCTGGGGCTAGTGTTTCAGGGTTTAGGGCAGTGCAGTGGTGTTCGGGCAGTGTAGGGGGTCGTGCTGGGGCTGGTGTTTCAGGGTTTAGGGCAGTGCAGTGGTGTTCGGGCAGTGTAGGGGGTCGTGCTGGGGCTTGTGTTTCAGGGTTTAGGGCAGTGCAGTGGTGTTCGGGCAGTGTAGGGGGTCGTGCTGGGGCTGGTGTTTCAGGGTTTAGGGCAGTGCAGTGGTGTTCGGGCAGTGTAGGGGTCTTGCTGGGGCTGGTGTTTCAGAGTCTAGGGCAATGCAGTGGTGTTCGGGCAGTGTAGGGGGTCTTGCTGGGGCTGGTGTTTCAGGGTTTAGGGCAGTGCAGTGGTGTTCGGGCAGTGTAGGGGGTCGTGCTGGGGGTGGTGTTTCAGGGTTTAGGGCAGTGCAGTGGTGTTCGGGCAGTGTAGGGGGTCATGCTGGGGCTAGTGTTTCAGGGTTTAGGGCAGAGCAATGGTGCTCAGGCAGTGTAGGGGGTTGTGCTGGGGGTGATGTTTCAGGGTTTAGGGCAGTGGTGTTCGAGCAGTAAAGGGGGTGATGCTGGGGGTGGTGTTTCAGGGTTTAGGGCAGTGCAGTGGTGTTCGGGCAGTGTAGGGGGTCGTGCTGGGGCTGGTGTTTCAGGGTTTAGGGCAGTGCAGTGGTGTTCGGGCAGTGTAGGGGGTCTTGCTGGGGCTGGTGTTTCAGAGTCTAGGGCAATGCAGTGGTGTTCGGGCAGTGTAGGGGGTCTTGCTGGGGCTGGTGTTTCAGGGTTTAGGGCAGTGCAGTGTTGTTCGGGCAGTGTAGAGGGCGGTGCAGGGGGTGGTGTTTCAGGGTTTAGGGCAGTACAGTGTTGTTCGGGCATTGTAGGGGGTGGTGCTGGGGCTAGTGTTTCAGGGTTTAGGGCAGTGCAGTGGTGTTCGGGCAGTGTAGGGGGTCATGCTGGGGCTGGTGTTTCAGGGTTTAGGGCAGTGCAGTGGTGTTCGGGCAGTGTAGGGGGTCGTGCTGGGGCTTGTGTTTCAGGGTTTAGGGCAGTGCAGTGGTGTTCGGGCAGTGTAGGGGGTCGTGCTGGGGCTGGTGTTTCAGGGTTTAGGGCAGTGCAGTGGTGTTCGGGCAGTGTAGGGTGTCTTGCTGGGGCTGGTGTTTCAGAGTCTAGGGCAATGCAGTGGTGTTCGGGCAGTGTAGGGGGTCTTGCTGGGGCTGGTGTTTCAGGGTTTAGGGCAGTGCAGTGGTGTTCGGGCAGTGTAGGGGGTCGTGCTGGGGGTGGTGTTTCAGGGTTTAGGGCAGTGCAGTGGTGTTCGGGCAGTGTAGGGGGTCGTGCTGGGGCTAGTGTTTCAGGGTTTAGGGCAGAGCAATGGTGCTCAGGCAGTGTAGGGGGTTGTGCTGGGGGTGATGTTTCAGGGTTTATGGCAGTGCAGTGGTGTTAGGGCAGTGTAGGGGGTCGTGCTGGGGGTGGTGTTTCAGGGTTTAGGGCAGTGCAGTGGTGTTCCGGCAGTGTAGGGGGTCGTGCAGGGGGTGGTGTTTCAGGGTTTAGTGCAGTGGTGTTCGTGCAGTGTAGGGGGTCGTGCTGGGGTGGTGTTTCAGGGTTTAGGGCAGTGCAGTGGTGTTCGGGCAGTGTAGGGTGTCGTGCTGAGGGGTGGTGTTTCAGGGTTTAGGGCAGTGCAGTAGTGTTTGGGCAGTGTAGGGGGTCGTGCAGGGGGTGGTGTTTCAGGGTTTAGGGCAGTGCAGTGGTGTTCGGCCAGTGTAGGTAGTCTTGCTGGGGGTGGTGTTTCAGGGTTTAGGGCAGTGCAGTAGTTTTCGGGCAGTGTAGGCGGTCGTGCTGGGGCTGGTGTTTCAGGGTTTAGGGCAGTGCAGTGGTGTTCGGGCAGTGTACGGGGTTGTGCTGGGGCTGGTGTTTCAGGGTTTAGGGCAGTGCAGTGGTGTGCGGGCAGTGTACGGGGTTGTGCTGGGGCTGGTGTTTCAGGGTTTAGGGCAGTGCAGTGGTGTTCGGGCAGTGTAGGGGGTCGTGCTGGGGGTGGTGTTTCAGGGTTTAGGGCAGTGCAGTGGTGTTCGGGCAGTGTAGGGGGTCGTGCTGGGGCTGGTGTTTCAGGGTTTAGGGCAGTGCAGTGGTGTTCGGGCAGTGTAGGGGGTCGTGCTGGGGCTGGTGTTTCAGCGTTTTGGGCAGAGCAGTGGTGTTCGGGCAGTGTAGGGGGTCGTGCTGGGGCTGGTGTTTCAGGGTTTAGGGCAGTGCAGTGGTGTTCGGGCAGTGTAGGGGGTCTTGCTGGGGGTGGTGTTTCAGGGTTTAGGGCAGTGGTGTTCGGGCAGTGTAGGGGTTCTTGCTGGGGGTGATGTTTCAGGGTTTAGGGCAGTGCAGTGGTGTTCGGGCAGTGTAGGGGGTCGTGCTGGGGCTGGTGTTTCAGGGTTTAGGGCGGTGCAGTGGTGTTCGGGCAGAGTAGGGGGTCTTGCTGGGGGTAGTGTTTCAGGGTTTAGGGCAGTGCAGTAGTGTTCGGGCAGTGTAGGATGTCGTGCAGGGGGTGGTGTTTCAGGGTTTAGGGCAGTGCAGTGGTGTTCTGGCAGTGTAGGGGGTCATGCTGGGGGTGGGGTTTCAGGGTTTAGGGCAGTACAGTGGTGTTCGGGCAGTGTAGGTAGTCTTGCTGGGGGTGGTGTTTCAGGGTTTAGGGCAGTGCAGTAGTTTTCGGGCAGTGTTGGCGGTCGTGCTGGGGCTGGTGTTTCAGGGTTTAGGGCAGTGCAGTGGTGTTCGGGCAGTGTACGGGGTTGTGCTGGGGCTGGTGTTTTAGGGTTTAGGGCAGTGCAGTGGTGTTCGGGCAGTGTAGGGGGTCGTGCTGGGGCTGGTGTTTCAGGGTTTTGGGCAGAGCAGTGGTGTTCGGGCAGTGTAGGGGGTCGTGCTGGGGGTGGTGTTTCAGGGTTTAGGGCAGTGCAGTGGTGTTCGGGCAGTGTAGGGGTCTTGCTGGGGGTGGTGTTTCAGGGTTTAGGGCAGTGGTGTTCGGGCAGTGTAGGGGTTCTTGCTGGGGGTGATGTTTCAGGGTTTAGGGCAGTGCAGTGGTGTTCGGGCAGTGTAGGGGTCTTGCTGGGGGTAGTGTTTCAGGGTTTAGGGCGGTGCAGTGGTGTTCGGGCAGTGTAGGGGGTCTTGCTGGGGGTAGTGTTTCAGGGTTTAGGGCAGTGCAGTAGTGTTCGGGCAGTGTAGGATGTTGTGCAGGGGTGGTGTTTCAGGGTTTAGGGCAGTGCAGTGGTGTTCTGGCAGTGTAGGGGGTCATGCTGGGGGTGGGGTTTCAGGGTTTAGGGCAGTACAGTGGTGTTCGGGCAGTGTAGGGGGTCGTGCAGGGGGTGGTGTTTCAGGGTAGTGCAGTGGTGTTCGGGCAGTGTAGGGGGTCGTGCTGGGGCTGGTGTTTCAGGGTTTAGGGCAGTGCAGTGGTGTTCAGGCAGTGTAGGGGGTCTTGCTGGGGGTGATGTTTCAGGGTTTAGGGCAGTGGTGTTCGGGCAGTGTAGGGGGTCTTGCTGGGGGTGATGTTTCAGGGTTTAGGGCAGTGCAGTGGTGTTCGGGCAGTGTAGGGGGTCTTGCTGGGGGTAGTGTTTCAGGGTTTAGGGCAGTGCAGTGGTGTTCGTGCAGTATAGGGGTCGTGCTGGGGATGGTGTTTCTGGGTTTAGGGCAGTGCAGTAGTGTTCGAGCAGTGTAGGGGGTTGTGCAGGGGTGGTGTTTCAGGGTTTAGGGCAGTGCAGTGGTGCTCGGGCAGTGTACGGGTCGTGCTGGCGGGAGTGTTTCAGTGTGTAGGTCAGACCAGTGGTGTTCGGGCAGTGTAGGGGGTCATGCATGGGGTGGTGTTTCAGGGTTTAGGGCAGTGCAGTGGTGTTCGGGCAGTGTAGGGTGTTGTGCTGGGGCTGGTGTTTCAGGGTTCAGGGCTGTGCAGTGGTGTTCAGGCAGTGTAGGGGGTCGTGCTGAGGCTGGTGTTTCACGGTTTAGGGCAGTGCAGTGGTGTTCGGGCAGTGTAGGGGGTCGTGCTGGGGCTGGTGTTTCAGGGTTTAGGGCAGTGCAGTGGTGTTCGGGCAGTGTAGGCGGTCGTGCTGGGTCTGGTGTTTCAGGGTTTAGGGCAGTGCAGTGGTGTTCGGGCAGTGTAGGGGGTCGTGCTGGGGCTGGTGTTTCAGGGTTTAGGGCAGTGCAGTGGTGTTCTGGCAGTGTAGGGGGTCATGCTGGGGGTGGGGTTTCAGGGTTTAGGGCAGTACAGTGGTGTTCGGGCAGTGTAGGTAGTCTTGCTGGGGGTGGTGTTTCAGGGTTTAGGGCAGTGCAGTAGTTTTCGGGCAGTGTTGGCGGTCGTGCTGGGGCTGGTGTTTCAGGGTTTAGGGCAGTGCAGTGGTGTTCGGGCAGTGTACGGGGTTGTGCTGGGGCTGGTGTTTTAGGGTTTAGGGCAGTGCAGTGGTGTTCGGGCAGTGTAGGGGGTCGTGCTGGGGCTGGTGTTTCAGGGTTTTGGGCAGAGCAGTGGTGTTCGGGCAGTGTAGGGGGTCGTGCTGGGGGTGGTGTTTCAGGGTTTAGGGCAGTGCAGTGGTGTTCGGGCAGTGTAGGGGGTCTTGCTGGGGGTGGTGTTTCAGGGTTTAGGGCAGTGGTGTTCGGGCAGTGTAGGGGTTCTTGCTGGGGGTGATGTTTCAGGGTTTAGGGCAGTGCAGTGGTGTTCGGGCAGTGTAGGGGGTCTTGCTGGGGGTAGTGTTTCAGGGTTTAGGGCGGTGCAGTGGTGTTCGGGCAGTGTAGGGGGTCTTGCTGGGGGTAGTGTTTCAGGGTTTAGGGCAGTGCAGTAGTGTTCGGGCAGTGTAGGATGTTGTGCAGGGGTGGTGTTTCAGGGTTTAGGGCAGTGCAGTGGTGTTCTGGCAGTGTAGGGGGTCATGCTGGGGGTGGGGTTTCAGGGTTTAGGGCAGTACAGTGGTGTTCGGGCAGTGTAGGGGGTCGTGCAGGGGGTGGTGTTTCAGGGTAGTGCAGTGGTGTTCGGGCAGTGTAGGGGGTCGTGCTGGGGCTGGTGTTTCAGGGTTTAGGGCAGTGCAGTGGTGTTCAGGCAGTGTAGGGGGTCTTGCTGGGGGTGATGTTTCAGGGTTTAGGGCAGTGGTGTTCGGGCAGTGTAGGGGGTCTTGCTGGGGGTGATGTTTCAGGGTTTAGGGCAGTGCAGTGGTGTTCGGGCAGTGTAGGGGGTCTTGCTGGGGGTAGTGTTTCAGGGTTTAGGGCAGTGCAGTGGTGTTCGTGCAGTATAGGGGGTCGTGCTGGGGATGGTGTTTCTGGGTTTAGGGCAGTGCAGTAGTGTTCGAGCAGTGTAGGGGGTTGTGCAGGGGGTGGTGTTTCAGGGTTTAGGGCAGTGCAGTGGTGTTCGGGCAGTGTAGGGGGTCGCGCTGGGGGGGGTGTTTCAGGGTTTAGGGCAGTGCAGTGGTGTTCGGGCAGTGTAGGGGGTCATGCATGGGGTGGTGTTTCAGGGTTTAGGGCAGTGCAGTGGTGTTCAGGCAGTGTAGGGTGTTGTGCTGGGGCTGGTGTTTCAGGGTTCAGGGCTGTGCAGTGGTGTTCAGGCAGTGTAGGGGGTCGTGCTGAGGCTGGTGTTTCACGGTTTAGGGCAGTGCAGTGGTGTTCGGGCAGTGTAGGGGGTCGTGCTGGGGCTGGTGTTTCAGGGTTTAGGGCAGTGCAGTGGTGTTCGGGCAGTGTAGGCGGTCGTGCTGGGTCTGGTGTTTCAGGGTTTAGGGCAGTGCAGTGGTGTTCGGGCAGTGTAGGGGGTCGTGCTGGGGCTGGTGTTTCAGGGTTTAGGGCAGTGCAGTGGTGCTCGGGCAGTGTAGGGGGTCGTGCTGGGGGTGATGTTTCAGGGTTTAGGGTAGTGCAGTGGTGTTCGGGCAGTGTAGGGGGTCGTGCAGGGGCTGGTGTTTCAAGGTTTAGGGCAGTGCAGTGGTGTTCGGGCAGTGTAGGGGGTCGTGCTGGGGCTGGTGTTTCAGGGTTTTGGGCAGAGCAGTGGTGTTCGGGCAGTGTAGGGGGTCATGCTGGGGGTAGTGTTTCAGGGTTTAGGGCAGTGCAGTGGTGTTCGGGCAGTGTAGGGGGTCGTGTTGGGGGTGGTGTTTCAGGGTTTAGGTCAGTGGTGTTCGGGCAGTGTAGGGGGTCTTGCTGGGGGTGATGTTTCAGGGTTTAGGGCAGTGCAGTGGTGTTCGGGCAGTGTAGGGGGTCTTGCTGGGGGTAGTGTTTCAGGGTTTAGGGCAGTGCAGTGGTATTCGGGCAGTGTAGGGGGTCGTGAAGGGGGTGGTGTTTCAGGGTTTAGGGCAGTGCAGTGGTGTTCGGGCAGTGTAGGGGGTCGTGCTAGGGGTGGTGTTTCAGGGTTTAGGGCAGTGCAGTAGTGTTCGGGCAGTGTAGGGGGTCGTGAAGGGGTGGTGTTTCAGGGTTTAGGGCAGTGCAGTGGTGTTCGGGCAGTGTAGGGGGTCGTGCTAGGGGTGGTGTTTCAGGGTTTAGGGCAGTGCAGTGGTGTTCGGGCAGTGTAGGGGGTCATGCAGGGGCTGGTGTTTCAGGGTTTAGGGCAGTGCAGTGGTGTTCGGGCAGTGTAGGGGGTCGTGCTGGGGTAGTGTTTTAGGGTTTAGGGTAGTGCAGTGGTGCTTGTGTAGTGTAGGGGGTCGTGCTGGGGGTAGTGTTTTAGGGTTTAGGGTAGTGCAGTGGTGTGTGTGTAGTGTAGGGGGTCATGTTTTAGGGTAGTGCAGTGGTGTTTGGGTAGTGTAGGGGGTCGTGCTGGTGGTAGTGTTTTAGGATTTAGGTTAGTGCAGTGGTGTTTGGGTAGTGTAGGGGTCGTGCTGGGGGTAGTGTTTTAGGGTTTAGGATAGTGCAGTGGTGCTTTGTAGTGTAGGGGGTCGTGCTGGGGGTAGTGTTTTCGGGTTTAAGGTAGTGCAGTGTTGTTTTTGTAGTGTAGGGGGGTCATGTTTTAAGATGCAATGCTCCAATACCTGACCAGTCTGCACTACATAAAACTGCAAAAAACTAAAAATAAAAAGTGTTTTGCACACTTTTGTCATTGGGCTATATGTGGGCTACATCTGGGTAATATTTGTGCTACATTTGGGCTCTTTTTTCACTGGTGGCCATCTTGGAAGACTTCTTTGTTATGAAGTTTCCTAATTTCTTCATTTACTGCAGTCTTCTCAGTAGGAAATGCTTTCAGTTTTTTACTTTGATTCCATCAAGAAGGCATTCAGATGTGTCTCACATCTGCCATAAATTCAGAATGTTAGCACTCTAGTTGCTCATTAGATCACTGGAGTAAAGCTACTGCTCACCAGGGAGTTAACTGGTAGTCTGCTGCTGGTATTGAAAGTGATTGTTTCAGTCTGCATGTCAGAATTTTCTAATGAAATAGAAGAGGATATGAGATCTCACTTAAAACATGCCCTAATTTTTCTTTCTGCAGCACTAACCATAATTTCTATTTCAAAAAGAACCCCTCATTTTGTTCCTTTTTAAATTAAATGTTTTAAGTGTTACCGGTTTATTCCAATCAAGATGGCTTCAGGTGTGCCATACTTTTGTCATAAGTAAGGCTGTTAGCGCTCTAGTTGTTCTTTAGAACACTCTGGGAAGCTGCAGTAGAACACAAAGGCATCAACTGGCAGGCTGCTCCTGTTGAAATATAACAGGAAGATATTTGAGATCACACTTGAAATATGTCCTAATTTTTCTTTCTACAGCACTAACCATAATTTCTATGACAAAATGAACCCCCTCATTTTGTTCCTTTTTAAATTAAATGTTTTAAGTGTTACTAGTTTATTCCAATCAAGATGGCTTCAGGTGTGCCATACTTTTGTCATAAGTAAGGCTGTTAGCACTCTAGTTGTTCTTTAGAACACTCTGGGAAGCTGCAGTAGAACACAAAGGCATCAACTGGCAGGCTGCTCCTGTTGAAATATAACAGGAAGATATTTGAGATCACACTTGAAACATGTCCTAATTTTTCTTTCTACAGCACTAACCATAATTTCTATGACAAAATGAACCCCCTCATTTTGTTCCTTTTTAAATTAAATGTTTTAAGTGTTACCAGTTTATTCCAATCAAGATGGCTTCAGGTGTGCCATACTTTTGTCATAAGTAAGGCTGTTAGCACTCTAGTTGTTCTTTAGAACACTCTGGGAAGCTGCAGTAGAACACAAAGGCATCAACTGGCAGGCTGCTCCTGTTGAAATATAACAGGAAGATATTTGAGATCACACTTGAAACATGTCCTAATTTTTCTTTCTACAGCACTAACCATAATTTCTATGACAAAATGAACCCCATCATTTTGTTCCTTTTTAAATCAAATTGTTTAAGTGTTACCAGTTTATTCCAATCAAGATGGCTTCAGGTGTGCCATACTTTTGTCATAAGTAAGGCTGTTAGCACTCTAGTTGTTCTTTAGAACACTCTGGGAAGCTGCAGTAGAACACAAAGGAATCAACTGACAGTCTCTGCCCTTGTTGGATGTACATGTTTTACTGAGAATGTCAGACTTCATTCTCACATGAGTGAGAAAGATAATGTGAATTTACAGAAAATATGCTCTCATTTTAGCTTCTGGAGCACCTTCCAAACCTCCATGGGACAAGCATGAGAAAATAGTGTTCTCTCAAACATGATTCATGATATCCCAGCAGAAGGTTTTTCACATGGTAAAATCACCTTAGAATACACCACAATTCCTAAAATTAGTATGGTACCATCAACAAATAAATTCTAATGTAACTAAAGCCTGTTATCACCCTTTATAGTTCTCCTTTTGGTAACCCTCAAAATCTTCTATTCACTACAATGCATTTCAATGAGGTACTATCATTTATATTGGTCCCAAGATGGCTGCCAGCAATTCCAGGATGAAGTGCTGACAGCCAATCAGATCTCACGATGACATGTGTGGTTAGGCTCCGCCCAGATATATATGTGACTTTACTTTTGATTTTCTCAGGAACTACTGAACGGATTTACACCATTTAAGCAAAAGGCACGACACTGAACCAAGGGCTACCTCTTTGCCAAATTTGGTGTAATTCCGTTCAGCAGTTCGGGCTGTAGCTGCGACTAAAGGTTCCTATGGAAAAATGAATGGGGAAAACGCGTTTTGGGACCCCCTTTTTCTCGGCCCCCGCTTGACTTATCACCCCGAGACTTTCAGGATAGGAGCGGACCGGAGCGCCCCAACAAGTTGGAAACTTTCGCGAAGATTCGTCAACCGGCGCCAACGTTATTTCAAATAGAATGTCGCGGATTTCCTATGGATAATAGGTTTTAACTATAACTATCTACTGGCGACCGCCAGTAGATAATATATATATATCAAGTCTCACAAGTTGCCTTTAGTAGAGTGCACTCCCAACAAGTCTTTCAAAGGCACAGGAACAACTTCAGTGAAAGACAAATAAAATAATAATCGCATGCCTTGCCTGACACGTTTCAGAGTAAAATTCTCCTTCCTCAGAGGCAGCATGCCAAGCCATGTTTGTTCCGTAATTACTCCAACTGAAATAACCCCTCTGATTTATAACCTGCCCAGGTGGGCCTCTAAATGTTATGCACCATGGGAGTTAGAGTCCCTATTATGCATCACGGGAGTTGGAGTCCATATTAAACCCTCGTGGGTCCGGAAACACAAAACATGCTCGAATTTCAAACGGCATACTTTTCTTTTATTTAGCATTAAATGTACAGTCACGAAAAATTGTTCCAAAAGTAAAGCGCAGCTTGTTGCTCCCACGTGGCACTTTGATCTGCATGCCACAGGACTTGCACTGACTCCTACACTGGTGCACTCCCCGACCTGGCCGGCCGTTTTTTATCAAGTCTCACAAGTTGCCTTTAGTAGAGTGCACTCCCAACAAGTCTTTCAAAGGCACAGGACCAACTTCAGTGAAAGACAAATAAAATAATAATCGCATGCCTTGCCTGACGCGTTTCAGAGTAAAATTCTCCTTCCTCAGAGGCAGCATGCCAAGCCATGTTTGTTCCGTAATTACTCCAACTGAAATAACCCCTCTGATTTATAACCTGCCCAGGTGGGCCTCTAAATGTTATGCACCACGGGAGTTAGAGTCCCTATTATGCAGTACGGGAGTTGGAGTCCATATTAAACCCTCGTGGGTCCGGAAACACAAAACATGCTCGAATTTCAAACAGCATACTTTTCTTTTATTTAGCATTAAATGTACAGTCTCGAAAAATTGTTCCAAAAGTAAAGCGCAGCTTGTTGCTCCCACGTGGCATTTTGATCTGCATGCCACAGGACTTGAACTGACTCCTACAATGGTGCACTCCCCGACCTGGCCGGCCGGTTTTTTATCAAGTCTCACAAGTTGCCTTTAGTAGAGTGCACTCCCAACAAGTCTTTCAAAGGCACAGGAACAACTTCAGTGAAAGACAAATAAAATAATAATCACATGCCTTGCCTGACACGTTTCAGAGTAAAATTCTCCTTCCTCAGAGGCAGCATGCCAATCCATGTTTGTTCCGTAATTACTCCAACTGAAATAACCCCTCTGATTTATAACCTGCCCAGGTGGGCCTCTAAATGTTATGCACCACTAATAAAAGAAAAGTATGCTGTTTGAAATTCGAGCATGTTTTGTGTTTCCGGACCCACGAGGGTTTAATATGGACTCCAACTCCTGTGATGCATAATAGGGACTCTAATTCCCGTGGTGCATAACATTTAGAGGCCCACCTGGGCAGGTTATAAATCAGAGGGGTTATTTCAGTTGGAGTAATTACGGAACAAACATGGCTTGGCATGCTGCCTCTGAGGAAGGAGAATTTTACTCTGAAACGCGTCAGGCAAGGCATGCGATTATTATTTTATTTGTCTTTCACTGAAGTTATTCCTGTGCCTTTGAAAGACTTGTTGGGAGTGCACTCTACTAAAGGCAACTTGTGAGACTTGATATATATATATATACACTGAAAGAAACACAGGTTTCAGGGACGTTATAGTTAGAAATTAGCATTTAAAAAACCATTGAAATTTACTGAAAAAAACCATAGTTGGACATTTCACTTGTACAAAACCAGTGAAATTCGGCCATTATAGTTAGTTCAGCTAACTATAACTCGCGCCCCCGCAATGCACTGCTGATGACGTCACATATTACATCATTCATGACATGGTCAGTGACATCACTGATGACATCTCAAATGGCATACTAAGCCGCTCCGGTGGGGGTTTGTGACGTCAGAGCGCGCTCGCGGAGTGCTGACGTCACAGATGGGCGGAAGGGGTGGTGGGGAGGGACGCAAAGGTTTTCTGTGTCTCCATCAGTGGTTAAAAAAGAAGAAAAACCTTCAGTGCTTTGTACCGGAGTATTTTCTGAAGCCCTCCTTGGTATCAGCCAATGGCCATTCCACGCGCCAGGGAGGTAGTGTGTGTGTCGGCTATTGGCCGACACCCGCACCAAAAGGGTTAACTATCTCCTCTGTATATCTTTAAGTTAGTTCAGCTCTTTGCATTTCTTTAAAATGGAGTCTGAAAGTAATTGCTTTGTTTAGGTGCTCAGCGTGCAGGTGGCGTCCAGCCTTTGGTACTTCTGCCTGCCAATATACTAAGCACCCCACCTGTGTATGACATTTGTGCTGTCTCCCCTTCTTATTTTTTGGAATCGGTGCTTTCTGTTTGCTGCAGCTCTAGCAGGTCACTCACATGAACTAGCATGTATCTGTTTGCGTTGATCCTGCACGCCTGTTGAAAACCAAATGCCTTATCTTCAACTTCACTAGTGTAAAGGGAGGGCTCTGGAGTCACTTGAAGTCCCACTGTATAGTTCTGGGACAATCTGACTTGGAATTTTTATCATGACCTAATCTGGAAACAATTAGTGAACATTGTCAGTGGCGTAGCAAGGTCAGGTGGTACCCGGTGCGGAAAACTTCTTGTCACCCCTGGCCATTTTGTCACCCCCTCAGTGATTTCTTGTCACCCCTGGCTTGACAAAATAGCAAAAATATGTGTTCAAAACACATATTTTTGCCATTTTGTCACCCGCCTCAGTGATGACACCCGGGGCGGCCCGCACCCACCGCACCCCCCTTCCTACGCCACTGAACATTGTAGTAATCACATCAGTTTGGAGCGACCTAAGACCAGCTTTTTCAGCCAGTTTGAATAATTTAATGTAGTTCCAAGCAATACAGCTTTAAAATGTATGTGCTTATTTTATTAGGATTATCATTTATATTTTAGCCATTTTACTGATATCCACACTAAGTAAGTAGTTTCTTACAAAGCTGCTTCAACAATGTCAGAAAATTAATGTTCAATTGATGTCACTTCCAGTCAAATGTCAAATCTTAGATGGGCCTTGCATATTCCTATTCTGCCCAGGGCCCCACAAATCCTAGAACTGACTGTGACTGAGCTTTACTAGCAGGCAAAACAGGCGTAGCAGGGGAAGCAGCAGTGCAAGATTTTCTAACACAGCAAAAACTGATTGGCACATGGGAGGGTGAATGACATTGTAGAAAAAGGGAAAGGTTTTTTTTTTGTTAGTTTTTTAATGCGATCAGCTAGTGGAGGGGTTCAAACGTCCTTGACATTCCATGAGGATTGAAACATTTCATAAATGGACACTTTGAGAGCCTATGGCTTTTTACCCAATGTATGTAAAATGTGCTTTAAAATACAATATTTGATCCCACCTTTTCCCTGTGGAAGGACATTACTGAGGACAGAAATAGCAGGGAGCGAAGAAGGCACTATATGAGCAGAGAGGGAGGAGCAGAGACTTCCTCACTCAATTAACAGCATTATCAGTCTTGCAGGTGGATATAATTGCACGCATTTCACAAGTGCATAAACCCGATCCCAATCTGTATTCAAAATTAGGTCATATGACCTGGACTCATAGTATACCAATACGTTTATGAACCTGGCTCTCACGGAGGAGGGGCACACCCCATTAGACCCACAGGAAGATTATGTTTGAGCATCATATTGCATTGTCCATGTAACGCCGCCTTTGCACAGCTCCGGGGCGGCCCCATGAGACACTGGGGACGGGAGTGCCCTTTCGGACCATTTTCCTCCACATCTGCGATGACAGTGGACACAGCGATTATTTGAAGGTGGTGGAGACTGCACAAAACGGTGTCCGAAGACGCACTCCCACTCCGAGCTCTGGTCTATTCCTTATTTATGGGACGGAATAGTAAACGACGTCTGTTTTCTTTGCACAGAAGGGTTGTAAAAAAAAAAGAATAATAACGAAATAGCACGAGTGCAGGTGGCGGCGCTAGAATGAATCAGCTGGTCCCGCTACCCAGAATGCAGACAGCCTGACGTCAGATCAGCAGCCCGGGCGGGGAGGGGGCTGGGGGACCAGGGAGGGAGGAGGCCGAGCCCGGCGGATCCAAGGAGCACTGTCACAGCCGGCAGGGAGGAGGCTCTCCCGTGGACGCTTGTGCTGTCATTGTAATTCCCGGACTTGGGGGCGTATGGCAGACTAGACGACAAAAACGGGGAGAAGACGGGTTTCGGACGCGTTCAGGTGTGTGTCTGTGCCTCTTTCGGTGGTCCTTTAGGAGTCCGGGCTGAGAGGCAGGGGGAGGGGTTCTCAGAGTCAGGTGCATCATTAATGGATGCGAGAGGGCTGTAGAAAATCGAAGATGCCTTCTCACTGCCCAAACCCGGCCCATCGGTAGAATGGACGCATCCGTCCTCTAGCGAAGTGCTACGATGGGGAATTAAAAGGAAAGGTTTTGATTTTTTTGTCGCCGTTAAATTGAGGGCAAAATTGATCCGTCCCTTTAAGGGACTTGTTCGGGGGGACCAGAAGGCAATGCATGGCCAGTGAACGCTTGGAGCCCCTGGGAGGTTGCCTGGATTTTTGGATGAATCCTGCAGTAAGCCGGGCACTGGCCAGCCAAAGGATGGGCATGCTGATGCGGAAACACACCCAACCCTGCACCTGTATAATTGACTGGTAAAAACAGGAACAACCCAGCGCCCTTTTCAATGGGAGACCGAGAAGGCATGTAGAATCTGCAACCTATACCATTATTTCTGCTTTTGATTCTGTATATACAAATTTACTGCACAAAAAAAGAGACCATCAGTGCCTTTCAAGGCATACAGAGGTCCGCCTGAAGCTGTCCTCGTGCCCTGAGTGATAGACCAACATTTAGTAGCAAAGATGATGGAGATACAGATTGACGATGGGGTGGTGTACCAGGATGACTACTGCTCAGGCTCGGTCATGTCTGAGCGGGTGTCGGGCCTTGCTAACAGCATCTACAGGGAGTTTGAGCGCCTGATCCGCTGCTACGATGAGGAGGTGGTCAAGGAACTGATGCCGCTGGTGGTGAATGTGTTGGAGAACCTGGACTCTGTGCTGACGGAGAACCAGGAGCATGAGGTGGAGCTGGAGCTGCTGAAGGAGGACAACGAGCAACTGCTGACGCAGTATGAGCGGGAGAAGGCCCTGCGTAAGCAGGCTGAGGAGGTAAGTGCTCACCCCAGGGCTGGCTGTGGCCTCTGCAATGCCAGAACAGTAATAATTTGGGTACCACATAAGTCAGGCTGGCCATGGAGGTGACTGCTGATCCCACAGTGGGTTGTGAGCACTCTGGCACTGAAAGAGGGAGGCTTTTTGTGCTGTGATTGGCAAGTTGGCCACCGAGGTGAGTGATAAACCCATGCCAGTCATTTAATCGGCCAGTCAATTTAGGGGTTATCTATTGAGATCAATTGCCAACCACGAAGTGTCCTTTAAGATAGATGCCTGGGATACCAAAAGTAAATTTGTTCCTTATGTCACGCTATGTACGATGGGAGATCCATCCATTCCGATGTCATCGTTGAGATATGCAGTGCAGTCATGGATGTGGAGCAATAGGGGAAATCAATGTATAGTTTACTTCCTTGAGAAGTTCTTGAGCTTGTACAGAGTCACGTCCTGGTTTAATTTTAATAGTGATCTAATTTCAGGGCTTGTAAATGAATTTCACATTTTGGATCCCCTGAGCAGTCTTTTACTCATGTGTAAAGAAAATGCTTCTGGTGCTGGATATTGGCGATTACCTGGGCCAGCTTTTTGCTTTAACAAATACCCAAGTGCAATGCTTTACTAGTAGGCCAGTTGTTTGCATAGGTCAATGAAAACTAGAAGGGTGACAGTTATATTGAATCCTCTGCTCAATAATATTGGATGCCTGATTTAATACTATAGATGTCCAGTTGAATAACACTGAATGCCTAGTTCAATTGTTTTTTATCCCTAGTTTTATAGTGATGTATACCGCGTTTACTACTAGTGTATGTCTCCTTCAATACTGTGACACTATTGGATTTCCTTTTCCCTCATATTGTGTTCAGTGACATTTTATACCACCTTTACTATATTGGTTGCCTGGTCTGACAATAGTAGATCCCAGTGCAATAATATCGTGAGTCCAGTTCAATAATACCGTTTGTTGCATTTAAATATTTCAATTTAGGTAGCTGATTAAAGTGTATTTCTTCTGTCTGTGGATGAGATTCTACAGAGGCCCCAGATCCAAGGGACCTTGAGGGATTTGATTTATGGCTGCTTGCTTGCGATGCATTTGCGGCCACTTATGTGAAAGACTGCACATTTTGGAAGCGCTCTTCCAATATATGTGGTGGTACTTGAAATGTTAGCAATGGAATGTGAACTTGGCTGTTGGGCCACAGACCAGGTACAGCAAGTACAGTGGAAGGAAGATCAATCTCTCCCCCTAAAGTCTGTTCTGGAGGGTTCACCAAAGAGGGTGTGAGATGACTTTGGTGGTCTGTGGAAAGGGGGCAAGTTGTTATTGCGCTAAAAGATGGCTACTTTTGGCAACTCCGTTTTGATTGTGAGCTAGTTTCAACA
This sequence comes from Calotriton arnoldi, assembly GCA_963921515.1. Taxonomy (NCBI): domain Eukaryota; kingdom Metazoa; phylum Chordata; class Amphibia; order Caudata; family Salamandridae; genus Calotriton; species Calotriton arnoldi. Next base: position 98,416 of record CAWUFW010003558.1, on the reverse strand, counting down.
TGGTTATTTGCGATGTGGTGGCCACTTTCCATTTTTGCCGCCATGCGTTAGTTAAACCCACAATGTATATGTAATAGGCCCTTAGGGGCACATGCATCATTGTAAATACCGGTCGCAAAGGGGCAGTTTCGCAGAATCTGCCCCTTTGCGACCGGTATTTCTGCATTTGGGATGCATCAACCCAAATGCAATTTCGCAATTTAGGTAATTGCAAATTTTGCGATTACCTAAATTGCGAATGCATATAGGGAATCACAAATTGCGATTCCCGAAATGCAATGCATAATGCACTTCAAAATTGCGATTTCGCAATTTGGGATCGCAAATTACCATCAATTTAAAGTTGATGGTAATTTGCGAAAACTTTGAAAATGCACAAAAGTGCATTTTTCTAAGTGCCATGTTGCACACACACATGCCCTTGAACACATGCCAATTTCAGGGGTGCATCAGGGTGGCCTTTTGGCCCCCTTGCACCCTTGAAATTGCATGCACAATTTGCGAGTACCTATTTGGTACTCGCAAATTGCGCATGCAATTCCCATTCATTCCTATGGGCCTCTAGGCCCATAGGAAAGAATGGGAAGCTATTCCTTAATTGCGAATCGCAATTTGCAATTCGCAATTAAGGAATATGTAGGAATCGCCAATATTTTAGCGAAACCTACATGCATAGGCAATTGCGATTCCATAATTGCGATTCCTTAATAATCGCAATTATGGAATCGCAATTGCCTACATTGATGCATGTGCCCCTTGGACTCTACATTAGACCATTTATCCACCCACTCCTAGCGCCAATCAGAGATCACTCTAATCTGACTCATTTGTCTTGTGAGTTTCCTGTAGAGCTTAATTGGTGATAAGTGTCATATTTGAAGACATGGAGGTTCGGGTGAATGATCTAATTTTCATCAGCTGGAGGTCAGATTTTGTTCACACATGGATCATTTGTGGATATTTGCAACAATTTATATTTTTCGCATTTGGATATTTTGTGTCGAGGGCGGCCTTTATCGAGCTATCATTGGGAGCTTTGTTTATTCATAGTACTGGAGTCATGACGTGCTACCGATCAGGATGTGGTGCAATAGAAATGACGAGTGAAATCTTAGTTTCGAAGTAGTAGAGGATTTGGGCAGTCTGATTTGAAATGTAGGGTCTGATTACCAGGTTAGCGCTGGAGAGCAGCAGATACGTACATTGGTGCAGCTGCATGCGTTTCCATCCTGGAAGAAGAACAGGGAAGTGTTTTTTCTAATTTAGGTTGTTTTGTAAGATTGGGCGGAGACTTCCGCTCCGCCAGCGGAGTGTGTGGAGATTTGCCTCCTCCGCGTTCCGTGGAGAAGGCAAATCTCCACCCACTCCGCAGCGGAGCGGAGTTGGCCAGCCCCGCCTCCACCCCCTATATAAACAAGTAATTCTACATAACTTAAAAGTAAATTAAAACCACTTACCTGTACTGCGGCGTCCCCGGACTGCCCTCCTCCTCTTCCTCACTGTCTGGGAAATCGCCCGCGCATGCGCATTTCACGAAAGAAATGCGCATGCACACGCACATGCGCAGTTTTCTCAAGGATTACCCAGATGGCGAGGAAGAGGAGGAGGGCAGCCTGGGGACGCCGCAGTACAGGTAAGTGGTTTTAATTTACTTTTAAGTAATCAAATTACTTGTTAATATAGGGGGGTGGAGACGGGTGGCGTAGCGGAGTTCCACGGAGTTTGTTCGCAACTCCGTGGACCTCCACGTAGCCCCACTACGCCCAGGGTTATTGTTTCGTCCCAGATTTGAACAAAGTAAATAGTGGACCAAGGTAAGTACAGCAAAAATAAGATACTGCTGGAAGTTGTATTAGAGTTATATTTATGTATACGGGCACTTTAAAATATTGTTGTAATTTGATTGCATTGCACATCTGTATTTAAATGGCCCTTTGACGCCATCCCTACAGTTCTGCATGGCCATAGCAGCGTGGTAGTACAGGTGCATGCGTAGGTCTTCTGCACGTAGGACTCTGCTGCAATGGTGCACCTCCTTGGAAGTGCTCCACATTTCATCTCCCTTCGCTCTTGCCATTAACCTTGGTATGTTTCCGGAGTGGCTCTCTGAAGATTTCTGTTTTTAAGCAGGCGTAGTGCTTTGCATCTGAATCTGCGGCTTATTCTCATTTAGTCGGTGACAAAGGGCATTAAACAAGTAAAGACATACGTTTGTCTTCCACGGTGTCCATTCTCAATTACAGTCCAAAGGTCTTTACAACCCCAAACCTTCAAACAAGAAAACGACTTCTTTGAGCACCCTCAGTCGGCATCCCTTTCGTTAGACAATCCATATCCAGGTTTTCAAATTGATTGTGGATTAAGTTTAATGAGACTGGTGTGTTCGTTCCCCGCCTGTGCACAACTTCGTCACTTCCTCAACTGTGAAGTACCGATTCGTAAATATTTTAACCACTCAACCATTATCGGTGCACAGTTCTTTGGAAATGCGGATTCCAGTGTGGAGGAAACTAGCTGGTCGCACTCCCAATACTAAAAATGCTCTTTCCAAAAAGTCAAATTTTATGTGAAACAAATAGAAAAATCTTCATTTTCCAGTCTAGAAAAAAACAAAAAGCAGCCTGTTCAGTCAATTCTTATGTGCCTTCGGTGTCACTCCTCCACAATTGCTTCCTAATGCCACTTGCAACATCTTCAAAACACCTTTCTATCACTCACAAGTTCGAGATTCGAGTTTACACTATGCGTAAAGGGGGGTAATGTATAATTAACTAAACTGGTCCTAGTTTGTCTTGAAACATACATGCCTGCTCTAATGCCTGCCTTAGCTGACATAAAGATCCTTGAGTCCTGTTGTGGAAAACTGTACAGCATTATTCGACCCGGAATTGAATGTTCTACCAGAAAAAGTGTAATAAAAAAAAATTGTGATGTGGGTGAGTGGACTCAGCGAGTTGTGATAATCCTTGGAGCTCTTCCTTAATGACACCTTTACACCAGTTTTTGGGCTTCCCCCATGCGGATCTCCTAATAAGTGGTGGCAGGAGGCGCCAGGCAGTGTAAGGAAAACTTTTGACAGATTTCCTTAGTTGCTGCATTTTAAACAGGGTTTTGAAGTTAGTAGATACACGGTGGTACAGTTACCGTCCATTGCAAACCTACACCTACTGCCAGCTGGTTACACTCCATTATCAATGAGTTTACCCTTTTTACCTGGCCATTCCTTCAGCGATGGTTCATTGACTCCGCCCTTTATCAAAAAACCTTGCATTTCGTTAGACCTAAAGCGCGCCCTGTTATTGGTTAGTGCTCATCCATTCCGTTTACTCCATTTAAGGCAAGAACATTGAAAGAACCCTTTAGACCAATGCCAATTCATTTCAAATTCATTTCTAAGGTTTCCAGCACCTGAATTAGCCACATGGTTAGTAAGTGCATGCATGTGTGAAAACACATTGCTTATTCTCCCATTCTTGCCTTCACTTGTCTCCTCGTTCAGGGAAGGCCACCAAAAACCATCACTAACCCTCCGTTCCTTGCCAGACATGCTCCTATGACCCAAATAAGTCAGACAGGTCGTAACCTTGTTTTAAACCAGTAGGAAGCACACGAGCCCCGCAAATAATTCATTAAATTCAGGCCAGGCATCTCTGGGCATCACATTTGGCTCACACAGTTCATGTGTCAGTGATATGTTATATGCCCTAGCCAATCTCCCTGATACAGTGGATGAGGCTCCCACCAACATTGTGCACCTATCCTGCGAGATATGAATGTGGCAACCTTGAGGAATTTTGTAGGAGGTAGTTCCGACTACAGAAACTTAAAGCAGAAACTGAGTGGGCTAACCTGCACATCTTCCCCTGGACAACAGTTTGTGGCTATATAAGTCCTTTCTAAATGATCTTTTCTGCAGAGCAGCTCCCGGATAGTTAAATAAGTCAGCAGCCTCTGCCTTACCCAACCAACAGGAATCAAGGAGTGCCCTGTGTATTGTGAGAAGTTTTGCTGTGTTGCAGTACAAGTGAGGTTTGCGCTTATGGTAAATCACATGCACTCGGTAGCCCAGAGATGTTCTTCACTTAATGCTGCCATCTTAGCTCATTGACTTTCATAAATATCCTTCCCAATGTTGAGAGATGATAGAGTGAACTGTTTTCATTTCTATGAATCTTCACATAAAGTGTGGAGACTACCTTTGCTTTCTGCCTAGTCTATATTACATGGTGAGCATCCCAAAATGTATCCAGAGGTCTGGAGAAGTGTCCCAATTGTTTCTGCATAGTATTCTTTATGCTGTAATAATGGAACGTGTAGGAAGCTGGCTCTCTATAGAGTGCACAAAAATGAATTACGCTGTGCAGAGAGTCCAGTGAGACCCAGATTGGTATACAGAGGCAAAAGTAGATAATACTAACGCTCTATTTGTGGTAGTGTGGGCGAGCAGTTAGGCTTATCAGAGGGTAGTGCTAAGCATTTGTTGAACTCACAGAGGCAACAAATGATACACACACTTAAGAATAAAGCCAAGACCATTTGATAAAAACAACACAGATTTTTCTGTAATTTTTCAGATCAAGAACTTTGTTCTACTATAAGTACTTTTTAAGAAATACATTTTTCAGGTTCGCAAAATAAATACTTTTTTGCGCAATTATGCACCATTGAAGTCAATGTGAGAAAATAGAAAAATGCATATTAAATCACACAGTTGGATCTCAAGGTTCACCTTCAGGATTTAGGTAAGTAGCAAGGCCAGGCCCAATGTTCCACCAGTGGATTCTTGTGAGCGTCCCGGATTCGGCCGGGAGCAGGGTGCTGAGGTCGTTGGATAACTGGTGTGCTACAAAGAAGGTGGCCACTTGAAAATACACTGCACAAGGGGACTTAAAGGTAAGTCCGAGGAGTCCCACTTGAGGGAGGAGGTCGCAAGGGCATCAGGTCTTTGGGAGCACAGCTGGTTTGCCAGTACCCAGGCCAGGCGGGCTGGGTGCAGAGCAGATAAGTCAGCCGGGCGCCGCACGTCAAGATGTCCTCGCGGTCAGGGGCAGGCAGCTTGAATAGGCGATTCCGGGACAGCTGGGTCACTCACAAAGTGGGTCCCAGTGGTGTTGATGTCCCTTGGCAGGTGCTTGTTTTCTGGGCCGGTGGAGTCCAGATTGAACTCTTCGTCTTGGTGAATGCTGCAGAAGGTCCCGTACACCAGGTATTGGTGCGGCTCGGCTCCGGTAGATCCTAGTGTCTCCAATGCTGAAAGGGAGACAGATATGATCCTCCAAGGCTGGTGTATCACTTTTGGTTTGAGTGCTGCATCAGAGTAGCCGGGGAGCAGCAAGTCAGGAAGCCAGGCAGACTGCAGGAGAGTAGCACCTCTACTCAAAGGGAGTTCTTTGGCAATTTGTCGAAAGCTGGAGGGGCTTTGGCATTCTTGGAGGCCTCACAGTTGCAGAATGAGACAGCACACCACAATTGTTGAGTCCTGAAAGCAACAGGCAGGGTTTGGCACCAATTTTCTGCAGCAGGGCTTCAGTCCTCGGGTCAACAGCTCTTCTTTGCCCTTATCTTCTTTGTGTCTGTCGAATCCAAGTTGCAAGGTCCAGGGATGCCACATAAATACTAAATTTAGTGGCGTTAAATGGGGTGACATGTAGTAGCCAATGGTGTACCTACATTTAGGGTGTCTACACCCTCTAAGTGACCACTTCCTGGGAGAAGGGGCACTACCCTGACCCTAATTGGCTAATTCCCTCTCAAACCAATGTGGAGGGAAATGAAAAGTAGGCTCCACATCATTTGCCCCACCTTAGGGGCGGTGCAGGCTGAATGGGGACCCAGTTCTTAATTTTCCCGCCTGTCCTCCCGCCAAATGTGGAGCAAGAAAGGGGGGTTGGCATCCTCCACTATCTGGAGATGCCTGAGTCGCATTTCAAAGGAGGCATCGCCTTTAAAGCTTCCCGCCTTGGAACGCCATCCTGGCCTGGGGAAGGTTTGAAGCACCTCCGCCCAGGGCAGGCTTTGTTCCTGGCTTTCTTAGAGCTCTGGCTCTCACCCCATGAAGTCAGAAATAGGCATGGTGGTGTCAGGCTGGCTAAGACTAGTTAGAGACTACACCAGTGTTTGGTAGGTTTTCAGGGGACCTCTAAGGTGTCCCCTGTGTTCATTTATTAATAAATCCAACACTGGCAGCAGACAGGATTTATTAAGACAAGATGTTTGGTACCAAACATCTTAGGGTACAGTGAATCCATCATGGAGCTAGGAAACACATGATGACAAGTATCCAGCCCATGTACTCTTTATGGCTTCCCTGTGCACTTACAAATCCAAGAATGGACTTAAATATAATAGGGATATATCTGCTCGTGCAGATATATCCACACATGGGGTATAGTGCCCCATGCCTTAGGGCTGTAAGGCCTGCAGTAGGGGTGATTTACCTATACCTCATGCAGTGTCTGTGGGCATGACACACTGGGATGTGTGCCATGTCAACTTTTCAGCTTTCTCTGCACCAAGACACGCAGCCTTCAATGGCAGTTTGTAGGATCTTGGTGAGATCAATTTGTGCTGCAGCCCTAGTGGACCCTCTTCAGTCCCAATGCCCTAGGTACCAGGGGTACCATGTACTCGGGACTTATAGGGGTTGCTGAAGTTGTGCCAATTGTGGTACAGTTTTAGGAAAAGAACACTGGTACTGGGAACCTGGTTAACAAGTGCCCAGTACACCTCAGTCAGAGTTGCATCGAAAACCAGGCAGGGGGGTACTGCAACAAGATCCTAGTTTCTCACAGAATGTCTCATGTATCAAAGTCACAGCCCTCTTGCCACATTGTGATTTGGTTAAAAAAAAAACTCCTTTTCCCAAATAGGCATTTCCAATACTAGTGCTCTAAGTAACACCATTTATGCTGCATTGCTCAAGCGTAAATGAAATCTATGCCTGGTATATTCAATATCCCGAAATTAAGTAGAAATTGGTGGCCCCTTCCAATTCCTTGGTTATGTAGTACCACGTCCTTTTTGTGGACTCAACTGAGTGAAATATGTTGCTCTTCGAGAAGAAGACAGGCAAGCCCTTTGTACAGAGAAAAAAAGAGCCTTTGCAACCTTTTAAATTTCAGCATGCAAGGTACATTAGCTATTTGATAGAAGTAATTTACAAAGGGAACCTTGGTAACCGGAAGATCGTGGGTAGAAAAGCTGCCCAGACCAGGGATTTGGTAAGGGTTTTACATTTTACACAGGGATCCACCCCTTCTCCCAAATAAATCAGATCATGCATGATTGTAGTTTCAGGGCAAATTTGATGGTTGTGCCATGGAAAATGCTAAAGGGAATTACAGCAATTTGGTAGAACAATATGATTTTCACAAAAAAACTCTCCTCTGTTCATGAAGACAGTGGTACGCATTCCATTTTCTCCCACTCCGAATGATGAGTAAATATTGTCGCTATACAGCTCTCCAGATGCACCACTCACCAAAACCCTGGAATAGTTGACTGTATTTGGGCTTCACTGGAAAGGCAAGTCATGGTTCATCCATTTCATGCCTGGTGTAATGGGGACTACTTACAGCTCTAGAGAATGTAGCTAAGTAGTCTGGCCAACTCTCAGGTGATAAGGTCAACATCACCAAAACTCAAATTGTAGCAGCTGTTTTTTCACCGAATTTCTCATTTTCCTTTAACATAATTTAAGATGACAACACCTAGCTATAACGTCACTTTAAACTTTGCTTTTTTTCAGTGAAGTTCTGTTTTTTTATCATAATCTAAATGGACCATGTGTAACACCTTCTTCAAGTGAGCAACCCCACTATGCATATTGTACAAACATGCGTAGTGAAGTTTTGACACAAGGCCTGGCCTCTGACCAGACCTCATGCCCAACCCTCTGTATCCAGCATGACACCATCTGCACAGAATCTCTATTTATGTGTAGAAAATACTGAATGCTTGTCTCTGTATAAAGTTTGTCTCTGTATAATTTGATTGTTCTTGGTTTTTTTGTAAGTTTTTTAAAAACGTTTTTGTTTGGAAATTTTTAGAAGCTTTTTAAAGTTTTAAACTATTAAACTAATATATTTTTTACTTTATTTTTTCACATGTTTTAAAAAAAAAATTTTAAACAACTCTCCGTGATCCCTTTTAGGTGGACTTCCATGGCATTGATAACAATTATTTTGTTGGGCTGCCTGGAAGTCATAATTTTGAAGCAGTGTTTACAATATGTGGTGAAATGCAGCATTTTGTCCTCATCTTCCTGTAGTTGTTGGCTTTGTAGTTCCAAGGGTGCAGTTTCTTCAGCCATGTTGTTTCTTTCAGACAGCTTGAGCTAGATGGTTGGGATGCATAGCCTGTAGCTGCTTCCAGATCCCTCATTCCCAAGAAGTACTAGCCAGCTTCGCCTCTATGTGGCACTTGTTTGCACATGGTGCAAGTAACTTGCTATGCATTTATTTTTTTCCCAGCATGTAACAAAAAGAACTGCCATACAAACAATTGTTTTTCAGGCTTAGTGGTTGTGCAGATGTCAAAGGCAGCCCAATTAAATTGTCATTTTGCAATGAACCAGCCGGAAAGAGCCAGAGGATGGTGTTGTCGGTGGATGCTGCTAGGGAGTTTTTGTCAGATGCCATAATGCACTTGAATTGTCCACACAGAAGTGTGGCTCTGCAAAATATCATTATGGCAATGGTGTTCTGAAAATGTTTTTTCTTTTTCCCAAGGATTGTGGTCCTATTTTTGAGTAGGGTACCCTGAGTGACGAAGGAGATGGCTGTTTAAATTTTTCTTTTTTGGTGTCACCTTGGTACCGCGGTACTCCTGTAGGACCCATACAATCAATGATACAGTGCCACATCACTGTAACCTGTGCCATAAAGAAGTCAGAAGGATTACTGGGGATAAATACTCTTTAGGGACATCAGATATGTTGAAGCGCAGTCAGCAGTTGAACACTGCAAGGAGAAGATAGGAAGAGGGGACTTCAGTGTCTTCTGTTGCAGGAGTATCTGCGCAACTTAGAGATCCTCTACTACCACTAGTCCTTGCAACACAGTGTGATGTGAAGTCTATTAACACCAATATAGGGTTGTACTGCACCAAATGTTGTTAGGTGATTTCTGTGTTTAAGCAGAGAGCTGGAGCTTGGGACAAACTCGTGGCTTCACTTCAACCTGAATGCAAAAAGTATTGGTGGAAAGAAATTGAACAATACTTGGAAAAAAATGAGAAAAATGTTTTAAAATCCATCCCCAATAAGTTCTTCATAGAACCACATTTCTTGGTTAAAAAATAGACAAAGAAATTATGTTGTTTGTCATATCTGTGCCTATGTGTTTGGCAGTGAACAGTGGGGATTGGGCATACAGCCTGTGCGCCAACCCTCCCCCCCCCCCGCCCCCAAGAGCAGCTAAGCCTCACTGTGCACAGACTGTGGCTGTGCACAGCAGGGGTTGGCAGCAGGACATGACCGACGGCCAGCCCGGCACCCTTCACAGTACCGGATGCCCAACCCACACGCCACGCAGAGCTTTAGACTTTTAGCTGCTGCTGTGCAAGACCAAAGGCTGTGTACAGCAGGGGTTGGCCGTGGCACTTGGTTAGCTTGTTGCCAGGCCACGCATTCAACTCCCTGGGAACACCCAACCCCGCTGCAACATCCTTTGGTCTTGCACAGCAGCAGCTGGGGGCTTGACCTGTGGCCAGGCACTAGTCCAGCCCATGGACATTGAATTCCCAGTGTGTGCAGCATTTTTTAATTATTAATTTCAATACCGTGGTACTACAGGTTAGCGCTGAATCCCACAATAGCACCGCTGTTATGCTGACAAAATTAACAGCATTTTTTAGTTTTAATTACAGTATGTCCTCACATGGGCCTTAGGGTCTGGGTATGCTCACCCTGCCCCCTTTTGTTGCCTTTTTTCCTGTAAATTCAGGACCCTTTGATAAAGACCCCGATTTGTTGAATGTTGCGACCAGTCAAACAGATTGTTTTGGTCCCATGGAACCAAATTGGCTGACGGTGAGAACAAACTCTCTCTATCTGTCAGAAGCAGATATTTACTTACATTTTTTGGTACCACAGGACGCCTACTGGACCAACTGTCTAGATATACTTTTTGTGCAGGTTAACCTCTTGGTGCACAATCTGAGCTCCTCTTTAAATGCTGATTTCTCCAAAACAGCTGAACGTATTTACACCAAATCCAAAAAGGCACGCTTTCTGAGTAAAGTTGTAACTTTTTTGGCAAATTTGGTGTAATTCTGATCAACCATTTTTTCTGCAAAGTTTCCTATGGGAATTAACATGAGAACTTTCACTTTTGAGACGCCCTCCCCTCCCCCAACCTTTTCTTGCCCTCCGCTTGACAGATCAGCGTGAAACATTTCTTTCAAGGAGCCACGTTCAATTAACTTTTTGGGGAGGTTTGTGCAGATTCATCAACTTGCACAAAAGGTTTTGAGAATACAAAAAAATGTTCTTCCTATGGAAACACTGACCTAACTATAAAAAAAACAAAAGTTACAGGGACGTTATAACTAGGAAATAAAATGTAAGAAACGTTAGAAATTCACTGAACAAAACAAAGGTTACAAGTGTTATATGTCATATAGGTACCCTAATATAGGCCTGGGTAATATCTTACACCTTCACCTACATTTCCCCCCCTATACTACACAGTAACGGACCTTTTAGGATTGAACCTTTACCTAGTTCTAGTCCTGGGCACAGAAGGAGGGTTTCTCCCTGAACAATGGTGCCCTATAACTTCATCAATAGACTCACACAGTATGAATGAATATTCATAAGGGTTCTGGGAAACCAGGCTGGGGCTACACCACCTGCATAATATCTACGTACAAGGTTCATCCCATACGTCATCCTTAAACCCAACAATGGATAACACAAGAAGCAAGGGACAAAGGAACCCTAGATACTTTCTGCATAAATACCACACATCTTGCCAGCGTTAGTTAGAGGGAACCGAGACTTCCAGGCCAACACACTGACCAGAGATGCAGAGGCTCCTGCATGCAAACGCTCCAGCTGACAGTGGTGTAACACATCCCTTGCGCGGTGTCCAACTCGAGACCAGGACGGGGTCCCACACTCTCTCTCTTCAGGTGATGGGGTTCGACCAAATCCTAGAGGGATTCTTGGCTTCACACCTACTCACATGCTAGGTACACTTAGGTACATCTAGATAGGCATCGTAGGAGTACGCGCTTTCTTTTATCATGCATTTTATATCCATGTATGCATTTATGATTATTGCAAAATGGTAGAACTGTACTATCCATTTGTATTCACTATACTGCTGATTATATATATCTGCTACTGTCTCACAATTATTGCAGCACATCTATTTTACACTAGAAGAACAACTGTGCAATAAATACTTATTGTAACACGCCCGACTGCTTCTTCTGTGTAACTCTCTGAGACCGAATAAGTGAGCACGAGTAACTGAGCGAAAAGTAGTATATTGCTTCCACGGTCTGAGGGATCAGGGTTGTCATGTTCTAAGGTTGACAGAAACTATTCTCTCCCTGATAAGAGGAGACACTAGTGGCACTGTGAGCTAGCTAATGCAAACAGGCTAACATTTTCGGTGGGGGTGTTCAGAGTCAGTCTGCCACCAAGCCCACAGTTCATGTTATCCAAACGCGCAGATTCTGTATAGGTTATATATAGGAACTACACGACACAGGGATGTTATAATTAAGTTCATATTTTACACACACAAAACCATAGAAATTCAGCAGTTATAGTTATAGTTATCTCAAGTAACTATAACTCGTAGCCAAGACCGCCACCAACCCGGGACATTGTTTGTATGTATGTTGTGGTGCCCTTTGCGCCACCCCCTGCACCCTGGGGACCACCACCTCTCCGGGGCACTTTTTATTATGTAAAATAAATGCGGGGGCCTGTGTGCCTCCCCCCGCAGACCCGGGAACTGCCACCTCCCCGAGGCACTTAACAATATGTGTGCGGGCGGGCCCACTGGGCCCGCCCAGGCCACGGGGGCCCTCACCTTCCGGGGTTAAACTTAAAATTAATGCAGGGGGCCCGTACGGCCTCCCCCGCAGCCCCAGGGACTGCCACCTCCCTGGGGCAATTTATCAAAAATGAGGGAGGCCACAAGGCCCCCCCCACAGCCCCAGGGATTGTCACCTCTCTGGGGCTTAAATACATTAATGTAGGGGGTCCATCGTTGACCCCCGGCCCCGGGGACCACCAACTCACCGGGACTAACATCTGTGTTGGAGGGGGACCACACGGCCACCCTCGTGGAGCCATGGATGGCACTGGGGGCCACCAACCTCCAGGGCTGGCTCCTGCTACCTCCCGAGGTGCCAACCCTTGGGAGGTGGCAGTTTGCTTTTTCTTGGTGGGAGCTGTCCAAAAGCAAAAAGTACTCCACTTTCTGCAAGCTGGAGCTGTCAAACAGCTCCTGGTTGCAGAAAGCGGAGTTTTCATCTGTTTTTCTGCCCGTAAATATGCATGCAGAGAAACAGATGAAAACATTGCTCTGACAGACAGGGTGCTGTCTTTCAGCAGTCCCCTGTCTGTCACATTAATGGTGGCTCATGTAGGAGGCAAAGGAGCTGGCAGGGACCATGGGGGCCTTGAGGCTCCCCCTGGTTCAAAATATAGGGCATTGGTTGCCTAGGGGCACCCAGAATAAAGAGGCTGGGCCCTGAGGCCGATATTAGCTCGGGAAGGGGGGCAGCTGGGACCCCTCTCAATAGTGGGCCACTGTGCAGCCCAGCCTCCCCATTGCAAAAAAGCTGGGCCCCGGGGGATGGGGTCCCTGGGGCCGAAATTGGCAATGCAGCCCCTCTCCTCTAATACTAAAAAAAAGGCAGGCCCCGGGTGGAAGTCGTTGGAGGCCCGCCCCCTCTCTCAATGACTCTGCAAAGGGGCCTCCTGGTGCACAACTTATTGGGGGATGAAGTCCCCATGGCTGCTGATGGTCCTTGGGAGCCAGCAAACCCTCCTGTTACCTCCAGTAAGTGCCACACCGTGGGATTGCTGAGAGGTCTTCCATAGCCCGCCCCTTTCTCCATCACTCTGTAAATGTGCCTCCTGGTGCACTATTGGTTCAGGGATGAAGCCTCCTTAGATGCTGAGGGCCCTTGGTGGTCAACAACCCCTCCTGTTACATCCAGTAATTCCCACACAGTGGGATTGCTGAGAGCTCGTGGGAGGCCCAGCACCCTTTCTCCACCATTTTGAAAATGTGCCTCTTGGCGCACCACTGTTTGGGGAATGAAGTCCCCATGGCTGCTGAGGTCCTTGGGGGCCAACAACACCTCCTGTTACCTCCAGTAACTCCCACACAGCAGGATTGCTGAGAGTTAGTGGCAGGCCCACCCCCTTTCTCCACCACTCTTCAAATGCACCTCCTGGCGCACTACTGTTTGGGGTATGAAGTCCCCTTGGCTGCTCAGGGTCCTTGGGGGCCAAAAACCCCTCCTATTAACTTTAGTAACTCCCACACTGCGGGATTGCTGAGAGCTTTTAGGAGGACCCGCCCCCTTTCTATACCACTCTGCATACGTGCCCCCTGGTGCACTACTGGTCAAGGGATGAAGTCCCCTTAGATGCTGAGGGCCCTTGTGGGGGGGTCAAGAACCCCTCCTGTTACCTCCAGTGAGTCCCACACAGCAGGATTTCTGAGAGCTCAGCCAAAGCCTGCCTCCTTTCTCCACCACTCTGCAAACGTGCCTCCTGGCGCACTGCTGGTTGGGGGATGAAGTCCCCTTGGATGCTGAGGGCCCTTGTGGGGGGGGTCAAGAACCCCTCCTGTTACCTCCAGTAAGTCCCACACAGCAGAACTGCTGAGAGGTCATCGGAGGCCCGCCCCCTTTCTCTACCACTCTGCAAATGCACCTCCTGGCGCACTACTTGTTGGGTGATGAACTCCCCGGGGATGCTGAGGGTCCTTGGGGGGCCAAGAAGCCCTCCTGTTATCAGCAGTAAGTCCCACACAGTGGGATTGTTGAGAGCTGGTCGGAGCCCCCGTCCCCTTTCTTCACCACTCTGCAAACGTGCCTAGTAGTTAAACAAACATAGAAATTCACTTAAATAAACAAAGGTTACAGGGACGTTCTATTTAGGAAATAGCAAAAGACACACAGATGATATACGGAATGCAGAGCAAATCAAACACTCATCCCAGTCAAGAGATCTGGGTTAAATCCATCGTTTTTATGCTCACCATGCCACCCCAGTTTGGACACAACAATATGCAAATCAGTCTTGAACCTGTGCCTCATGGGAACACTCTAGCCCGAACTGCCAAGCCAGGTCCTTCCTGGACCGGAAACAAGCATCCTGGGACCAGTTTCAGGGCATCACCCCTCATCAGCCAGGCTAGATTGAATCCGGTGGCACATAGTATATATTTAGGAAATAGATCTTTAAAAATCTTAGAAATTCACTGAAAAAGCAAACACCCCCATACAATTTCTTGTACGCCCACTCACACACCCACACAACCACTCACATACCCATTCACAGACCCATACAAGTACCCATACACCCACTCACTCCTCCATAGAGCCACTCACACATCCACTTACTCACTCATACAGCCATTCATACAACCAGTCACTCACTTACACAGCCACTCACACAGCTATACATTCACCTGTACAGCTACTCACACACAGACTTATTCACCTATATAGCCACTCACACACCCATACAGCCTCTCAACACAGCCACTCACTCAGCCATACAAGCACTCACGTACTCACTCACACCCACACGACCACTTACATACCCATTCACACATACATACAAGAACTTCCATATCTGCTCACTCACCTATACAGTCATTCACACAGACATTCACTCTCCAATACAACCACTCCCACATCAACTCATTTAACTAAACACTCACTCAAAAAGCCTCTCACTCACCCATACAGCCACTTAACACACCAAGTCACTCGCTCATACAGCCATTCAGACACCCACCCACTCACTCACCCACACAGTAACTCACATACCTACTTATACAACCATACACCCACTCACACACCCATACACCCACTCACATACCCACAAAACCACTCACACACCCATACAACCACTCAGATACCCACTCACACACACATACAACCACTGACACCACCACTCACACACCTGCAGACCTAGTCAGAACTCCACTCATTCACCTATACACTCATGCATGCACTCACAATCCCACTCACACACTGATACAGACACACACTCACTCAGATCACACGTGTTAGAGATAGTATAACTTCTTAGTAGTACAACTACTTTACTCATCTACCTTTTGTAGTAGGTTAGTATATATGTTTAACACCCATTAACGTTTAAAAACACACTCACTTGATCATGTCATCAGTAATATCATCAGTGATGTCACTGACCATGTCATGAGTGATGATATATGTGAGGTCATAAGCAGTGCATTGCGGGGGCTTAAGTTGTAGTTAGCTCAGCTAACTATAACTGCTGAATTTCTCTGGTTTCGTATGAATGAAACTTGAGCCTAACTATAATGTCTCTGTAACCTTTTGGTTTTTTCAGTCAATTTCCAAGATTTTTTAACTCCATTTCCTAACTATAACATCCCTGTAACCTTTGGTTTTTTTCAGTGAATTTCTAAGGTTTTTTAAATGCTAATTTCTAACTATAACGCCCCTGTAAATTTTGGTTGTTTCAGTGAATTTCTCTATTTTTTTTAAATTCTATTTCCTAACTATAACGTCCCTGTAACCTTTGGTTTTGTCAGTGAATTTCTAAGGTTTTTCAAATTCTATTTCCCAACTATAACGTCAATGTAACCTATGATTTTTTAATTACATTTTTAAGGTTTTTAATTTGTATTTTCTATCTAAAATGGCTCTATAAGGTGTATTTTTATAAGCTTGTATTTTCTCCAGTGGATTAATCAGCATAGTTTTTTTGCCTTTAAATTTTTTATATTCATGGCAACGTCACGATGATCATGATCACGTTGCGAAATTGCAGAACAAATGCAAACATTCAATGACCACCACCACTTAAAAAATTATACTTAAATTCATTCTAACTATTACAATATGCACATTACTAATATAAAGAACATGTTTGTACACATATATTTGTAGTAACTTTTCAAAAGACTGTGTTTGAACCCTACTTCCTGTTTTCGCAATGACGCAGAGAGTTGTGATGCCTTCGGTAACCGCAACGATCGCCCCTTTTTTAAGAGGTGTAAAACACATATATGCACACATTTTACAGTATTTTAGACACTAGTGGTTTATTACTGCACTGTTTGAAGTCCTATTTTTGTAGAAAGTTTGTATAAAAACAATCACTTTAAACCGATTCTCCATTTTTGCTGAGACACCGGTCGTCGCGATGATATCGGTGACAGCGACTATCATGCCTTTTTTAAGAGGTGTAAAACATGTATATGCACACATTTTACAGTATTTTAGGCACTATGAGTTTATTACTGCACTGTTTAAAGTCATTTTTTTGTAGTGAGTTTGTATAAAAACAATCATTTAAACCGGTTTTCTGTTTTCGCGGTGACATTGGGCATTGCGATGATATCGGTAGCAGCGATCACCGCAAATATGTCGCAAAATGACAAAACAAATGCAGACATTCAATAGCCACCACCACATTCAAAACTTATAACGGCAAAATGGATTATAACCAGCAGACTAAACACATTATCTAAATGACTGTATAATAGCATGTACAACCCTTTTAATATATCTATAACACAGTGAATAACTTTTTCAGTGTAATCTATAACTGCATACATCACTGTATCAGTAAGTCTCTCATTCACTGTATAAGTATTTGAGTGAATCTGTAAGACAGTGCATCAGTCTATCAATGTTACTGTAGTGAACTGTATGACTGTCTCAGTACATCCATGAGTGGGTGCATCAGTGTCGCAATGGGTCTGTGATTGGTTGCATGAGTCTCTCACTCAATCTGTGAGTAGCTGCATGGGTGCCTTTGTGCATTTGTAAGTAACCATATAACTGTCTGACTGGATCTGTGAGTGGATACATGAGTGTCTAAGTGGGTGTCTGAGTGGGTGGGTAAGTGAGTGGCTGCATGAGTGTCTGAGTGGGTCTGTGAGTGAGTGCATGAGTCTCTCAGTGGGTCTATCACTGGGAACATGAATGTCTGAGTGGTTCTGCCAGTAGGTGTGTAAGTTTCTGAGTGCAACTGTGAGTGGGTACATGAGTCTCTGAGTGGGTCTGTACATGGGTGCGTGACTCTCTGAGTGAGTCTGTAAGTGGGTGCATCAGTATCTGAGTGGGTCTGAGCGTGGGTGCATGAGTGCACATGTGGGTTTCTGAGTGGATGTAAAAAGTCTCTAAGTGGATATGAGACTGTACGCATGAGTCTATGAGTGTGTCTCTAAGTAGGTGCATGAGTCTCTGAGTGGGTCTGTACATGGGTGCATCGTTCTCAGAGTGAGTCTGTAAGTGGGTGCATGAGTACATGAATGGGTATGTGAGTGTGTGCATTAGTATCTGAGTGGGTATGTGACTGAATGTTTGCGACGGCATCGTAGTGGCGATGTCCCCGCGACGGTACATGGGGAGGCAGCCGCGCTGGCGCTCGCGGCGTCATTGCGAATATCATGCACAGTTAAAAAAATCTATTTTGGACACATAACTTGTGTCACTAACACTTACATTTCTCAAACATGGGGGCAGAGTACCTCGACCCTGACCCCTTATGTTTGCTTTCACAGAAAATTTTAACCCCGGGAACCGTTCCCGATATATAAAAGGGCGGCCGCAACTTTCTGTTCAGGTTGCGTCCAGCCAATCACAGCATTCCTGTTAGCGCGTGCAGTTGCGATTAATCGCGAAATCGTCGCGAAATATCCACAGCCAGAGATATATCTATAATTTTCGGCTTTAATTTCTAAAAAACTACTAAACAGATTTGCACCAAATAACAAAAAGCACAATCTGTGTAACAACATCTAACTTTCTGCCAAATATTGTGTAATTCCGTCCAGCGGTTCGGGCTGTAGGTTTGACAACGCGTTCCTACGGGAATTAACATTACAAACGCACCCTTATTTTGTGCCTCTATTTCTCGGTCCCCATTTCACAGATCACCCCCAAACTTTCCATGACACACAGAACCTACGTTGACACTTTTTGGGGAACACTTCATGCAGATTGGTCAAACAAAGGCAAAGTTATAGGCAAGTCAAAAAATGCTTTTCCTATGGAAACTGGGTCCTAACTTTAACTACCTACTGGTGACCGCCAGTAGGTAATATATATGTGTGTGTGTGTGTATGTGTATATATATGTATGTATATATATATATATATATATATATATATATATATATATATATATATATATATATATATATATATATATTCACTGAAAAAACCATAGGTTTCAGGGGCGTTATAGTTAGTTGGACATTTCACTCGTACAAAACCATAGAAATTCCCCCGTTATAGTTAGTTCAGCTAACTATAACTCGCGCGCCCGCAATGCACTGCTGATGACGTCACATATTACATCACTCATGACATGGTCAGTGACATCACTCATGACATCACTGATGACATCTCAAATGACGGGGGCGCGAGTTATAGTTAGCTGGACTAACTATAACGGGGGAATTTCACGGGTTTTGTACGAGTGCAATGTCCAACTAACTATAACTGTCCCTAAAACCTATGGTTTTTTCAGTGAATTTCAAAGGTTTTTAAATGCTAATTTGTAACTATAACATGTCTGAAACCTACGGTTTTTTCAGTGAATTTCAAAGGTTTTGTAAATGACAATTTTTAAATGTATTAATTGTTATATACATTTTTTTAATACTAATTTACTCCATTTTTAGAAACAATTTTTTTTTACATATTTTATTTTTTAAATTACATTGTAATTACATTATACATTACATTACAAAAAATACTTTCTCAGAATGAATTACTTTAGTTTAAATACTTTGCACATAGGCAATAGACTTTTAAGTACAGTAGTTACAGTTGTTGCAATGGGCAACACATTTTGAAACACAATGCAACATTCAGCTCAATGTGAATTTCTAGTTAAATGCAATTAGTTACTTTATGGATTACTTTTCTAACCACAGGACTGGATCCTAGATTCAGTCCTGGCACATCTCCTGTAAACAGTTGAGTAAAAGCGTTTTGGTTACAGTCGTGATTTTTAAGGAATATTATTGTACTTTAAAAGTTGACACTTAGAAACTTTTTCTCATAGAATCACCAATGTTATCCTATGGAAGGAAATTCACTTAGAAGGTAAAAACTGTTATCGTTACTTTTTCTTACTCAGTGTTGGATCCTGGATCCAGCACTGGTGCATCTCCTGTAAACAGTTGAAAGAATGCGTTTAAGTCATACAGGCGATTTTTAGGAATATTTGTAGTTTGGGAAAATCGACACTTTGAAACTTTTCTGCTGAAAAGCAGACAATGGATTCCTATGGAAGAAAATATAAGTTACTGGTAAGTACGGTTAAAATTATTTTTCATGGTCAGTGCTGGGCTAAAAGATGCAGCACTGGGTTCTCTCCTGATAACAGGTGAGTAAATTGGAATTCGTACTTTGGTTGATTTTAGAGGAATATTATAAAGTTCCAAAACTCCACACTTAGAAGAATTTCCAAGTGAAACCAGTCAATGTTAGCCTATGAAGGAAATTCAAGTTACTGGTAAGTACGGTTAAAATTACTTTTGAGGATCAGTACTGGGCTGAAAGATGCAGCACTGAGGTCTCTCCTGATAACAGGTGAGTAAATCGGAATTCGTATTTCGGCTGATTTTAGAGGAATATTTTAAAGTTCCAAAACTCCACACTTAGAAGAATTTCCAAGTGAAACCAGTCAATGTTAGCCTATGGAAGGAAATTCAAGTTACTGGTAAGTACGGTTAAAATTACTTTTCAGGACCAGTACTGGGCTGAAAGATACAGCACTGAGGTCTCTCCTTATAACAGGTGAGTAAATCGGAATTCGTATTTCGGCTGATTTTAGAGGAATATTTGTATGTTTCAAAAATCAACACTTAGAAACTTTTTCAGCAAAAAGCAGGCAATGATATCCTATGGAAGGAAATTCAAGTTACTGGTAAGTACGGTTAAAATTACTTTTCAGGACCAGTACTGGGCTGAAAGATGCAGCACTGAGGTCTCTCCTTATAACAGGTGAGTAAATCGGAATTCGTATTTCGGATGATTTTAGAAGAATATTTGCACAATGGTGAAGGGAGGGGGCGGGGCCTGAGGTGACATCTGTGCAAACGCGCCCCGTGGCGCGTTTTAAGTTGGGGGATTAAGTCCCCTTGAATCCTGAGGGTCCCTAGGGGCCAACTAGCCCACCAGGAACCTCCAATATGCGCCAGGGGCTGCGTTGCAGAGACGTGTAGAGAGGCCACACCCTTTTTACACCTCTCTGCAACGCAGCTCTGTGGCGCTTTCTGGATGTACCTGTTGGGCTAGTTGGCCCCCAGGGACCCTCAGGATTGAAGGGATTTAATTCCCATCTTAAAACGCGCCACGGGGCCTGTTTGCACACATGTCACCTGAAGCCCCGCCCCCTCCCTTCACCACTGTGCAAACGCGCCCGTGGCGCGTTTTAAGTTGGGGGATTAAGTCCCCTTGAATCCTGAGGGTCCCCGGAGTCCAACTAGCCCACCATATACCTCCAAAAGCGCCACAGAGCTGCGTTGCAGAGAGGTGTAAAAAGGGCGTGGCCTCTGTACACCTCTCTGCAAGGCAGCCCCTGGCGCATACTGGAGGTTCCTGGTGGGCTAGTTGGCCCCCAGGGACCCCCAGTATTCAAGGGGAATTCGTTCCCCTCTGCAAACGCGCCAGGGCGCGTTTGCAGAGTGGTGAAGGAAGGGGGCGGGGCCTGCGGGCCCGATCGATTTAAAAAAAAAAAAAAAAAAAAAGTTGTCCCCTGAAGGGGAGCTGTGTGGCCCCCTTCCTTTCTTCTGTTTTTGGGCCCGGGGGACCCCATCCCCCAGGGCCTTACCCCTTTTTAAATTACAAAGTAAAAAAAAACGGGAAGGGGGCCGCGTGGCCCCCTTCCCTGGGCCTGTATTGGCCCCGGGGACCCCATCCCCCGGGACATGGCCTCTATATTTATTTTCATTATTTTGAGGGGGCTGCGTGGCCCCCTCCTCTGGCCATTTTAAGGCCCCGGGGACCCCATCTCCCGGGGCCGGCCATACCCTTTTTTTTTTTTTTTAAATTTTTGAAAACTTTGGGGAGGGGGCCGCGTGGCCCCCCTCCCGAGCCACTACTTGCCCCGGGGACCCCATCCCCGGGGCTGGCCCTCTCGTTGGGGACTGTGGGGGGTCCCCAATCCCCCACAGTCCCGCCGGCTCCCCGCGTCCCTTGGGAGCCGGCATTCCTTTCCACATGGGGAGCTGCTAAGATGCAGCTCCCCATGTGGAAAGCAATGTGCTTTGGATATTGGAAGAGAGAGCAGGTTTCCCTGCTCTCTCTTCCAATATCCAAGCAGTTTGCAATGACAGGACGGGAGCCGCGAGGCTCCGTCCTGTCATTGCAAACAGCAGTGTCCCGGGGGTAGGCACCCCGGGACACTGCAGGAGCCGACCCTGGGGGGTGGTGGTCCCCAGGGCCATCAAGGGCTCCAGGAGGGGGCCGCGCGGCCCCCTCCCTACATCAGCACAGCCCCGGGGAGGTGGTGGTCCCCGGGGCTTCGGGGTCCAAAACGGACCCCCATTTTAATTTGTTAGTGCCCCGGGGAGGTGGCGGTCCCGGGGTGTGTGGGGGGCTGGAGCCCCCACACAGGTTGTTCAATTTTTAAAAAAAAGCCCCGGGAGGTGGTGGTCCCCGGGGCTGCGGGAGGGCTCATAGCCCTCCCGCAACATTTTTTAAAAAAAGCCCCGGGGGGTGGCGGTCCCCGGGGCTTGGGGGGCCCTTTGAGGCCCCCCACACATAAAATTAACCCCCCCCCACCATGCCCCCGAGACTTGGGCCACCCGGGGGGGAAAAAAAAAATTTTCGGCAGGATTCGCGCACCCTGAGCGCATCCTGCCGATTTTTTTGTGCCCAGGGGGTCCTTGTGGGACCCCCTGAGCAAACCTAGGGGGTCAGGGTGTTTCTACCCTGCCCCCTTTGTGTGCTTTGCGCACTTGTTTCTGTCCCGAGGGACAAAATGTCTGCCAACATTTCCTGAATCGGAATGTTGACAGCCAGCTGACAACCAATTAACATGCAGCTCGTGATCGGGAGGGTACGCGGACCCTACTCGGCCATAGATATCACTATCTTTTTACTTTTGATTTTCTCAGCAACTACTGAACGGATTTACACCATTTAACAAAAAGGGTTCTTTCTGAACCAAGAACTACCTCTTTGCCAAATTTGGTGTAATTCCGTTCAGCAGTTCGGGCTGTAGCCGTGTCTAAAGTTTCCTATGGAAAATTGCATGGGGAAAACGCGTTTTGGGACCCCCTTTTTCTCGGCCCCGCTTGACGAATCCCCCGAGACTTTCAGGGTAGGAGCGGACCGGAGCGGGCCACAAAGTTTGAAAATTTTGCGAAGATACGTCAACCGGCAAGAGAGTTATTTCAAATAGAATGTCGCGGATTTCCTATGGATAATAGGTTGTAACTATAACTATCTACTGGCGACCGCCAGTAGATAATATTATCTACTGGCTGTCGCCAGTAGATAGTTATAGTTAGGACCTATTTTCCATAGGAAATCCGCAACATTCTATTTGAAATAACTCTTGCGCCGGTTGACGATCTTGCGAAAGCTTCCAACTTGTTGGGGCGCTCCGCTCCGCTCCTACCCTGAAAGTCTCAGGTTGATTCGTCAAGCGGGGCCGAGAAAAGGGGGTCCCAAAGCGCGTTTTCCCATTCATTTTTCCATAGGAACCTTTAGTCGCAGCTACAGCCCGAACTGCTGAACGGAATTACACCAAATTTGGCAAAGAGGTAGCCCTTGGTTCAGTGTCGTGCCTTTTGCTTAAATGGTGTAAATCCGTTCAGTAGTTCCTGAGAAAATCAAAAGTAAAGTCACATATATATCTATGGGCGAGTAGGGTCCGCGTATCCTGAGCGCACCCTGCGCGCACCGTCCCGATCACGAGCTGCATGCTAATTGGCTGTCAAGTGGCTGTCAACACTCCAAATCAGGAAGTGCTGGCAGCCATTTTGTCCCTCGGTAGAACCGAGGGACAGAAACAAGTGCGCAAAGCGCAAAAAGGGGGCAGGGTAGAAACACCCTGACCCCCTAGGTCTGCTCAAGGGGTCCCACAAGGACCCCCTGGGCAGAAAAAAGCATTTTTTTTTTAAACGGCGGGATGCGCTTAGGGTGCGCGGATCCCGCCGATTAAAAAAAAAAAAAGCACAAGAAACAAGTGCGCAAAACGCACAAAGGGGGCAGGGTAGAAACACCCTGACCCCCTAGGTCTGCTCAGGGGGTCCCACAAGGACCCCCTGGGCAGAAAAAAGCATTTTTTTTTTTTCAAAATCGGTGGGATGCGCTTAGGGTGCGCGGATCCCACTGATTAAAAAAAAAAAAACACAAGAAACAAGTGCGCAAAACGCACAAAGGGGGCAGGGTAGAAACACCCTGACCCCCTAGGTCTGCTCAGGGGTTCCCACAAGGACCCCCTGGGCAGAAAAAAGCAAAGAAAAAAAAAAGACCGGCATCGTGCCGAGGCCCCGCCCCCTCCCTGCAGCAGTCTGCAAACGCGCCCCTGGCGCGTTTTAAGAAGGGAAGTAATTCCCCTTGAATACTGGGGGTCCCTGGGGGCCAACTAGCCCACCAGGAACCTCTGGTATGTGCCAGGGGCTGCGTTGCAGAGAGGTGTACAGAGGCCACGCCCCTTTTTACACCTCTCTGCAACGCAGCTCTGTGGCGCTTTTGGAGGTACATGGTGGGCTAGTTGGACTCCAGGGACCCTCAGTATTCAAGGGACTTAATCCCCGAACTTAAAACGCGCCACGGGGCATGTTTGCACAGTGGTGAAGGGAGGGGCGGGGCTTCAGGTGACATGTGTGCAAACAGGCCCCGTGGCGCATTTTAAGATGGGGAATGAAATCCCCTTCAATCCTGAGGGTCCCTGGGGCGAACTAGCACACCAGGTACGTCCAGAAAGCACCACAGAGCTGTGTTGCAGAGAGGTGCAAAAGGGGCGTCGCCTCTGAACACCTCTCTGCAACGCAGCTCCTGGCGCATACTGGAGGTACAGGGTGGGCTAGTTGGACCCCAGGGACCCTCATGATTCAAGGGGACTTAATCCCCCAACTTAAAACGCGCCACGGGGCGCGTTTGCACAGATGTCACCTCAGGCCCCGCCCCCTCCTTTCACCATTGTGCAAATATTCCTCTAAAATCAGCCGAACTACGAATTCCAATTTACTCACCTGTTATCAGGAGAGACCTCAGTCCTGCATCTTTCAGCCCAGTACTGATCCTGAAAAGTAATTTTAACCGTACTTACCAGTAACTTGAATTTCCTTCCATAGGATATCATTGACTGGTTTCACTTGGAAATTCTTCTAAGTGTGGAGTTTTGGAACTTTATAATATTCCTCTAAAATCAGCCGAAATACGAATTCCGATTTACTCACCTGTTATCAGGAGAGACCTCAGTGCTGCATCTTTCAGCCCAGTACTGATCCTGAAAAGTAATTTTAACCGTACTTACCAGTAACTTGAATTTCCTTCCATAGGATATCATTGTCTGCTTTTTGCTGAAAAAGTTTGTCGATTTTTGAAACATACAAATATTCCTCTAAAATCAGCCGAACTACGAATTCCGATTTACTCACCTGTTATCAGGAGAGACCTCAGTGCTGCATCTTTCAGCCCAGTACTGATCCTGAAAAGTAATATTAACCGTACTTACCAGTAACTTGAATTTCCTTCCATAGGATATCATTGCCTGCTTTTTGCTGAAAAAGTTTCTAAGTGTCGATTTTTGAAACATACAAATATTCCTCAAAAATCTGCCAAAATACGAATTTTGATTTACTCACCTGTTATCAGGAGAGACCTCAGTGCTGCATCTTTCAGCCCAGTACTGATCCTGAAAAGTAATTTTAACCGTACTTACCAGTAACTTATATTTCCTTCCGTAGGAATCCATTGTCTGGTTTTCAGCAGAAAAGTTTCAAAGTGTTGATTTTCACAAACTACAAATATTCCTTAAAAATCGCCTGTATGACTTAAACGCATTCTTTCAACTGTTTACAGGAGATGCACCAGTGCTGGATCCAGGATCCACCACTGAGTAAGAAAAAGTAACGATAACACTACTTACCTGCTAAGTGAATTTCCTCCCATAGGATAACATTGGTGATTCTATGTGAAAAAGTTTCGAAGTGTCAACTTTTAAAATACAATAATATTCCTTAAAAATCACTACTGTAACCAAAACGCTTTTACTCAACTGTTTACAGGAGATGTCCCAGGACTGAATCTAGGATCCAGTCCTGTGGTTAGAAAAGTAATCCATAAAGTAACTAATTGCATTTAGCTAGAAATTCACATTGAGCTCAATGTTGCATTGTGTTTGAAATTGTGTTGCCCATTGCAACAACTGTAACTACTGTACTTAAAAGTCTATTGCCTATTTGCAAAGTGTTTAAACTAAAGTAATTCATTCTGAGAAAGTATATTTTGTAATGTAATGTATAATGTAATTACAATGTAATTTAAAAAATAAAATATCTAAAAATAAATAGTTTAAAAAAATGTTAATCAGTATAAAAAAAAATATATAACAATTAATACATTTAAAAATTGTCATTTACAAAACCTTTGAAATTCACTGAAAAAAACCATAGGTTTCAGACATGTTATAGTTAGGAATTAGCATTTAAAAAACCTTTGAAATTCACAGAAAAAACCATAGGTTTCAGGCTTGTTATAGTTAGGAATTAGCATTTTAAAAACCTTTGAAATTCACTGAAAAAACCATAGGTTTCAGGCCTGTTATAGTTAGGGTTTAGCATTTAAAAAACCTTTGAAATTCACTGAAAAAACCATAGGTTTTAGGGAAAGTTATAGTTAGTTGGACATTGCACTCGTACAAAACCCGTGAAATTCCCCCGTTATAGTTAGTTCAGCTAACTATAACTCGCGCCCGCAATGCACTGCTGATGACGTCACATATTACATCACTCATGACATGGTCAGTGACATCACTGATGACATCACTGATGACATCTCAAATGACATCACTGATGACATCATCCATGTGAGAATTTAATGCATCTTCTCACACCCTAATATAACTTTTGATACACCCACTCTAAATTACACACTGCCATTCTCAAAACCATACACACTCCAATACCAATAAGTACATACCCACTCACTGATTCTTAGGTCTACACACACACATCTACTCACTCACCCGTACAGTCACTCATACTTACAGTCACTCAGTACAGGACTATCATATGCACTCATACACCTATATAAACACTCACAACGCAACTCATCCATAGAGGTACTCACACACCTAGTCAGTCATGCAAATAATTAATCACACTCCAATTTACTCACCTATACAGTTATACACACCAGCTCACTTATTCATAAAAATACTAGCACATTCTTACGCTCCTATGCAATCACTGATGCAAGCACACACTCATCCATATAGCCACTCTCACAATCACACACTCTCACATATAACCATTTATATACTCCAACACACATATATACTGCCTTTCACATATGTAGTTACTCACACATGTACCACTGAGATATACATTCAATCACTAACACACCCATACACACACTCACCCACCCATACAGTCCATCACAGACGCACTGTTGAAACCATGCACCCAGTGAATCACCCACTCACACATCTATGCACAGAGTCACACACACCCCACCCACACAAACACTGAGGCACCCATATAGATACTCAGAGAACCAATCCATAACCTATATAGACACTCATTTAGCTAGTCAGAAACCCATGCAGCTGCTTACACAACAATAGACAGACGATACAGACATTCACACAGTTTAGTCACTCACCCATGCATCCAGTAAGATACATTTAATCACTCACTTATAGACTCAGTCATGCACCTACTAAATCATCCATTCAGACGCTTATACACCCACTCATTCTTCAATACGCCTTTCCCTATATATATTAAACATATTTAAACTTTACAGAAACACACAGTCACTGGATGATGTCAGTGATGTCATCAGTGATGTCACTGACCATGTCATGAGTGATGTAATATGTGACGTCATCAGCAGTGCATTGCGGGGGCGCGAGTTATAGTTAGCTGAACTAACTATAACGGGGGAATTTCACGGGTTTTGTACGAGTGCAATGTCCAACTAACTATAACTTTCCCTAAAACCTATGGTTTTTTCAGTGAATATATATATATGTATTTCAGTGGAAGATACACACATGCATTATTATATCTATAAAGTACAACAGACAAAATGTTCTTGGAATGCGAACCCGACTAATACATACGAAAGGAAGACAGGATTCCATATATTAACAAAGTCAAATCATAGAAAAGGAAATAGCAATGCACTGACCTTTTTGTAATGACTATACTGAAATAAAAAGAAAATATGAAAACAACTTGGACAACACAACAGTAGACTTTAACTAAAGGAAGAAAAATAAAAGAAGAAAAATACAAAAAAACACATTGAAGTTGAAACAACATACGTATCAACTTAAAGCATAAATATCAAGAAGAGACCAACTCTCTTCATAGTTTTTGTGTTCATTTTTAAATGATTCTTTCATGCTCTGAAAGCAGTGACATATCAGATGTTCTGTTCTGTACCTGTCATCTCTTGGCCATGCTAGGTTGATAGAATGCATTCCATTTATTATCACTTTCGTCTAGTGGACTGAAGACAATCAGTAACCTACTAGCCAACAGCATACAAATACGAGGTAGGATGCAGTTTTTTCAGATTTTAAGATCTTTATGAGATATACGGTTCTTTAAATTCATTGTAGGAAGCTAGTGAGCGCACCTGAAATTAAACCACAGAGGAGCAACGGCTGTTAGAAAACGAGGGGACCTGCCACGCACAATGAAAAACTATCACACAAGGTCTTTTTTAAAAATTATGTTGAAAATAGAAAAATAGAAAAAAGAAGCAAACTGTGAACCTCCAATTAAGATGAAACAGCCAAGTGGCAAGCAATTCTAGCGTTTGATTATTGCTGGTAGCTACGGCACTTAAATGAATTGCGACTAAGGGAGCGACCCCTCAATTATATGTGCAAAGCCTCTCTGTAAGGAACATTAGTCTGAGGGAAATGATGGGTAGAATGGTGTGATACTGGAACAGTTGTGCACTCTCAGTAGCTGTACTTTAATACTTGTCCACTTAGTGGTGTTTTTAGGAATGCAAATTTGCTTTACAATCCCCAGGATGCTCTGGGACTTGCAACACACATTACTGAAGAAAACAAATGCCTGAAACACATCAAAAAGTGTATTACTGTCAGGCAGACGAGCAGTGACTAGTCTTCATGAGCACTTGAAGCATCATCCTTCTGTGACTGTATATTGTCCAGTTTCCACTCTCCCTGAATTACCAGATTATCATTCTTTTTGTTTCCCCTACCAAGACTCTACCTATGACATTGCTATAGTATAGAAGTGCTAGAAAAGTGGCAAATAGCAATGATCATGTGATTATCACTTCCATCGCGGGTCATCCAACTAAGCACTTAACCTCTTTTTCATCCTTCGACTTGTGGTGGAACTCCTGGGAACCTGAGTAAGGGACCACGGGCTCTGCCACGGTTTTATTCCAGGGAGCCAGTAGGTTCGGCATTCACTTCACAGTGCACGCTGCAGGACCTGGCTGGCACCATTTGGCTGGCAAATTTCACACAGATGGCCCGGGAGTTCTAATGTGGAACGGGTAGGTCAATGCCTGGCAGCCACACCCTTCTCATATTACCATTTAAAGGATTGTACAAGATCTCCAAAGTACCAAAGCACAAAGTGAGCAAAGAAGGAGCTGACAAACACCAACCTTTTGTTTTTACCTCCTGATTGAAGGCATCTGTAGCTTGGAAACAAAGTCAAATGTGATATATGAGCTAATCTTTCCTACACAGGGCTTTCCTGACCAGTGACATGCTACTTCTCCTCCCAAGCACACTCCCAGTGGGCATCCTTGAAGGGATGGAAGCAGTTAATTGAGCTGGGGCTTTCCGGTGCTAAGCACCAGCACTTAATTGGTTTCCGGTGCTCGGCACCTGCACCTAATTGTCAACACCATACTTAGAACGGTCCACCACATGGTGGCACTGCTCATCTCATTTAGAGATGAGCAGAACAACTGTAGTTTAGGAATACAATAGACATTAAAATTGCTAATACCTGCCTCCCCAGCCATTCCTTTAGCTTTGGGGACCTGGAATAATCTGAATTGTCGCATTTACATGCGATAGAGATGGTTAGTAGTTGTTTTGGCAGCGATGACAAGGGCGATAGATGGTGCAAGCTGCAGTGGCCTCCTGGTCAGAGCCCTGGCACTTAATATTTTACAAATTAAGCACTGGATGGAGGTTTACTGATGGTAGAGCTTCCACTGGCTTCACCATTGTTTGGGACTGAAATTGGTGGTGGACCAGCCAGCCTAAATAGGGTGGTGG
This sequence comes from Calotriton arnoldi, assembly GCA_963921515.1. Taxonomy (NCBI): domain Eukaryota; kingdom Metazoa; phylum Chordata; class Amphibia; order Caudata; family Salamandridae; genus Calotriton; species Calotriton arnoldi. Next base: position 68,728 of record CAWUFW010003558.1, on the reverse strand, counting down.
TTGGAGGCCATTTTTTTGCAGCATCTACCCTCCCCATATGACGTTTCCAAAGGTGGATCTGGTGGATGCTCTGCCATCAGTAAACTGCCCTCTCCTGCCTTCCTTACATGGTGGGAGTCAGAGGAGGATTACCTGTATTATTGCAGAGTGAGTGCCCTTCCACAAATCAGCCCCTTGGACTGTGAGTAGCCCGTAGCTGTTGTTTTAGCATTTGTAATTTTTTGAGAGTCTCAGTGGACTAGTCCAAAACGGTATTTACATTCTTCACAGAAGCTTCAAATCGCAAGGGTTTTCTTGGTATGGGAACTGGACAGGATCTTCTTTCCAGTAGAGGGGGTTCAATCCTTGTCCATTACCAAGCATCACATCAAAATTTAACGATCAATCTCAACGTCAGAGTATCCGAAACCTACTTTGTTGCAGTGTTCAGCCATTGAGGCTAAAGAATACATTTGCCCCTGAAGCTCTCATACCACTGAGACAGAACCACGTTTTAAGAGCAGATGAAGCTTTTGCCTGTCAACTGTGCTGACTGCACCTTCCTCATGCATGCACAAGAGACATTTGAAATTCAAATACATAGTCTCTCCATAATAGTTAAAAAATATTAACATTCAAAGGTTCCTTGTTCCAATATCCGTATACCTTTCAAGGCTGATCCTTCTCTGCCTCTTGACTGTCATTGGATCCTGCACTGAACAAATGGGGCTCCATAGATTCAAGGCAAAGAAGGATCAAATTACCTGTTTTGGAAATAAAAATGCCTCTCAAGCACATTGACTTACTATTTCAACATGACTGTGTCTTGGCAAAATTCCTCAGGTCCTCACTTCATATTGGGAAAAATTACCGCCCTGAAGAAGAATGCAGTGCCAAAACCATTATGCATCTGGCAAATTCTACCCCAATCTTCAAAGAGAGCAGCTCTTAGGAGACTACAGGATGTATTTTTCAAGCAAAATGTCCAAGAATCAATACTACAATCCTCACAGCAATTTTTGAATATGGTTTCTACATCCCAAACTTCTAACCCCATGACATGGGCTTCTAAGCAAGTGACCGTCAATAGGCTGGCCCAGACTGATGATTGCTTAACATGGTGCCAAGAAGGGGGTTGGAGGAGCTGGTTGATCTCACCATTCTGGGAATCATACATGTAATAAACAAATCGCGCCTTGTCATTAACCCACATTACCAACTTGAAAATCTGATAATCAGACTAGAGCTCCCTAACTGGAAGCCTTTTTGAACTGCTGCATTTTACAACACAAGAGTAATTACTAACGATTCCCCAAAGGTCGAAGGTCTTTGACCATGGCTATTTCACACTGGTTAGCACTTGTTTATATAACAGTTGCCATCCATTAAGTCTCAGGGTTTTGACCAATTCAAAACACTTCTCTCACACACTATGAATGACCAAAAATATGTCTGTTTTATAGAGTACCAAGCTCCTCTAGTTATAGCGCAGCATACATCTTCGCAGGAGATGGTCAACTGACCTAGAAGTAGAAATCACTCAAAATGGCCAGAACATTGGGAGGTAGAATGTTAGCTAGGTGTCCTAATTTTTTTGACTAGGACATTTAAATTAATTCATTTGAACCCAACCTCACTTTTTCACAGCAGGCCACAACTTCCCTCTCTATTTTTTTTTTTAATTATGTTTTTATTTTTTGCTAAAAACTGTGTAAATGCAGCGTTAATCACATGTACAATCAATCCAACCATAATTTAATTTGAAAAACAAGGGTCAATCAGGTAATACATTACGCACAATAATCAATAAATCAAAAAGCTAGAGAATAACATAATGTAACAACAGAATTTTTCAGAATGGACCAAGATAAAAAAAAAATCAATTTATAAAAAAGACGCAATCCAGGAGGAGAGGGGGCCCCAGATCCTATTCCCTTTGATCCTACCTTTTCTGCCTCTCCTTTCATAAAGTGCCTTTTCTAAATTATATATATGTAAAAATCGTCCCTTCCACTGCTGGAAGGTTGGTGGTTGTGAATCAAGCCAAGCTGAGGCGACACAGAGCCTGAGAACTGCCATTGCTATAAAAGTGAGTTCTATCCCTTTGTTGCCGACTAAATCATTTACCCCTAATAACATCAGCTGAGGTGTCAGAGGAACATCTTCATTAAGCACCTGTTGTAAAAAGCCTGACATTTCACGACCTATAGATTCAATACAAGGACAAGTGGCAAAAATATGCACTAAATCCACACCGAAAGTTGCACATCTAAAGCAGGAAGTCCCCTCTGTTCCACCCCATTTGACAATTTTCGCAGGTGTAATATAGAGATCAAATAAGGTCTTAAAATGTTGGGCCTGCAAATTGGCAGAGTTCTAATGATCTTATAAAACAAGAATCCTCAACCCCCAGCCTATCCTGCCATTTCAGCCTATGTTTATCTAAATCATCTGGTACTCCTTCCAGCAGGCATCTATATATTTGTGTAATTGAGGATCCCAAACTACTAGTTAACAATTCCATCAAAGGTACTTGTCCAAACCCTGCCGCCCCACCAGCCTTTTTAAGCAAGAAATCTCTCAGCAGTAGAAATTTAAAAAAATCCCGTGGGCCAACACCAAACCTTTCCCTAACTACTTCAAATGAAGTTATGTGATCCCCAGCTAACAGGTCCCCTATCCTGTATAAACCACCCTTTCCTCACCTTGCCAGGCATGCATCTTGTAATGCCCTTTGCAGTTGGTCATTCCCAATCATGGGAGAATAACGGCTGAACCTACCTACCCCAAGTTTCTTCCTTATGCCTGCCCAATTGCGAAAAGCAGTGACTAGTACCTTGAATCGCATTTTCTTAAAGTAGCTTGCTTCATAGAATTTCAAGAAACAGCCGTTAGCCCGGGCACCTATCAGTAGCTCAAATATTGTCGGTACGTGACCAGGATCCTCTCTATCCTTTTCCTTAACTCCAAAGAGAGGCCAGGAATATTGGAATGAAGCCGCTAAATAATATAGCTGAAAATGCGGGAGCCCCCATCCTCCTCTATCCCTGGGAAGGGATAGGAACACATTAGCTCTCCTGGTCCTTTGGTAGCACCAGATAAACCTAGCTACCTCCTTCTCTATTTGTTTAAACCAAAAATTATGAATTTCCAAAGGAATCGCACGGAAAATATGCAAAAGTTTAGGCAGAATCATCATTTTAATGAGATTACATCTCCCTACTATTGACAATTTCAAATTATCCCATCGATGGAGATCGTTCTTAATTTTCCCCATTATAGGGATCATATTTATATCCACTATATCTTCCACCTTTGCCGTGATGATAATGCCTAGGTACATCGCTTTTTCTACAATTCTATTATCCGTACCTGTAACAAATCTGTTTGTCAGGATCTGCGTTTTAGCTTTATTCAATAAAAAACCCGATTGAGTCCCAAAATTTTCAGTAATGCTTTCAACCGCAGACATTGCACGATCAGGGTCAGATGAAATAATAGCCACGTCATCGGCGTATGCCAATAGCTTGGTGTCCCCGCCTTGTAAACTGACCGGAATAATTTCTGCAGAGGCCTCCAGACGCCTAAGAAGGGGGTCTAAATACAAGGCGAACAGTAGGGGAGAGGCAGGGCAACCCTGTCTTGTTCCCCAACCGATTGAGAATGGCGCCGTCTCTTCCCCCATAATTCTTAATCTTGCTATAGGGTTGACATACAAGACCTGTATTGCTTTCACGAATGAATCCCCTAGGCCATAAGCCTCGAGGGTCTGCCATAAATAACTCCATGACACCCTATCGAAGGCCTTCTCCGCGTCTAAAAAAGCTACCCCCATAGGTTTGGAGGAAATCTCAGCAGCATCAAAAAGGGTAATTAACCTCCTAACGTGATCTACAGTTCCTCTTCCTTGTATAAACCCGTGCTGCCAAACCGAAACAAGATGATGCATCACAGAGTTCAAGCGTGAAGCAAAAATCTTGGAATAAAGCGTGGCGTCACTGTTTAGCAGCGTGATAGGCCTATATGAGCCTAAATTCATAGGAACTTTGCCCTTTTTAAAAAAAAAATAACAATATTCGCAATACCCCAAGAGCCCGGTGGTGTAGCCCCTTCCCTGATCTCCTGAAATAAACTGAGCATAGAACGATAAATCTCGCTGAAGAAGACTTTATAGAACTCTATAGGAATACAGTCAGTTCCCGATGCCTTGCCCGATGGAAGGGCTTGAAGCGCACTAAATAGCTCCTCTTGTGTAATCTCTGCCCCTAACCGGGCACCCTCCTCCTGTAGGACCCTTCCGATCGGGTCAAATTCCTGTACTTCCGGATTTGATAAATAACCGTCGCGAGATGGGGCCGAGTAAAGGTCTTCATAAAATTCTCTAAAAGCCTCTCTAATCTCGGCAGGCTCCGTCACGACTTTGCCCTGCATATTTCTAATCCTATCTATATATCCTGCTGCCACCTGCTGTCTGGCCCTGATTGCCATCAATCTGCCCACGGTCTCACTATATTCATAGCAATCCGGCCTCTTAGCTAAGTATTTCCCCGCGAGCCTCTCAGCGTTGAAATCATTCAGACAGGCTTTAGTTATATTGATAGTGATCATGATTCTGACCACCTCACCTCCACGAGTCACGGCACTAATCAATTCCGTTTCCAATCGGGCAAGCTTTTGATAAAACTGCTTGATCTGTTCTGCCTCTTTTTTCGCTCACTCAAGCAGTATTGCAGGATCTCACCTCTCACTGATGCATTAAAAGCGTCCCAAACCATTCCAGGGGGGGGCACTACCGCTATTATTATCAAAAAATTCCCTGATCCAGCCCTTCATATATTCAATACATTTTTGATCTGAAAGCAGAGCCCTCTCAAAAGTCCATCTTGAATACTCCTTCCTTGCTCCAGATACTGAAAACTCTAGGACTACCGGGTTATGATCGGACATAACTCTGGGGAAGAGCTCAATCCGTGCCTCTTGGAGTATAGATGGCGAGGTTAAAAAGTAGTCCAATCTAGCAAACTTGCCGTGTGGAGCTGAATAGAAAGTATAACCGGGCTCCGGTGCTCTAAGTTTAGGCCAAGCGTCTACCAAACCGATATCATTTACAAAGTTTTTAAACGCCCTCATGGCATGTGGCTTCCACCCTTTACTGGAGGTTCCCAATGTCCCCGGAGTGTCTCTAGATCCATTAAGATTTAAGTCCCCAATCAATCAAGCATTTGTATAGCGCGCTACTCACCCGGAGGGTCTCAAGGCGCTTGGGGGGGGGGTCCGCTACTGTTCGAACAGCCAGGTCTTGAGTTGCTTCCTGAAGGAGAGGTGGTCTTGGGTAAGGCGGAGGTGGATGGGTAGGGAGTTCCACGTCTTGGCAGCCAGGTAGGAGAAGGATCTTCCTCCCGTTGTGGCTCTTCGGATGCGGGGGACGGCGGCGAGGGCGCGGTTGGTCGATCGTAGCTGGCGGGTGGGAGTGTAGAAGGTCAGACGGTCGTTGAGGTATCTGGGGCCTTGGTTGTGGAGAGCTTTGTGTGCGTGGGTGAGGAGTCGGAACGTGATTCTCTTGCTGACGGGGAGCCAGTGCAGGTCTCTCAGGTGTCCGGCGATGTGGCTGTGTCGGGGGATGTCCAGGATGAGTCGAGCTGAGGCGTTCTGGATGCGTTGGAGTCTATTTTGAAGTTTGGCTGTGGTTCCGGCGTAGAGGAGTTGCCGTGGTCCAGTCGGCTGGTGACGAGGGCCTGGGTGACCGTCTTCCTGGTTTCGGTGGGGATCCACCGGAAGATCTTGCGCAGCATGCGTAGGATGTTGAAGCAAGACGAGGAGACGGCGTTGACTTGTCGGGTCATTGAGAGGGAGGAGTCCAGGATGAAGCCCAGGTTGCGTGCGTGGTCCGTTGGTTTGGGTGCGTTGCCCAGGGCAGGGGGCCACCAGGAGTCGTCCAAGGCGGAGGGTGATGATCCTAGGATGAGGACTTCCGTCTTATCTGAGTTCAGTTTCAGGCGGCTGTTCCTCATCCACTCGGCTACGTCCTTCATCCCTTCATGTAGGTTGGTTCTGGCGGTTGTGGGGTCGTTGGTGAGGGAGAGGATCAGCTGGGTGTCGTCGGCGTAGGAGATGATGTTGAGGTTGTGTTGGCGTGCGATGGCGGCGAGGGGGCTCATGTAGACGTTGAAGAGGGTGGGGCTGAGTGATGATCCTTGTGGTACGCCGCAGATGACTTCGGTGGCCTCGGAACTGAACGGGGGAGGCGGACTCTCTGGGTTCTTCCGGCGAGGAAGGAGATGATCCACTCCAGTGCCTTCTCTTGGATTCCGACGTTGTTCAGGCGTTGCACTAGGGTGCGGTGGCAGACTGTGTCGAACGCTGCGGAGAGGTCCAGGAGGATGAGGGCCGCTGTTTCCCCGTTGTCGAGCAGGGCTCGGATGTCGTCGGTGGCTGCGATGAGGGCGGTCTCGGTGCTGTGGTTGGCCCGGAAGCCGGACTGCGTGTGGTCGAGGGATCCATTCGTCTCGAGGAAGGCGGCCAGTTGTCTGTTGACGGTCTTCTCGATGACTTTGGCAGGAAAAAGAAGGAGCGAGATGGGGCGGTAGTTTTTGAGGTCGGTGCGATCCGCTGACGGTTTCTTCAGTAGGGCGCTGAGTTCGGCGTGCTTCCAGCTCTCTGGGAAGGTGGCGGTGTCGAGGGAGGTGTTGATGATGTCCCGGAGGTGGGGTGCGATGACGGCGTCGGCCTTGTTGAAGACGTGGTGAGGGCAGGGGTCGGTTGGTGATCCGGAGTGGATGGAGTTCATCGTGCGGATAGTGTCTTCGGTGTTGATCGGGGTCCAGGCTCGGAGGGTGGAGGTGGGGGACGTTGGAACGGTCGTAGGGTACGTCGGCTGTGTGCTGAAACTGTTGTGTATGTCTGCGATCTTGCTGTGGAAGAACGAGGCGAGCGAGTTGCAGAGGTCTTGTGAGGGAGTGATGTCGTTTCCGGCGCTGGGGTTCGAGAGTTCTTTGACGATGATGAAGAGTTCCTTGCTGTTGTGGGCGTTGTTGTCCAGTCGTTCCTTGAATGCGGTTTTCTTGGTGGTGTGGATCAGCTGGTGGTGTTTTCGGGTGGCGTGCTTGAGGGTGGTCATGTTGTCTGCAGTCGGGTCTCTGCGCCATGCTTTCTCGAGGGCCCGGCAGTTCTTCTTGGATTTCTTGAGTTCGTCGGTTAACCAGGATGCTTTCTTGTTGCCGGGTCTGACTGGGGGTCTTCAATGGGGCGAGGTCGTCTGCGCAGTTGGTGATCCATCTTGTGAGGTTGCTGGCGGCTTGGTTGGGGTTCGTTGAGCTGGCGGGAGGGTTCTGGCTCAGGGATGTGGTGAGTTGGTCGGTGGTGATCTTGTTCCAGCTTCTGCGCGGAAACTGTTGCGGGTGGTGGTGCGTGGTGATCCTGCTGAAGCTGAAGTGGACGCAGCTGTGGTCTGTCCAGTGGAGTCCGGTGGTGTGGCTGAAGGAGATGTCCTTGCTGGAGGAGAAGACGGGGTCAAGCGTGTGGCCGGCGTGGTGTGTGGGGGTGGTCACCAGTTGCTTGAGTCCGAGGTTGGCGAGGTTGTCCAGCAGGGTGGTGGTGTTGCGATCGTTGTTGTTCTCTAGGTGGAAGTTGAGGTCCCCAAGGAGGATGTAGTCAGCCGAGGAGAGGGCGTGCGGGCTGATGAGGTCGGCGATGTCTTCGCTGAATTGTGTGCGTGGTCCTGGGGGTCTGTAGATGAGGGTGCCTCTGAGGGTGGTCTTGGGGTCGGTGTGTATCTGGAAGTGCAGGTGTTCGCCGGCTGTGAAGGTGTCGTCGGAGTTGGTCGTGATGCGGATGGTGTTCTTGTGGACGATGGCGATGCCTCCTCCGGTCTGGTTGGCGCGGTCCCTTCGGGTGATCTTGTGCTGGCCAAGATGGTAATTCATTGGCCAAAAAACAGAATAGCCCTGGGTCATCAAGGACAGGGGCATAGACTGTACATAATGAAAATGAGCCGGTTGTATGCCTGCATTCCAATAATACCCACCTACCATTCCTATCGACAGCTTTCCTACCAGGGTTAATGACACTACCTTTTATGAGAACCGCAACCCCCTTAGTCTTCACATCTTGTGTAGTGTAAGCTTCTACCTTCAACCCCAGGGATTTAAGTAGGTTGCTATCATTCCTGGAAATGTGGGTCTCCTGTAGACAATAAACATCTGCCTTTAATACCTTGAGATCTTCCTGGATCCTCCTCCTCTTAGCAATGTCATTAAGCTCGCAAATATTAATAGAAGCGATGCGTTCTTTAGCCATTATTCCAATAAAACATTATTTCCAGCTGTGCTACCATGTCTGAATTAATACAAATACTGTACTGGCCCTGCAGGCAGTCACATACAGTCTTCCTTCCAGATTGCTCTTTAACTTTAAATACCCATCCATAGTAAACCTCATGCTTCAGCTGCGATTTACACTTACAACTTCCCTCTCTAGACCTGGAGGCAGAGGAGTACAAATTAATCTGCTTCACTTGTGCACCTGCCTAGGAATAGACATAATTTACAACACCAATTCTGTAATAGGCCGTTAAAAGTAATTAGTAGTACTTCTTGACTTTTGTTAAATTCCTGTCTACTTTAAACTCTCTACTGAACCTCTCATTGCACCCCAAGCACCAATGCTACTTGATTGTATATTCTTTTTTTCCCAAAGTTTTATATAGCGCGAACTTGATCCGAAATCAGGTATCAGAGCGCTTTACATGAGCACCAGTTGCTTTACATGAGGACACATTCATTTTTGTTAGGCACGGGGAGATTAAGTGATTTGCCCAGAATCACAGGATGTTGAGCGTCGTTGCCAAGACTCGAACCGGGTTCCCCAGATTTGAAGTCGACCGCCCTAACCATTAAGCTACATCCTCTCCTATGTAGGCAACCACCCATGTGATGTTGATGTGGGATGTGAGAAATAACTTGCTAACATAACGACAAAAGTGCACAGGTTTTGTTAATGCATGTTTCGTTTTGACATGATTTTTGTAAACCTTTTTTGGAGGGGGAGCTGCTGTGCCCTCACCAATAAGAGAAAAAACATTGTCTGAAAGCAGAATCTTTTTTTTGGTCTTAAAGAGCACACATTGCCATAGCAATTAAGGGAACAAAGTTGTTTGCGAATATGCTCCTTGAAAAAGAGCAGCATTTCTCACTCAGAGTGAAGTTAGCCAGTGGCTGAAATGGACTGCTCCATGCAGTATGGTGTAGTGGGCGGAAGAAAAATGTGAATGGCACAACAGCAGACCAATGGATGAAGAGAGCTGGCTGGAAGCAGCCCCTATAATATTTTATTGTAAGAGGATCAGCTTGTAAAATCTAAGTATTCATCAGAAAGCTCCAGCAAGTCAAAATCATCAGTCAAGCCAGTTGGAGTTCCACAAGGTCAGTCAGCAAATGAGAGCTAAGCTACTTAGGATTGCGGGTGCAGGAGGGATCTGATCTGTACGGTGGATTATTTTCTCCTTCCCTGAAAATTTGGTAATGTGGCACCATTTCCATTTCAGTGCCTTCAGTAACTGCATCAGGGCTTCTAGGAGTGTTACTGAAGCCAATCCTTAGTGCTGCAGGCGTTGATGATAATAAGATGCTCTAAGACTTTAGGCGGTTGAGCTGTGGATCAGATCAGTACAGTAGAGTTTTTTCTCATTCCCTGAAAATGTGCTAATGTTTCCATTTCAGTGAGATTTTCAGTGTGGTAGCTTGCCATTGTTTATGGCAATGTGCTCTGGATTTGTATGAATCCCAAACCCTTTCAAATGGCAAAAAAGGTTTACCCATCTGTTATACCCACCCACTATTTCCAGTTATTTGGATTGAGCTGTGCCCTTAGGACAGCACTTTCCAAAATGCAAAATTACTGCTTTTTCAACCCTTCCATAAAATTCTTGGCAAATTTGTAACTTAACCCAAAATATACCAGGACTGGACGTAGAATACTACATAGGCCTCCTGTAATATTTTTAAGAATATTGCACTTTACACTAATATTCTACAACAGGAGTTAGAATTTTAGATTTGACCTTTCAATGTCTGCCATACTTACTGCTGCCCAGAGGGGTGCTATGCATCCGATCACCATATGTAATCCGAGTGCAAATGAGCAACTATCATGTTATTTACTTGCTACACACTGAGGCTCTCATTACAAGTCTGCCAGTTAGAATCAACAGAGAATTTCCTTACGCAGGAATACCAATACTGCCCCGATAGGTATTTGCCTGTAACAAAATCCCTGAAACATCACGTCTTAACCCTCACAGTAGGTATTAACTGTGAGAACTGGAGTTTGTGCACTGACTACTGCATGTTTTTCAACCTACCAAAGCTAGAGTCAAGAAAACCAAACGGCACAGCATTTTTAACGCACAACTTGTAATTCCAGTAAGTGCGGAAACACATATTTTCGTTCATATCAGAATTACAGTGAAGTCTGCAAAAAGGGGCCTTAGTCCAGTATTACACAAATTGTGACTTCAAGATGATTTCAAGCAACCTTCCTGGTGAAAATGTTCCCTAGGTCATAGTTTCCCCCTGACAGCAAGATCAAAGTACCTGACACCTGAGTGATGGTGTGCGGGTTAGAGGGGGGAGCTAGAACACTGTTTTGTCCGCTCTACTGGTTGGCGCCAGATTTTAAGGTGTCCATCGTTTGCTGCAGAAGACATAAGGGACTTCTACCACTCCGTCTCATCATGGTACAGTTCCATTTGTGATAAAATGGTGTCCATGTAAGATCCAAGAGACGCAATGCTGCATTTGGCTTAATTTGTCTGCTGTAGTACTACCCCTGTAACACTACTGTCCCTTTAGCGTAGAAAGGCTCACCATTGGCTACACATGCTGTTTCTATTTTAAATTCTAAATTACTGGATAGCATGGCTTACAACGGTAAAATACGGTAAAAGTGAGCAGCTTTGGAGCACTTGGAGATATGGGATAATATGCAGAGGTACAAACCTCCAGCTAAAGTTCAAAAGAGGGTGCAAAAAAGCACAGATTCTGGACGAACACTAGAAGGCTGAGTGCTCACGGATTTCACAACCCCTAGGGGTTGCACCGGCTTCCATGCATCCATTCTGGAGTCTTCGCTGCATTTTGTGTATCCACTCTTCTCGCACACAGAAATGCCTCTCTACACACCTATCTTGACCCGGAAAAAGACTACATTTTAGTGTACACAGCTGCTTCCATTACTTGGTTTATGTGCCTGCTGATACACAGTGCTAGCACTGTGGTAGGCCAGTGACCTTGTTGGGGACATTTTCGATTCTTATTCTTACCCATTACCTCTTCTGACAGGCAGTGCCCTGCCTCAACAGTTTATCCTTTGGTTGACAGTAGAGGCTAAGCTATGTGTAGTGTCTGTTCAGTTGAGTCATGGAATCCATAGACAAAGATATGTTTAAAATTCAATTGTGTCAGATTGAGCATTCTCAAAGGTTACCCTGGTTACAGTATGCACCAGTGCCACCTACGTGTTGGTCAGAATTTGTCATTCTTCTATGCCTGTCTCTGAAAGATTGCAATGTGTTGATCTGATTCCTTCAAAAAATATTTAAGCTAAGGTTACAAGGTACTGATAAGTGCAGTAAGGAGTACAGTTCTCGGCCACACAACATCAGAGTACCTGCAGCCAGCTCTCTCTTTTTCATAAATAACTTCCGCTACTGAAAGATCGAATTGCAATTCATTTTTAGGTCTCGCCTGGCGTTGCAGCGCACATGCGCTGCTCGCTCTGCGAGGCCTCTTGTAATCGATAACATTCAGAAGTGGAGTGTAGTCTCCGCCTCGTATTTTCATTGGTTTGCGTCATTTTGCATGCTAAACGCTGTCTTTCTATTGTAAAGGAGGCTTCTTAGTCCCTCCTTGTTACCACCCTGTCTCCTTTTGGCCCCGCCCACCCGGACTGGATCTTTTACTTGAGGCGTTGGACTGTCTCCTTCTATTAGTTGGTAGGCACTTTGTTTCTGTTATTCGTCCACGAAGCGCGATGCTGCAGCGCTATGCCCTCTAAATTGTATGTTTTTTTTATTTCTTTAATGAGCGCGGCGCCCGCTAGGGACACCACGCTCACTTTATTTATTTATATTTTTGCGGCGTCCACTTAAAGGACACCGCGCTCTGTTTGGTTTTTTTTACTTTAAAACTGAGCGCCACGCCGCTTCAAGGACACCGCGCTCGGTTTATTTATATATTTCTTAACTTTAACACTGAGCGCAGCGCCCGCTTCAAGGACACCGTGCTCAGTGTTAAAGCTAAAAAAAAAAAAAAACGAGCGCGGTGTCCTTCAAGCGGCGCCGCGCTCAGTTTTAAACTTAAGCATTTGCAATGCAATTGGACCTATTGCATTGCAAATGCTTGTTTTTTAATCAAATTATTTTGTGCGTTTTTTTATTTATTTTTTTACAAAGGCCGATATCAGATGCTTCGTTTTTGAGGATCTTGTTTTTGCGAATCGCGCCATTCCGAGGATTCCGCGTGTGTCTCGTCCGTTTCTTCGACTGTGAATCTACACGGGATATATTTTGCGGGTGACTCTCAGCTCCCTGTTTCGTGCTGACTGCTGTGCGTGCCTCTGTGGCAAAACATCTCTACCTCCATCTTAGTTTGTGCCAGGAGGCGCCAAGGAAGAACTGCAGAGGAGCCGCTGGCAATCAAAGATGGGCAACACAGGGAGACGGCACAATTGGAGGCTGGAAGTTTTTGCTGCTATATAACTATATATGATAGATATATATTATCTACTGGCGGTCGCCAGTAGATAGTTATAGTTACAACCTATTATCCATAGGAAATCCGCGACATTCTATTTGAAATAACTCTCTTGCCGGTTGACGTATCTTCGCGAAATTTTCAAACTTTGTGGCCCGCTCCGGTCCGCTCCTACCCTGAAAGTCTCGGGGGATTCGTCAAGCGGGGCCGAGAAAAAGGGGGTCCCAAAACGCGTTTTCCCCATGCAATTTTCCATAGGAAACTTTAGACACGGCTACAGCCTGAACTGCTGAACGGAATTACACCAAATTTGGCAAAGAGGTAGTTCTTGGTTCAGAAAGAACCCTTTTGTTAAATGGTGTAAATCCGTTCAGTAGTTGCTGAGAAAATCAAAAGTAAAAAGATAGTGATATCTATGGCCGAGTAGGGTCCGCGTACCCTCCCGATCACGAGCTGCATGTTAATTGGTTGTCAGCTGGCTGTCAACATTCCGATTCAGGAAATGTTGGCAGTTATTTTGTCCCTCGGTAGAACCGAGGGACAGAAACAAGTGCGCAAAGCGCACAAAGGGGGCAGGGTAGAAACACCCTGACCCCTAGGTTTGCTCAGGGGTCCCACAAGGACCCCTGGGCAAAAAAATAAATATATTTTTAAAAATCGGCAGGATGCGCTCAGGGTGCGCGAATCCTGCCGAAAAGAAAAATCGAAGCGCGGTCTCCCGCGCTCGATTGTATTTTGCCCCCGGGTGGCCCAAGTCCCGGGGGCATGGTGGGGGTTTAATTTTATGTGTGGGGGCCTCAAGGGCCCCCAAGCCCCGGAGACCGCCACCCCCGGGGCTTTTTTAGAAATGGTGCGGGAGGGCTCTGAGCCCTCCCGCAGCCCCGGGGACCACCACCTCCCCGGGCTTTTTTTTAATAAATTGAACAACCTGTGTGGGGGGCTCCAGCCCCCACACGCCCGGGGACCGCCACCTCCCGGGGCACTAACAAATTAAAATGGGGGTCCGTTTTGGACCCCCGAAGCCCCGGGGACCACCACCTCCCCGGGGCTGTGCTGATGTAGGGAGGGGGCCGCGCGGCCCCCTCCTGGAGCCCTTGATGGCCCTGGGGACCGCCACCCCCAGGGCCGGCTCCTGCAGTGTCCCGGGTGCCTACCCCGGGACACTGTAGTTTGCTATGGCAGGACGGGAGCCTCGCGGCTCCCGTCCTGCCATAGCAAACTGCTTTGGATATTGGAAGAGAGAGCAGGGAAACCTGCTCTCTCTTCCAATATCCAAAGCACATTGCTTTTCCACATGGGGAGCAGCATGTCAGCTGCTCCCCATGTGGAACAGCAATGCCGGCTCCCAAGGGACGTGGGAGCCGGCGGGACTGTGGGGGATTGGGGACCCCCCACAGTCCCCAACGGAGAGGGCCAGCCCCGGGGGATGGGGTCCCCGGGGCAAGTAGTGGCCCAGGAGGGGGCCACGCGGCCCCCTCCCCAAAAAAGAAAAAAAAGAAAAAAATGGAAAGGCCGGCCCCGGGAATGGGGTACCCGGGGCCTTAAATGGCCTGAGGAGGGGGCCACGCAGCCCCCTCCCAAGAAAATAAAAAAGGCCATGCCCCGGGGGATGGGGTCCCCGGGGCCAATACAGGCCCAGGGAAGGGGGGCCACGCGGCCCCCTTCCCGTTTTTTTTTTTTTTTAATTAAATTTTAAAAAGGGGTAAGGCCCTGGGGGATGGGGTCCCCAGGGCCCAAAAACAGGAAAAAGGAAGGGGGCCACACAGCCCCCTTCAGGGGACAAAAAAAAATGTTTTTAAAAACGATCGGGCCCGCAGGCCCCGCCCCCTTCCTTCACCACTCTGCAAACGCGCCCCTGGCGCGTTTGCAGAGGGGGAACGAATCCCCTTGAATACTGGGGGTCCCTGGGGGCCAACTAGCCCACCAGGAACCTCCAATATGCGCCAGGGGCTGCGTTGCAGAGACGTGTAGAGAGGCCACACCCCTTTTTACACCTCTCTGCAACGCAGCTCTGTGGCGCTTTTTGGAGGTATATGGTGGGCTAGTTGGACTCCGGGGACCCTCAGGATTCAAGGGGACTTAATCCCCAGCTTAAAACGCGCCACGGGCGCGTTTGCACAGTGGTGAAGGGAGGGGGCGGGGCTTCAGGTGACATGTGTGCAAACAGGCCCCGTGGCGCGTTTTAAGATGGGGAATTAAATCCTCTTCAATCCTGAGGGTCCATGGAGGCCAACTAGCCCAACAGGTACATCCAGAAAGCGCCACAGAGCTGCGTTGCAGAGAGGTGTAAAAGGGGTGTGGCCTCTCTACACGTCTCTGCAACGCAGCCCCTGGCGCATATTGGAGGTTCCTGGTGGGCTAGTTGGCCCCTAGGGACCCTCAGGATTCAAGGGGACTTAATCCCCCAACTTAAAACGCGCCACGGGGCGCGTTTGCACAGATGTCACCTCAGGCCCCGCCCCTCCCTTCACCATTGTGCAAATATTCTTCTAAAATCATCCGAAATACGAATTCCGATTTACTCACCTGTTATCAGGAGAGACCTCAGTGCTGTATCTTTCAGCCCAGTACTGGTCCTGAAAAGTAATTTTAACCGTACTTACCAGTAACTTGAATTTCCTTCCATAGGCTAACATTGACTGGTTTCACTTGGAAATTCTTCTAAGTGTGGAGTTTTGGAACTTTAAAATATTCCTCTAAAATCAGCCGAAATACAAATTCCGATTTACTCGCCTGTTATCAGGAGAGACCTCAGTGCTGCATCTTTCAGCCCAGTACTGGTCCTGAAAAGTAATTTTAACCGTACTTACCGGTAACTTGAATTTCCTTCATAGGCTAACATTGACTGGTTTCACTTGGAAATTCTTCTAAGTGTGGAGTTTTGGAACTTTAAAATATTCCTCTAAAATCAGCCGAAATACGAATTCCGTTTTACTCACCTGTTATCAGGAGAGACCTCAGTGCTGCATCTTTCAGCCCAGTACTGATCCTCAAAAGTAATTTTAACCGTACTTACCAGTAACTTGAATTTCCTTCCATAGGATATCATTGCCTGCTTTTGCTGAAAAAGTTTCTAAGTGTTGATTTTTGAAACATACAAATATTCCTCTAAAATCAGCCGAAATACGAATTCCGATTTACTCACCTGTTATCAGGAGAGACCTCAGTGCTGCATCTTTCAGCCCAGTACTAATCCTGAAAAGTAATTTTAACCGTACTTACCAGTAACTTATATTTTCTTCCATAGGAATCCATTGTCTGGTTTTCAGCAAAAAGTTTCAAAGTGTTGATTTTTACAAACTACAAATATTCCTTAAAAATCACCTGTATGACTTAAACGCATTCTTTCAACTGTTTACAGGAGATGCACCAGTGCTGGATCCAGGATCCAACACTGAGTAAGAAAAAGTAACGATAACAGTTTTTACCTGCTAAGTGAATTTCCTTCCATAGGATAACATTGGTGATTCTATGAGAAAAAGTTTCTAAGTGTCAACTTTTAAAGTACAATAATATTCCTTAAAAATCACGACTGTAACCAAAACGCTTTTACTCAACTGTTTACAGGAGATGTACCAGGACTGAATCTAGGATCCAGTCCTGTGGTTAGAAAAGTAATCCATAAAGTAACTAATTGCATTTAACTAGAAATTCACATTGAGCTGAATGTTGCATTGTGTTTGAAAATGTGTTGCCCATTGCAACAACTGTAACTACTGTACTTAAAAGTCTATTGCCTATGTGCAAAGTATTTAAACTAAAGTAATTCATTCTGAGAAAGTATTTTTTGTAATGTAATGTATAATGTAATTACAATGTAATTTAAAAAAGAAAATATGTAAAAAAAAAAAAATTCTAAAAATGTAGTAAATCAGTATGAAAAAAATTAATATAACAATTAATACATTTAAAAATTGTCATTTACAAAACCTTTGAAATTCACTGAAAAAACCGTAGGTTTCAGGCACGTTATAGTTAGAAATTAGCATTTAAAAAACCTTTGAAATTCACTGAAAAAACCATAGGTTTCAGACACGTTATAGTTACAAATTAGCATTTAAAAACCTTTGAAATTCACTGAAAAAACCATAGGTTTCAGACACGTTATAGTTACAAATTAGCATTTAAAAACCTTTGAAATTCACTGAAAAAACCATAGGTTTTAGGGACAGTTATAGTTACTTGGACATTGCACTCGTACAAAACCCGTGAAATTCCCCAGTTATAGTTAGTTCAGCTAACTATAACTCGCGCCCCGCAATGCACTGCTGATGACGTCACATATTACATCACTCATGACATGGTCAGTGACATCACTGATGACATCACTGATGACATCTCAAATGACATCACTGATGACATCATCCACGTGATAATCTGATGCACCTCCTCACACCCTAATATAATCTTTGATACACCCACTCTAAATTACAGACTGCCATTCGCAAAACCATAGACACTCCAACACCAATAACTACATACCCACTCACTGATTCTTAGGTCTACACACACACATCCACTCACTCACCCGTACAGTCACTCATACTTACGGTCACTCAGTACAGGACTATCATATGCACTCTTACTCCTATATAGACACTCAAACAACGCCACTCATCCATAGAGGTACTCACACACCTAGTCAGTCATGCAAATAATTAAACACACTGCCATTTACTCACCTATACAGTTATACACACACCAGCTCACTTACTCATACAAATAGTAGCACATTGTTACGCTCTTATACAATCACTGATACAAGCACACACTCATCCATACAGCCACTATCACAATCACTCACTCTTGCTTATAGCTATTTATATACTCCAACACACATATATACTGCCTTTCACATATGTAGTTACTCACACATGTACCACTGGGACATACATTCACTCACTAACACACTCTTACACACACTTACCCACCCATACAGTCTATCACAGATGCACTCTTGAAACCATCCACCCAGTGAATCACCCACTCACACATCTATGCACAGAGTTGCACACACCCTCCCACACAAACACTCAGGCACCCATACAGATACTCAGACAAGCATTCAATAACTCATATAGACACTCATTTAGCTATTCACAAACACATGCAGCCACTTACACAGCAACAGACAAACGGATACAGACATTCACCCAGTTTAGTCACTAACCCATGCATTCAGTAAGATACGTTAAATCACTCACTTATAGAGTCAGTCACGCACCTACTAAATCATCCATACAGACACTTACACATCCACTCATTCTTCAATACGTCTTTTCCTATATATATTAAAAATATTTAAACTTTACAGAAACACACAGTCACTGGATGATGTCATCAGTGATGTCATTTGAGATGTCATCAGTGATGTCATGAGTGATGTCACTGACCATGTCATGAGTGATGTAATATGTGACGTCATCAGCAGTGCATTGCGGGGCGCGAGTTATAGTTAGCTGAACTAACTATAACGGGGGAATTTCACGGGTTTTGTACGAGTGCAATGTCCAAGTAACTATAACTGTCCCTAAAACCTATGGTTTTTTCAGTGAATATATATATATATCCATACTTCAGAATTGTATTTTGAAATCACCCACAAATATTAAAGAACGGAGATGGATTTCTGGTGGTAAAAAAGTATCCCGAAGTTCGGATAATTATGCGCTGAGGCTACCAGCGGAAGTATGCAGTGAGGATGATCAGCCGGCCCTCTGCAGAGCTGTGTCTTTGATGGAGTGGTCGCAGCCGGGCAGGGAGTCCCCTATCTTCTCAGACACTGTTCTTCATTCGGAACCAGCAGATGGGTCACCCTGCAGCCAGTGCCGAGGAAGTGGTTAACTAGCGCCTTCGCCAGTGGTACCAAGGCGCACAAAACGGACAATTCCGTTTTTATTTCGAAATGAATTTTTGCTTCGAAGCTCGACATGAATTCGGCCGTCTGCTTATTTCCCGACCCCCTGCTGTACATGTTTGTAGTCGTCGTGCCGCATCTGTTCCTGGCAGCGGTGCTGGTGGGGATGTTTGGTTGTGGACTGCTTTTAACATGTTTTCGCGTTGGTTTGAGGGGCAGTTTGGAATAAACAGAAGGTATAAACACATTCAAGGGCAGCCATGCTGTAGAAAGAAGCCGCGAGGTTAGGAGAGTGCAGGAGGATAGATGAACAGTGACTGCCTGCGCCTATCTACAGAGGACTTCCTGTCGATGCCACATTTTGCCCCTGCTCCCTGTTTCGATCCGTGGGTTTAATTTCGGTTCTAACGCGGCCTCTTGTCTTCAGTTGTGTACACTCAGCGTCTGAAGAGAGGTTCTGCGCTTTTGTGCTGCTTTTCGTGCCCTTTATAGATTGTTTCTGCAGTGGTTTATGTGGAAAAGACGCCCTAATGCACGCACAGACCGTGGCCCCTAAGGGTTATGGAAGGGGGCACGCCAGCACAAGGGGTGCGCAGATTACCTCAAAATAATTGGAATACGCTTCATTCTGTTATCTTTTTGTTAAATCTATCTATCTCGCTTTCTCCACCTGTCTCTCCCCACCGAGACCTCTTGCTTTCCTCTCCCTCGCCCCTCTCTCCTTCTCATGTCTCCAGTCTTCCCCTGTTTGGCTCTTTTTCTCTATAGTCCACCTCTATTTGCCACTACCTCCCACCGCACAAGCCTCTCTGGAATCTTCCTTCCTCCCCTCTAGTTTCTCGCTCCCCAAGCCTTCCCCCTTCCCTCCACTACGCGCTAAGTGCGTCCCTCCCAAAGCCCCGCCCGACTCTTCCCTCATCGCTGTCTCCGCCCACTCCTCTCACCCCCACCGCATTCCCTTTTCTATTCCTTTCTGCATTATGTAATGAATCCACATTCGGGGTCTTCTCTTCCAGCTGAACGGATGGTTTAAAGGGACCCCCTTGTGTGATCTTGTGCCCACCGTGCACATTACAGGGTTGGGAGGGCACAGGCGCCCCCATGCAGCGCCTACATCTGGGTTACACTATAACATAACACAATGTGTATATTTGTACAAACGCATTTGAGCCCTAGGGTTTCCTGGCACTTGTTAACTGATGTTTATTGTTAACTCCGGAAGACTCGCGCTTTCGACGCCAAGAACATGAAAGGCGGGGTAGGCCTGCCCGTATTCCAGTCAACCGTCAAGCACAGATCTTTAGTCCGCTGAACCCGGCGTTTAGTTTTGGGGTACTCAGGGTTGTGCTTTGAAACCCTCTCCCGCCTCCTGGAGCCCCTGAATGAATGGGTGGGTTGTTGTACGCGGCCGGATAGGTGGCCTCGTGGTTGAATTGATGTGTAACTCCCACCAGTATTTTATATTTGGGGTAGATTATGAGGCAGTCGGACCAGTGTCTTCCCCTGTGTTGATGCTTAGCCGCACCCCACTCCTCCGACGGCCGGATCGCGCAGCTCCCCGAGGCCCCATCCCACCGCACTGCTGCTCCTTACCCTCACCCTCCTCACTCTCTTCCTTCTCCCTCATACTCCTCTCCTCACTCTCCTTTCTTCTGCCTCATGCTACTCTCCTCCTCACTTTCCTTCATTGTCCCTCATGCTGTTCTTCTCCTCCTCAGTCTCCTTCCCAAATCTTCACACATTGTTCTCCTCCTAACTCTATGCTTCTTACTGCTACACAGCTAACAATTACAATCCAAACCACATAATTCCACTACACATCACATCCATACACTCAATAACACATAGCTAAAATACAATACCATTTGCAAAGCCAAACGCTCTAACTTAAACAAATGCGAGACCTATTGCATTTCCAATGCTTGTTTTTATATAGCAAAGCTACCAGAAACCCATTAACAGTTGTTTAAGAAAAGCTCCGCTAAGTGTAGCCGCCTGGTTTTAGCATATACTGGACTATTTCATGTTTTTGCACGCTACTAATAAAAATGTTTCAGACGAGACTGAACGTAAAGATGGCCGCCAAAGAGCAAAACACCGCACTGCTGCTGGGAGCCGGCAGGGAACTGCATTTATGGGTTCTTGGATCAATATCTCAAATTTCAGCTGCCTGAAGGTAGCAACACAAGTCTGAAAGGTCACAAATAGCAAAGCACTTGGCGCATATTCCTTAGTTTGATTCATCCTTAATAGTATTTACTGTAAGACCAAGGTCCTCTTCAGCGTTACAGGCAGTGCTTAATCTGTACCAGTGATTGCAGATAGTGGGCAATGGCACTCATTTTTGTGGCAATAGTTCGATCACGTCACTCAGGGCCAATTCAGACACTGTCTCCTGTACTGACCATTTTACCTACAAGTCATTGTTTTCAGGTGTGTTAGTCTACTTAGTTCAGTGGGAGTGAAGTAAGATGACAACATTCAGAAAGTATTCGGTATTTACACAAAAACTCAGGACAGGGAACAGTATTAATAATGAATTGGAAGTAGGTGGTCACACTAGTGGAACTGGGACTTTTTTTCATTTTCCGACTTTGACCCAGAGCAAAAAGCAAAAAGACAAACAAGGGTGAAAGGAGGAGGAAGAGAAAGATAGGAAAACAATAACAAAGGGGTAAGTAGTGGTAAAAAATAACCTGTGGGCTAAAGAGGCAGAAAATGTACGGGGGGTGGAAAGAACAGATGGGATTGATGGCATTCGGTCATCCTGACGTTCAACAGCACTGGGCTTCAAAGAAAAACCTTTGGCCCCTGCACTTATGTTTTTAACCAATTAATCACTGAGTAAACGAAATTTGTTATAAAAAAGTAATTGTCTTAACATAATACCTAGTTGAGACTTATTGCAAGGCTGTTACTTTAACTACTCACTCTCAATAGAGAACCAGCTAAATGAATGGCCCTGGTCTCCCATGGAGCCAATCAGGATCTCTGCGGCAGCTCTATAGTCCCACCAATGTGTTAATAGTGTGGTGTACTTTTATTTACCTCTGTCTAGAGCTTGAAGGCTGAAAAATAGCTAATACGTCATCATTCCTTGCAGTAACTATGAGTGTAGTCAGACATTTGTTGAATGGTCCTGGTGCACACAGGCCATCAGGTGAATCAGCCCTGTTTGTCTTGAAGAAAAAAGTAAACAAACTCTGGCAAAGCTAATAGGTCTCTGCTGTAAAATGTAAGCACTTCCTGAGAGGGCATGTGTTTTCTTGCTCTCTCTCCTGCTCTCCCCTTCAACTCTCCCCAGCCCACCCTCGTGCACTGTGTTGCTTCATCTACCCGTCCAACCCCCTTTCATTTTTTGTTTGATCTGTTTATTAGGTTTTTGATATAGATTGTACATGTTACAAGCATACACGTTGCTTACGAAAACAGAAGGCATATTCAGTAATCATATTATGCAAGGCGATACACCTGTATGTCAGCGAGTAGCATATACATAACCAATGTCCATACATCATTAAATCGTCTCCAACTCCCTTCCATGCTCTCTTTTCACCGCCCCCCTTTCCCTGCTTCCTGCCTATCCTCCTTTGCACCTGCTTCCCACATGCACGTTGGTGTTTTTTTAAATATACATATATACTTTAAGAGTACCTGGCTGCTGAAAGGTTTTACCTCACTATTGCCTGGGGAAATGTCATATAGTAGCAAAGGAGAGATCATTACCTAAGCAAAGTATGTATCTTCTGCACGTAGACAGCCTGCAACAGTATATCTCTCACATTCTCTCTCTCTCTCTCTCTCTGTGACACACAAAGTGGCAACGTTTTTTGCGACTTTCTGAAAGCTCTGTGAAAACTTGGGCGAAGGTTGCACAGATGTTTGCATTGCTACATTTGTGTGATATTTGTGACAAACATGTTGCGTGTATCCTTATTTAACACAAGCAAAATAATCTCTTTGCAAAAAACAGTAAGTGCAATACCACTATGCATAGCAAAGATCTACAAAATGCAGCCCTGCAGAGATACATTTGCAGACATTTACCGTTGGGATTTATTTCATTGGGGTAATTACAAACTGCACCTCTTTGTCACATCAACGGTTCCTCTTTTGAGCTGTCTAATAGGAGGATGTTTTGCTGTTGTTGCATAGGAATCCTATGGGTTGGTGAGCAGGTCGCATTCTAAGTTTCCTCCCTCTCAATTTGAGAAAGCTAAAAAGAAAGCCACATGGGAAGGTATTAATAGTAGCAGCTAATTTATGTAACAGATGGAAATCCATTCTGTCTGGGCTGCGTTGCTACAGATATAACTGATGCCTAATTAATTATTACTCATTTTGTTGACAATAGAAGAATTCGAACGTCAGTGAATCCTATTAGAATCCAAACCTGTGATATATAGGTTCTACCCAGGCCTCATCATTTGGCAGAATAGCCATGTAAGCTATTGCAGCCTGCAACATACAGGCTACATGTAGATCTATTTCTATATTTTATAAGCAAACATTAACCTTTAGAGCTGCCCAACTGAGACTCAAGTCTAAATCTATGACTTGAAGTTTACATCCAGGTATCTGTGAAGGTGAATTACTCCTATGACTCTCTTTGTAAGATTGGAACTGGTGACCTGTAGGTTACTCATAAATATCTTCTCAGGCTGGAACCTGTAATCTACATGTTACACACAGATAAATGCAGAATATGCTCACTTCATTAAGCAGTCTCACTGCCATATAATTGAGGATGATTCTTAAAAGTTGAAATTTTCTGCGGTGGGTTACTTCTATGGGCAGAGACAACGTTCTTAATTTTCAAATTTCTCAGACTTCCAGGAGTATTCCTGTGGTACACATCCGCCGGGGCTACTCTCACAGAAAAATAACAAGATTAACATTACTGTCCCCTCCTCATGACAAAAACAACATATGTTATGACCACTTTACAGGTGCCTGGGAAGCATCCACATTTTAACTAAGGTGTGCGGCTTGCACTGACCTCCTCTATCTGGTCTGTGTCCTTTCCTGTAAAAGTCTGTGATCTCCAATTTCTCTGAACCGCATCACGCAGGTGGTGGTCCTGCATTGAGGTAAAGTAAAAAAGAAAGGGGGACGCCAGAAGATTTGGAAGACAGTAGTAATCGGGTCATTGGAAAACCAACCAAATGCCTCTAAACCTATAATAGTCCGAAGTATAGCAATATGTATGATGCTCAGTATTTAAACCTCTCTCATAAGTGCCCCATTGTTCCACCTAAAACTAAATATTTAAGGACACAGAAATGAGTATAACAAATTCTATTCTACAAAACCATTTCAAACAACTTGACAAACATATAACACCAGATCTTTTGTCACAGCAGAACTCCCAAATCAAAGCAAACCAGGGACACATTTTCTGGTACGGTCCATGCCACTGCGTCATATCTAACTTGAATAAGTTATGGTCCTTTCTTGGGATCTTGGCAAATCTGTAAACTAAACCCTGAAAATCTTACTTTTGCTTCACTGAATATAGACAGAAAAGGCCAGGTAAATGTGTATGAAGAGCCAAATATTTATGTACTACTCTGCATGTGCAAAACGTTTGTATTAGATAGGGTATATCTTGGCTCTATAAACGCCACACCTCAGTGTGATGAGGAGTCTCCAATATAGCCTTATAGCTGGCCGTAGCAGGCTACACCAGCCATTAAAGGCCCACTCCAACGTTAAAGGCCCGAGCCAACGGCGAAGCATACCATACCATGGGGATCCCCATCTATCCCTGAGGGAGTCCCAACCAGGGTCCAAAGCTTATGTTACACTCTCAGTTGGTGGTCTTTCTTTGCATCTGGTGAGCTGAGATTGTCGAACCCTCATTTTGGGTGTACCAGTGGTGGCTGGTGGGTTTTTAAAGTGGTTGGGCAAAAATTGTATACCCGAGTATAATGAGGGAGCGAAGCCCGAAGTGCAAAAGAAGGGTGCGGGGGGGTTCTTCCCCGCAACAAAATTTTGAAAAAAACTGATTGCACTTACTTTACTGTAAAAAATAAATTGGAGTCAGGACCTCATCTTTTTATTTTGTCCTGTCCCATCATGCTCTTTTTTCCCCCATTCACAATTAACTTATTTTATCCTTGACTTTCCACCAGTCACGGCACCCTCTTTTCTCTAGATTCCTCTGCCTCCTGCTTGCCGATCTTTTATACCCACCTTTATTCCTTATAATGCACGACATGAACTAGCGATTCTATTCCCCCACTGCACTTTACTGTATATCGAAAAACCTTTGTTTTTATAAGTGTAGTGTGCATAAGTTAAGCCATTTGTAATTTCATCATGTACCTCATATTAGATGCATTTCCGATTTTAGGCTTTGCAAAAAGCGCTTGTATTCTCTCTTTGGAACTTATGGTACATAGGTGAAGATTTTGTTTGATCTGCGCTTTGTACTTACGTAATCTACCTTTAACCTGAATCCTAAACTTCTCTTGCACTGCATTCTTTTAGTTTGCCATGTAAACCATTATTCCATCTCCGGAGCCTATGGTCCATGTTTGTACGTATAAAGCAGCATAAATAAATAAATAAATAAATCGTGGTCTCTCTTTTCTTTGACCTCTTTCTCCACCTGGGGATAGCCACTTCTTTTGATGGCACACTATTTTAATCTTCGCGATGTTAAATCAATGTTATCTTTGAATGGTACTGCTTACATATAGACACATTTTGTTTTTCATTTGTGCTGCTTTATTACTGTTTATCACAATAAAATGGAGCAACATTTGAAAAAAACGGGGGGCTGACTGTATTCTGAGAACCTAGTTCAGCCCCATCCCTCTTGGACCTAAATTGGACGCTTCTCCCCTAAGATAATCATGTGCTCTATAGGTAACATAATACAACACAGCACAACACAACAGTTACTCCTAACTAGCCCCACTTGGTAATTTCTCAGGTCCTGGGCACCCTGTCCATGGTTGTTTATTGTTCAACACATCTCTGAATTAACTTTCGAAAGGAGGCAGGCCTGTTTAGTGACATGTTTGGTGTACAGAAATAGTGCCCAGTCAAAACAAAGGGATTGGAGGCCCTAGAGCCTGAGCGTCATGAACGGGGAAATCCTCATCCATTCCGGGGGATGAGAGTAGGCAGGGGGTGTTCCAGTAAGAAGAGAGATAGGCAGTCTGCCAGGGAGGTTACTGGAAAACCTCATCGAAGATTACTTAAGGACACACACTTCTGAAACTCACTTACGGGAAAAGCAAGAAATGATACAGCTTCTTAAAAATAAGATCGTTAAAGGAAAATATACTGTATTCGTACAACGCGCTTCTTGCCAAAATCAGTGCTCAATTTGTGCCGGTGGTCGGCACCACCACTGTTTTTTGGGGATCGGGAATTATTTTTACTCATAAGACTTTGACCTAAAGCAAGAAAGAGAATGGAAGAGGAAAAAAAGAAAGTGAGGAATTCAGCAACAAAGCATGGATAAAAAAATGCAAGAGTGAGATAAGAAGACAGGAAGATAGGATGGAGGGGGAAAGAGGGCATGAGCTGGTATCCAGACTATGTATGAACCTTGGCATTTGGTATTCGTCAGGACTTCTGGTTGGCTTTGGGTTTAGGCCCCATCAGTTATTTTTCCACAAATTAAACACTACTTAAAGTAAACGTAATACGATGTTGCACCTTCGGGGTTTGTCTACTAAACGACAACGGAAGGACAACCATTGCTGATATTTCCACGATTTACACTTAGTGCAAACACATTATACTGCGAATTTCACTAACCACATTCATTACTGCTTGCTTTAGATCAGGGCACAAGTCCTAAAAAAAGAAGTGGGGGGACTAACCTAGTTAATCAGTATGAAAGTGACATCGCGGCGCGTGAGGCGCGTGACATCACAGGAAATGGCATCACAAGAAGTGACATCAGATCTTAAGCCCTCACATATATGTTTAGCAGGTGTATCATGAGAACATTTGAGCACATTTCGAATATACTTGCAAACTCTCCTGATTTAGGCAGAAGATTCACACTTTTGTAGACTACACATAAAACAATGTTGCCTTTTGTCAGCGTAAAGCTTCCTCTAGCCATAGTGCTTTAAAAGAAAAAATAGTGATATTTAAATTATTACAACGCCTCCTCTGGGGTAGTAAGCACTATATAAATGCCATTTAATTTGTGCAAATACTGTGTAAGATCAACACATCTGACGTTCTTACAGTGCATGAATATCTCCTAAACAGGGACTAAACAAAGTGAAAAGCAGCCTCTTTAAAGTACGTGTGAAGTGCTAACAAGGTGTGAGCCTTTGTTTCCCCTCTGCTGCATTTGCATCAGGTGTGAGGCTCCCAGCCAGGAGACTCAAACAAAAGGAGGCCTGATGACCCTTCAGATTCGGCCTTTGTCATGGGCCCAGCAGGAGTCAGAAATAAGAGAGCCCCATCCCCGCCTGCACGTTGTTGTGAATGGAAAGCAGATAACCGCGTGCAGGCGCTGCTGAATGTGTCCCGGTGTTTAGAAATTACACCAGGACGAATTCAGCATCTTTTTCAGTGGGGCCCAACTTCTTGGCAGGGTGGACGGCGTCCACCCTGTGAAAAAAGTGGGTGGACGCCATCCACCCGCGTGTACCCCCGACTTGAGCCCTGCTTTAGATTATGCATTTGTGAATATGTTTTGCACATTTGCATAACTGATGCTGAGGAGGATTTGGGCAATGGCAGCGCATAGCGATTCCAGTAAGTCCTGGGCAGCAACTGTGCATCCAAATATCTAGCTTTTACTTGTGTTCCACAAGCAAGTGTGCAGAGCACACACTGATACAGAGTCTGGTCATCCTTAGCTGTACTGGGCGTCCATGTTAAGCGTGTTCACCCTTTGAAATTGAGAAAGAACCAGGACACATTTCTTGCGTACACTTTATAACCTGAGTGACGCAGCTGAGCCTTTTTGACTGGAGGGAGCTCATGATTTCTTGAAGAACACACTTTATCGACAAAGACCTCGGGGAGCTCAGCTAAACTCTGCAGGAAGCTTAGCTAACATAAGTAACCTAGTCGGCAGCGCACAATAGAAACCACCCCAACCAGCACAACGCAAGGAGCAGGGGACAGACGAAGGAACTGGGGCCTCTCTGATCTTTCCCTGTGGACACAGGACAAGACATGCTTGGGTTATTTTCATATATATAAATCCTGAGACACAAGGAGTCTTCAAAATTTTGACTCGCCTGACTTTTGGTGACTTAATTCAGTTATTCTCCCCGAGGCCTGTGGTGACTGGTGACCCGATTGCTATGGCACACACAAACTTGAACGCAGTAACTCAGCCATTGGAATCTTCCCCCAAACCCCAGCCCAGCTATCCCAAGATACCCAACAGGAGTTGCTAGGTGGAAGTGAAGGAGGCAGAGGTCACTGTCACACTCACTCCTACATTGTCCCAAATTGTCTGCCCCAGGGCATTTAGATTACTGGAGATCCTTCAACCCCGCCCTGGGCCATCTAAATAACGCCCAAAATAAACATCTATTCCTGGCAGTAACACACACACCATGCCCACCAGTGTGTCGCCAAATCCCTGGGTTATGCCTGCAGGTCGAGGGTATCCTCGCCCTGGCAACGCATGCGTAGGGCCTCCTCCTCCTTCCTAAAAAACACAGTTTTAAGCAACTTTGCAAATGTCACTGAGCATCAAGCACAATTTATTGCGAGCTGCTCAGTGTTTTCTTCAAACCTTTTGTTTCTCCCCCAGGCTGGCAGCAGGGCGACGCCTACTGTGCCCGTTCACACAAGCCGTCCCTGGGATGTACGTTTAGTGACCCCCTCAGCGGGTACTCCAGATTGGTTTGTAATACAATTGGGTTTGTGCTGGGAAGTTGCAAAGGTTCTATACCCAGAGTAAGTGCTGGGGGCACAGACCCCCTCCCCCCAAGTTAACTGGGAACTATGTCAAGCCCATCAGAAAAGGTTTGTGCATCAAATTCCGCTACCAGACTTCTCATTAGCCCCTGTCTGATGTATCCTGTTAGCCGGCTGCTTTCCCTCTGAAGAACAGTTCCCTGATACCCTTTGGTGACCATTTTAGAACTCTGTTTTTCTTGCTATGTCTTTTCCATTTCTGAATTTAACATCATTTTCATCTGTTTAATTTTTGCGATAGCTCTTGATTCCTCAATCCTATTCTTCTGACTTACCTTGGTTTGGACAATTTAAAAACTTTAGTTGTTAAATTAATTTTTATTTGGTTGTTCTACATTACATAGCAGTTCACACGGATTCCCTGGAGATTTACCTTGTTGCTCTGGTTTAGCTACCAAATGTGGGCCAGGGAACCCCACCCAATAGGATATGCTGTTTACCTTTGAGGACTGGAGCATGGGACATAGCCCACTGACCGTTTTCTGACAGTTGAAGAAATAGATCTGTTAAGGGAAATGTTTATGTAAGTAATAACAGTTTTTTTATTCTTGTATGTGTTGCAAGTGTAAAATGAGCAGCACGAAACTCAATTAAATATGAGGAAGTATCCCAAAGCGTTATTTCAGGCAAAATCAGAAAAATAGCTATTTAAGGGATAGACTCAGGGAGTTGTAAGAGATCATGTGTCACAATGGAATAAATTAAGAAAATGAAAACTGACAATTTTTGGCCCGCCTTGCCGTTGGTAAGATATTAGGGGCTCATTACGATGGCGGAACGATCGGCGATGGCGATCGTTCCGCCATCAAATAGAGAATTACCCACCGCCATATTAGGATGGCGGTGAGTATCGCGGCGGACGCAAAATCCGTCCTCCGCTTTTCCGCCGGTGGCAATCGCACCGATTGCCTGGCGGGCGGAGCAGGGCCACTAATATGGTGGCGGTGCCTAGCAGGCACCGTCCGCCATATTAGGATGTGGGTTTTAGGAGGCCTTTCCATGGCGGCGATGCTGCCATGGAAAGGCTGGGGGGGATTGGGTTTGGGGGCCCGTTGCGGGCCCCCCATGTGGGGGGGGTGTCGCTGCACTGGGGGATACCCATGGTACCCCCATGCATTTCCATGCACCAAGTGGCAGGCACCGTGTGGTGCCTGCCACGTGGTGCAGGGAAATGCGGTGCAAGCACCTTTCACATTGCGGACGCTGCTGCAGCCAGCAGCACCGCCCGCAATGTTAAAGGCCCAGGATGCGCCCGCCAGTATGGCGGTCACATCCTAATTGCAGTGGTGGGACCGCCGCATGTCTGATGGGCGATCCCAATCACCGCTAAAGTCCGCCCGCCCGCCATCGTAATCAGCCCCTAAGTTCCTGACATGCATTTGTGTTTTCAA
Source organism: Calotriton arnoldi (assembly GCA_963921515.1). Classification (NCBI taxonomy): domain Eukaryota; kingdom Metazoa; phylum Chordata; class Amphibia; order Caudata; family Salamandridae; genus Calotriton; species Calotriton arnoldi. Next base: position 38,834 of record CAWUFW010003558.1, on the reverse strand, counting down.
GAAAGTGTTCGATTCTAGTCTTGACTCTTATGTCGATGAATGTTCCCTAATTTGAATCACTCATTTGAATTCCTTTTTCTTTACTTATCATCATTTTGGTCAATATAGCCCTCTTTTAGTTTATATTATTATTTATATGAATATGTAGTTACCAATGTTGTTATAGGTATTATATTGAATTGTTAATTGTTGATTATATTCCTTATAATGCTATGTTTCTATATACCTTACTGTCCGGTATTATTTTTTGTATTGTTTTATCATCCATGAAAATTCATTCAATAAAACTTTTTGAACTCTAAGAAAGTGTTCGATTAAAACAGGATTTTTAATTACCTTCCGCTCCCTAACTTTGGGGAAATAGTTTATTCTGTAGCGCTAGCACTTGTACCAAATATTATCTGCATTCTGAATTTGTGTTGGAATAAAGAACACACCATGGTGAGAAATACCGTTGTAAAGACATTTGACCAAAGACAACATTGACAACAAAGTTGTGATAAAAATTACACACTGCACAAACAAAACTATAGTCGAATACTTTTTAAGGCAAAAATATATTCGAATATCCTTGCAGGGCTACAATTGTATTAAGCTTCTGTGTTACCCCTTCAAAAGTGGTTCTGCTCCAGTGACTCCAATGGCATCTGTCTCTCACAAATTTGTATCACCCTTCTAACAATGGTGCATCTCCAGTTAGTTCATCAGCATCAAACATCCGCCACACCCTTCTGACAATGGCCTGCCGTATTTGACACAATTTGCATCACCCTCCACACACCTTTAGCGCTCTCCCAGAAATGAATGATCATCTGTTATCAAGACATCAACCTTCAGGATCACCGTCACAGCAATTGGCCGCCTTTAGTGGCTTTGATTGCATCATGCTATCTGATCACCACAGTGCTAATTCACCTCCAATGACTTCAGCAGCATCACTTTCTAACAAACCTTCATTACCCTCCACGTACTTCAGTGGCTTCACCCTTCCAACAATGGTTTAATCCCACTGACTTCAGTGGCATCCCTCTTCAACAGGCCAGTATAGCCCTCCCAGCAGGGATTAACCTCCATTGGCATCACAGTGCAGTACCACCCTCCCAACAATGGTTCACCTCCTTTGACTTCCATAGAATAAATCTTTAAGAAGCCTTTATCACCCTTCCAACAATGATTTACCTCCAATGATTTCACTAGCATCACCTTCTCACAAATAGTCATCACCGTCCCAAAAATGATTATCCCCATTAACTTAAATGACATCACTCCCCAACACAAGCATAGCCTTCCCAACAACTGATCACCTTTATTAGCTTTTATGGTTCCAAGCTATCATGTCACTCCTATAGGGGTTCATGTCCATTGACCTCAATAGAACCACCTTCAATGCCCCCCAACAATGATTCACCCTCATTCACTTTAGAAGTATAACCTTTTATGAACCAGTGTGTAGTCCTCATTGCAGTGGTTCACCTCCAGGATTTCATGGGGATAAACCCTTTGCATCGCCCGTCCAACAGTAATTTAGTTAAATTTTGAGAGCACAATTAAGGGCAAAATTATAATTTTCATTTGAACTTAATGGTGTGCAACACCAGTTTAGATTTAACTTTAACCTCTTTAATGCAGTATTCATGTCCACCGTATTACTGCTGTAGTATGGAGGGTGTAAGCAGTTCATCCACTACATTAAAGAAAAAAATTCAGAATGCGAGGGAAGAGTTTCCCTCACGTTTTGTTGGTACTGTGACCAGCCAGGCACGCATTGCGCTGAGTTCATAGTGTCAATAGAGAAAGCAGACAGTGTCATTAGGCGCTGTCTGCTTTCACTTTGATCGGTGCTGGGTGGCATAACTCTAAAGCACTGCTCTGTGAACGAGAGAAACCACTACAAAGAGAACAATGTCCCCTTTACATTGGTACCTTCCCCAAGTGGATCACTGTTTGGGAATAACCCCAGGGCCTTGCCCTCCAAGTAGGGATACACTTATTAGACATTTGGGAAGGTGTGTGGGTGTGGACTGCCCCCCGACCATGAGCAAGTGCACACCACGTCTAAAATTTTAAAAACTGTTTTTTGACTCACTGTAGGGGCATGGGGGTTGTTACCCCCCAGTCTGACCTCACAGGGTAAGAAAGACCACTAGCACAAGGGCTATTTTTTTTTTTAAAGAAAAGGGTGTAAGCAGTCCATCCACCCAACAGTGTCTCTAGCAGGCTTTCTACCCATGGAGTCATATTGGGGAAGCTTACCTCCAATCTGCCCCGCAAGGGCCGAAAGACCACTGCACACAAGGGATTTTATTATTTAAAAAAGGGTGGGGTAGTCTGTCCAAGCATTGGTCTCAGCCCCCGCACAGCACTCATTCTTTACCCCTTCAGGTGACAGATTGGGGTGTTTATCCCCAATATGACCACCAGGAAGGTGGAAAGCCCAGTAGAGAGCTATGGGTACATTTTGTTTTTAAAAAGGGTTGGAGTGGCCCACCTGAGGATAGAGACATGCTCCGACTCCCAAAAGGGACAGCCTGCCTCTCTGGAAAGCCTCCATTACACACCAGGGCAAATTATTAAAATAAATAAGGGGTGGGGTCATGGTGGTGGCACACCCAGGCATTGGGCTGTGCCCTCACCAACAAATGGCCCCAACACTCTATCTGTCACTTCGATATGTACTAGGTCAATTATTAAAAAACAATAGAAAGGGGTGTGGGCAATCCACCAGGTCATTGGGCCGTGCTCCCACCCCATAATGAGCATAACAGGCTATCTGCCCCAGGAAGAGTGTTACCTCCAATTTGCCCTTGGGGTCGAAAACCCTCTGGATGCCTGGGATATTTAAATACATAAATATAGGGGTGGGGACCAGCCCATCCTGCTCCTCCACCCAAAAGCTGCAACAGTCTTTGGCCTAGAGCATCCACACCCTCACGGCATGACATGTGGGCCGGCAGAAGGGGCGTAAATCCCAGTTACTTCTTGCTTGCCAGTGTGAATGACCACACTATTCGAGCTCTGGCTAAGCCAGCAACAAGGGAACCTGTGAACTCAGGGCATTTCTGAAACCTAGAGACCCTGGCATATCTAGGGTAGTGTGGCTTGCATGGATCCCACGACATTTTCTTATGCTGAATGTCCTGCAAATATTAAACTTTGGCTAAAATTGTGCCTTTACTTCACATTTCTGAGAGGGAAAGTTCCAGAATCTGCAGAAATCCACAACATTCCTAACACCAAGATTTCTCTCCCCCACTACTCCCAACACAAGTGGAGTGCCTTTTTAATCCGGAGAAGTGTGAGAACACAGAATAGTGTGATATTTTTACTTTGGGTTTACAGATGATGCAATTCTTTTAATGTTCGGTTTAACAGTCATATGAACCCTATTCTCCAATTCTAAAAAATCCACCATGATCAATACAACCACAGTCAGCACGTTTAGTTGTGAAAACCACTTTTTGGGGCTGTAAAAAAACATATGTTGCACAATAAATAACATTAATTACACTGCCCATTTGTCAGAACATTTCATTGTGCCCTTTGATACCTATACATTCATTATATACAATATTTAGAAATTCTATACATTTATTCCAAAAAGTAGTGCATTACAATAACATACACAGGAGGAGTTTCAGCCCTGAGTAGTATAATAGTTATTGAAAATGTCTCATTATTTGTATCTTCTGTCAGTGCTAATTTTTTATATGATTTTTTTATCACCATACATTAGGGCAGAATGTGATAACGTATTCATGAAGTATCGAATAAAAAAGTTAATTTAACTCTCTCTTACTTTTTTAGGAGGGAGTTTTTTTAGTGGTGCTATTCCTCTATTGTAGAATTCTTCCAAAATCTATTGGAACCTGTAATCACTTGTATTACATGCTGTTTGTATAAACATCATATGGTTGTTACTTGTTTCCCCCTCTCCAATAACATACTGACAAGAACTAGTTCCTTCTTAAACATCTTATATCTTGTAGATAAATGCAGCAAACACTAGTCTAAAAACAATATTTCTCACCTCGAGAATGATATGGGTATTTCTTCTTTTAGTTAATTTGTAGGTATCATTCAAGGCATTCCGTCTGGTCTAACACTGTTTCAGTCTTATTATTATTGAACCCCTTTCTCTGGATTCATATTTCCCCATTTATGAGCCTCATATTCTCCTATATAAGGCAAAACACTAAATCCATCATCATCTCCTCCCCCATGGATTTAACATCGTTTCAAAATTGCAAACATGAGGCCACTTTTTCCTTACCTCACAGTTTCTAATGAAACTTTACCTCTGATGTCAATAACACATTTCGATTACTCACCAAAAATCAACAGAATCCTACGTCCATCACATTCTCTCCAAAATTAATTATCCTTAAACCAGATATAATTACATATTCATTATTGGTTCATTTGGAGACTTATATAATGTTATTATTCGATTTAAGCACAACCTGACTCAAAGTTCTAAGCTCCAATGATAAAGTCTCACCATACATCACATTACATATGAATTGCATTTCATAACAAGGGAGTTGCCAGAAAATAAAATACCCCCCACTTGGAACCAAAGCTATACGCAGCCAAGCAAGCAATGCTAGTGAGCCTCAATCTCTTTCTCTAGAAGAGCTCCCTTTTCTCTTCCATCCAGGCATCTATCCAGTCATCCTTTCACCCTTCCCTCTACCCGTTGATATCCACAATTTCACCTTTACATTCTGTCATCCATTCATTCTTTCATCCTTCATTAAATCTATCACTATTCTATCCATCCATTAGCCATTTCATTCATCCATCCGTTCACACATCCATCATCTATGCATGCATCCATTCATACATCTGTTCACCCATACAGACATCATTTGACTTAGCCATCCATCAATAAAGTCTTACATCCATCATTTGTTCCTTTTGTCAATCCATCCATCCTCTCAGATTTCCATTTACTTTGCCATTCATCCATACTCTCAGATTTCCATTTACTATGTCATCCATCCATCAATCCATTCTCTAAGATTTCCATTTATTTTGCCATCCTTTTACCCACCGAACCATCCGTACTTACAGATTGCCATTTACTTTGCCATCCTTACTTCCATCCATTCATCCACCCACCCATCCATCCACTGAGTTTTCCATTCAGTCTACAATCCTTTCACCCACCCATCCATCCATCCTCTTAGATTTACATTTACTCTGCAATCTTTTCTCCCATCCATTCATTCTCTGAAATTTCCATTTACTATGCCATCCATCCTGAGTTTCCATTATCTCTACCATCCTTTCACCCACTCACCCATCCATCCTCTTAGATTTCCATTTATTCTGATATCTTTTCACCCAACCATCCATCCTCTCAATTGTAAATTTACTTTGCCATCCTTTTGCCCATACCCTTCCATCCTTCCTCTCAGATTTCCATTCACTCTGCCATCCTTTCATCCATCCAGCTACCCATTGTCTCGCCCACCCACCCTCTCCCATCTCACCCCCTGTCCTTTCTCCCACTCACCCTTTCTCCAACTCATCCATCCATCCTTTTAAACACCCATATATCCTTTCACCCTATCCTTGCACCCACTCATCCATCCTTTCACCCACCCATCCATCATTTCATCCACCCACCCTTTGCCCACCCATCCTTTTACCCACTCATCAATCCATCCTTTTTCCCCCTCCTTTCACCAACTCAAGTCAAGTCAAGTCAAGGAAAGCTTTATTCGGCTGCTATATAAAACAGTCATAAAAGCACAGAAATTAAAAACACAACATATTATTTACATATAATAAATAGTACAAAATGATTTTACAATTAAAAGAGAGAAGAAAACAAAAGAAAAAAACAATAATACATACATTACTATATCAATAAAATACTTTTCCTTATATAAAGTGCAGCTTTTAAGAACTGAGCTACCCTCCATGCTATATGCTCATTCTCTAGTAATTGGAGTAAAAGCATTGCTTGACAGCACTGCCTGAGCCCAAGTTTTCTTAAAAAGGAATAATCCAAGCTTTCCTTTGCTCTTGATAAAAATTACAAAACAGGACTAGATGCATAGTAGATTGGGCAGAGATGTTATCGCAAGGGCACAGTATTAGAGTACGAGACCAATCATTCATTTTCGGGAATGTCATCAGCCTGTGAATAATACCCAGTCTTAACCTAGTAAGAAGAAATCTGTCAAAGGATCCTGGCACAAAAGATAAGTAGGGCTCCATCCCTATGGTAGTACGTAACAGTTGATGGCATCTCACGGTTATTTTTGCTACAGATTCTCCGTGCAATCTTTTAGCTTCTAGAAACTGGATGCCCTCTTTCTTTAATGACTTTCTTGAGATCTCCATCATTGAGGATGGGGTTAAAAAATATTCAGGGTGACCCAGTTCATTCATAAAGTCACGTACAAATTTAATCCAAGGGATTGTAAGGGCCCCTTCTAGTTTTAGAGTATCTTTTAGAATCTCTCTGTTCAACTCTGTCTGGTCCTTACACCAGACTCTATGCCACAGAAGAATAGGCTCTAATTTTACCAGATCTGCTATGTGGTGGAGAGCTAACTCCTCGTGGCAAATAAAGGTGGATGTACTAGGAGGAGCAGAGAGGATGTACCTTGTGAACGTATTTTCAATCGTTTGTAAGGGATTAATGTCCACAAAGCCCCACACCCCGGCTCCATAGATTGCCATGGTGACGCACTTTGCTTTATATATATGCAGCAATTCTCTAGGCGGTTTCCTACCTAACTTGTTAGCAAAGTTTGATAGTGCAGCAGTAGATCTAGCAAAGGCTGTTTTTTTGGCGGATATGGCGGGGGCCCAAGAATCTTGGTGATTAAAAAGTACACCTAGGTAAGAATTTTTTTTTGTAGATGCTAACTTTTTCCCGTCTATGAACATTTCACGGGTCTTCTGCGTCCCTTGCTTACACCTCATAACATACGTCTTGGTTATATTGGTTTCAAGACCAAGATCGCTCATAAATATGCTAAAAATATCCAGGGCTCTCTGGAGGCCGTTTTGGATGCGGGCCATCAATACGGCATCATCCGCATAAAGAAGTGCGGGAATAAATCGGCCACCAGCTTGGGGAAAATCTTTACCCTGGAGAAGCAATGCATCTTCAAGTCCATTTATATAGAGGTTAAAAAGGAAGGGGGCCAGCACACAACCTTGTCTGACCCCTCTCCTGATTGGGAAAGCTTCAGTGCATTCTCCCTTCCGGCCAAAACGGACACTTGCTGACGCGTCACTATACAATCGGCGTAGGAGCGTGATAATTTGTAGATCAACCCCCACCCCTTCAAGGACCTCCCACAGCCTATTGTGCTTGACTGAATCAAAGGCCGCGGTGAGGTCAACGAAGGCCAAGTAGAGGCTGCCTTTTTTCGCTCTTGTATACTTGCCTATCAATATTGTGAGATTTAAAGACTGCTCAATGGTACCAAGACCGTCGCGGAACCCATACTGCAGGTCGGATAAAATCTTATTTTCCTCAGCCCAGTCTGCTAAGCGTTCCAGTATGACCCTCCCTAGCACCTTAACCATAGAATCTAAGAGAGAAATCAGTCTATAGCATCCTGGATATTCGCGATTGTCCTTTTTAAAAATTTGAATTATTATTGATCGTACCCATGTTGGAGGGAGGGTTGACCTTATGCTAGCATTAAAAACCTGTGTCAATATAGGCCCCCACAGGGGGACATTGTGTTTATAAAGGTCAACTGGTGCCCCATCGGGCCCAGGTGCTTTACCGCCCGCACTTTGTGCCAGGGCCCTAGTAACCTCCTCCAGGGTAATTTCTAGATCAATATGTTCACAATTATTTATGTTACAATCCTCCGGATGACTCCCTGGATTCCCTCGTTCATTATATAATTTGGAGAAGTGGGTAATCCAAGCTTCTTCTGTGATAGCTATCTCCACTGAGGGACCTTTGCTTGGGGCTAAAAAAGGGGTTCTCAAGACCTTCCAGAAAGCAGTACTATCTTTCTGCTCAGCAGCGTTATGTAAAGAATCCCAAGCATCATTACGAAGGGTTTGTTTTCTTTCTTTTAATGCCCTTCTATAGTCTAATCTAGCTTGGCGGACATTGGATGGTAGTCTTGGCTTAGTGTGCAATATCTTTTTTAATTTGGAATATGCCCTAGAGCATTTTTTATTAAACCAACCGTAAGGTTTCGGTTTATTACTGAATTGTACAGTTAATAAATTTCTGGCCACCCTGGTAATGTCTACAGAGCAGTTCACTATCGTTGCATCCAAGGCATCCTCGCTAAGACAGGTTTCTATCTCAGACCTACATTTCACTAGAACATTTTTAATTAACAGATCTGCATCAACCTTAGACCACTTTAATGAGAATCCATTTACTTTGTTCAGTTCTACAGTTCCCTGCATACGGGTATGTAATTCCGGCTTGTTCGGGAAGTACGTATGTGTCTTGAGTTTTAAAAGGAGGGGGAAGTGGTCGCTTAAGGCGATATCACCAACCTCAAAGGAAGGGACCAGGTGCGCGTATAAAGGTGATATGAAATCAATGGTAGTGGCGTATCCTCTCCCATTAAAGGTAGGCAAAAAACCAACTGGGGTGGTTGAGATCTCGTTTGCAAACTCAAGATCTAGTTTGGAGATGAGGTCATTAAATATATCCCCCGTCTTAGAGTGATTGAAATGTGTACAACTATCTGCATCATTAAGAATACCACACAATCTGTTATCAGAATGATTACATAGCCCACAATTGAAATCACCCATCAGCAAGGTCATAGTGTCTTTGCTTTCCCCGTTAGAAATTTTTGTGACTGTAGCCAGATTACCTTTTACTACTGATTCAAGATCATTTTGAATGGTGTTATTATACAAATTGATCAAGAGTATACGATGAGTTGCAGTGGGGGCTATCTCATCCATCCATACTTTCACCCACCCAGGCATAAAACTTGTTCATCCTTCTTTCTCTTTTCTATAGTCCGATCCTTCTTGTGTTAAGTATGACCTTTTATCTGCCAAATTGCCGATCGAAGATTTCCATAATACCCACTCACTGTAGCTGCTAAAGCAGGGGGAGTTCACGATGCCTCTGCATCCATCCATCCATCCTGTGAGTTTACCATTCACTCTACAATCCTTTCACCCACCCATCCATCCATGCTCATAGATTTTCATTTACTCTGCCATCACTTCACCCAACCACCCATCCTCTCAAATTTTCATGTGCTCCTCATACCTTTCTCCCATATCAATCCATCTATCCACCCATCCTCTTAGATTTCCATTTACTCTGCAATCTTTTCACCCAGCCATCTATCAATCCATCCATCAATCCTCCTATCAATCCTCCTAGATTTCCATTCACAATGCCATCCTTTCATCCACCCATCTTTTTACCCACTCATCCCCATCCTTTCATCCACCCATCATCTCACCCACTCATCCTTTCACCTACCCATCTTTTTACCCCCTCGTCCCCCATCCTTTCACCCACACATCGTTTTACCAACCTATCCACCCATCCTTTTACACACCCATTTGTTCACCCACCCATCCATCCCTCCTTTCACCCACTCATCCTTTCACCCACCCTTTAATTAATCCATGCATGCTTTCACCCCTTCCTTTCACCACTTATCCATCCATTCACCCACTCATCTATTCTTTCACACTCCCATTCATCCATCCTTTCATTCTCCCATCCTTTCACTCTCATCCAGCTTTCACCCTCTCATGCATCCACTCGTTCATCCTTCTTTTTCTATAAGCCCATCCTTCTTGTGTTAATTATGAGCTTTTATCTGCCAAGTTGCAGATAAAAGAGGCCCATAAAAACCCCCACCCCGCTGTAGCTGCTAAAGCGGGGAGAGGGGAGGGGGGGGGGTTGTTCACGATGCCCTTGTTTCCTAAAATGAACAATTCTTTTGATATTAACCACCTCTTCATCACCATTATTTACTAAAGACCCATTACATTTCCTCATTAATTTAAAAAGAACAAAAGTGCTTTCCGTTTCCAATTCTGAAAGGTACTTAAAGGTGATCCATTTTACTAGGACTTATTTGCTGAGAAAGGATCGGTAGTCCGTCTGAGGCGCACTATTTGGTAGGTCCTTTATTTTCAGAAACTGTGATACAGGGGGTGGTGTGGGTAAATGAAACAAAGAAATGACAAAGGTATTGCTTGGTGGTTTTGACTCTAACAGAGTAGGAACTGTGAGCAGTATTTTTGGTGGTAAAATGGTATATTGTTCTTTTTAAAATAATGACACCCATTAAATGTCCTTAAGAAACTGCAGTAAAAAATATTTTTTTAATACAACTCTTCTAGCCCCTCTAAGCTGGGAAGATGGGATTTTAGCACAACAACCCTTTTGAAAATGCCATTTTTGGAAGAAAAATATGCTTTCTTGCACATCACTTTTCCCATTTTCCCCCCCAAAACTGTATTGGCTATCTCAGTTCGTTCCACGGAATCCATAAACAGAGGGTACTTTTAGAATCCCCAACAGCTGGGAATAATGGATACCAATTTGGTTGTTACACGGTATGTGTTATTTAGTCTTGTAAGCACTATTTTCTTTATTGAGTTTCTCCTACTTCAGGTACAACGTGCTTTGCTTACATTCAGGGTGGGACAATGGTGGTCGCTTGTTTAATTTCCTATTGCTTTGCTCCCGCCCCCCTCCCATTGCTCGTGTTCACCATGCACCCGCCACCCCCTCCCGTTGTCTGCATTCCCTTTGTGCCCGCCCCCCTCCTCACTTGTGGCAGCCCGTGAGGTAACCCCCCCTCCTGTTGCCCATGTTCACTAGGCTCCCGCCCCCTCCCATTTTCTGCACATCCTTTGCTCCCGTCCCCTCCCGTTGTCTGCATTCACTTTGTTCCCACCCCCCTCCCCACTTGCGGCGGCCCGTGAGGTGCTCCCCGCCTCCGCTGCACACCATTGTTTGTTAAAATGCTGAACAGTGTCAGCAAAAATCATTGGCAAATCCAAAAGGCAGGACCTTTTGGCTTTGCCCATGCTTGTTTCATCTATACTGTACAATCATCATAGAGGCATAGGAAAAAAGATGGCGGTTCACCTAGGATCGCACAGAGTGGCACTGTAGAAGCCGGGCTTGAATTTGAGGCTGTTAGCCTGTGTGACTTTATTGGTGTGTCTGCCCTTCCTGCCCAGCGGTGAGTTTTTGTGTAAAATATCGCCATCACTGGTGTAATGCTGTTAGATGGAGGAGGGGAAATGGTAGTCACAGGGCGAGTATTTTAACGTGCTGACTGTAGTAATGGACAGCATGTGATGGTGTCATGGCCTAGTGTCTGTCACCCTCATATGGTCTTCCTGGCCCTCTACATACAGACTCTTTTAGCTGAAGTGAACCTTGACCTTGGGAAAGCGGGCGTTGCTGGCATCTGTGATGTGGAGATCACGAGTACGAAACTTGGAAAGGTGGGCTCCGCCTTCCGCTCTTCCTTGAGCAGTAAATTGAGTGCCAGTAAATTGAATGATAGGAAAGGACCTGTCATTTTAAAATGCTTAGAAGCAGAGGAAGTATAGTATGAAAAGGTACATAAAAGTTATATAGCAGAGGTCTTCAAACTGGTGCGCTGTGCCCTACTTTTCAGAGGATGGTGGGGGGTGGCAAAGAAGTGCATTTATTATGATCAACTCCCTCTCCCTGGGGGGCTGAAACAAACATAATGCGGAAAGAGTGCTGTGTTTTTAGTGGAGGAAAACCGAGTAGGGGTGAGCCACTCAGTAATGGGCCCTCAGTAATGTTTTTATTATTCATGTCCTGTAAGTGTCAAAATGGGGATGGATATCGCTCCAAATACCTCTTAATGTCCTGAACACTGTAGATACGTTTAGGGAGACCGGGCTGCCAATAGTATTTTGGTAGTCATGTATTTGCATTTTTATAAAGGTTAAGTGAACATAACTAAAATGCTTCGATTGTTAAATATGTTCAGAGCTGCTGCTTTTATGGAATTCTTGTGAGAAAATATGTTTGGCATTCTTCTGGGCCTGATGACGTTTTCTTTTTTTTTTTTACACGAGGGTGGGTGTGGCATTAAAAAGTTTGAAGTCCATTGTCATAAAGACTGTATTAAAGTAACTTGGGCCCAGATGGAGGCAACGAGCACTGGTTAGCTGGCCCAAGTGCTCCTGTATGTCTGCTCCATAATCTACGCCTCGTTAGGTGATTGAACTTATTTGCGGAAATAGTGTCAACGGCTGTGAAGCTATTTGAGAACTCTATGGGGAGGTGGAACTCTGAGCATCGTGCAAGGTAATAGGTAGTGATAGGTGCACCTGCAATGCAGAGACAGAACATTTGTATAGGGTACACGGGCATCAGTGACAAAATGGCGTACTAACAGCTCCTGCAGTTCAGGAAGAAGCTGAAGAATCCTGGCTTCAGGGCACTCTACCCCTCCTTGGGTTTGATGGTCTTCCATGACTTACGCTGGAAAACCTTGTTTGCTTTTGTGCTTTATGGAAGTGGGGCGGGGTGAGCTGCAATAGTTTGCTTGTTGCAGCTCATATGGAGCGTGCAGGAGTGGGAGTGACTCCATCTTGATTATGACATAAAACCTGGAATAAATGTCTGCCGCATATGAAGGATTCTGAGTGGGACAAATTGGGATTTGTCTATCCAGGGAACGTTTATCAATGTCCCACTCGTAGCAACACCAGCTTCTTTACCTGAGCTGGCGTGTGCTAACATAGTGCTTGCTGTGATGGTTTTACTTACATAGGGGTTGGCTGGACTATCCGGTGGCCTCACTTTGGGCTATATATGTGCGTGTGCGAAGCCTCAGGGGCCAACAGGCGGTAAGACCCCTCTTCCTTCTGTGTTAGGCGTCCCTTTGCAGATCTCAGATTTGTGCAGGCGTGGACTCTTAGTGGCAAGGAGTGTGTGGCCTGGAGGTGGGTAGTCCCCATCATGCTGTAGTCTTTTGGGTGAATTTGTGACACTGACAAGACATTTGACCCACCATCGAAAAGATATGGAATCCACTCTGTAGGCATGGAGTCTGCAGAGTTCTCTGACTGTCCTCTTGAGACAGATGTTCCGTGGGGAGGACATGGAACTCCAGTGATAGGGTGCTTATTGCTGTCCTGAGAGTTCCATCACATTGGTCACATGGGAGAGGCATTCTGCTGACCTCTTCATCCCATTCGTTACCCATCGAACGTCACCTGCAATGGGAGCAAGGGGATGTAGCGGACTCTGTGATTACATTCTTGGCTTAGGAGAGTGCATGGATACCAGCCCTGGAGGGGTTCTCTTCAAGGATGGGTGGGGAGGTCACTTTCCATCTTTGAACTCTCCTTGTGCCTCCTGGAGTAACATCCAAATGTGAGGTCATTGGGTCACTTCCGTCCGCGTAACCTCTAGTTCATCGACCTCTGTACTCCGAGTGCCTTCAAAGCTGAATTAAGAACCTATTGTTGTGGGTTTTTTAAATATAGAAAACTTGACATGTTTCCTCTAAGTACTCGATTAGGACCACTGACTATTTTCAGTCTTTTCCCCCCAAACAACCACCATATTTTTTAATTCTGTTTGGTTGCCACAGGCTTGTAGCATCTTTGACCTGAAGTGTTTCTTCCTCACAGTATCAGTATGCACTCTATGGTTTTTCAGAGCACTGGCAGACTGTTAATGGGTAGAAATACTAAGAACAGGGGTGCTTTTTGGAAAATAGGACCGGTGGCAGGGAACCAAGGCAGTATTGTGTACTCATGGGTGTTAGTAGACTGGTGATCAGTGCCATGGGGTGCTCTGATGAACTGTAGGTTGATCACGTTTCATGTAAAGTGACCACAGAAGGCCCTCAGTCTATCTAGTGAGCCCTCTGTACCACCCTGCCCAGCAACTGCCTATCTCTACTGTAGTGCCATCTTTTCCTGGACGATCCTCCAGTTCTCACTGCTCAAGGTGAGCCCCAGGCTTTTTGGACTTGTTCCAGTGCTCCCCACAGTCTTTGCATACACTGCATTCCACACGTCACATTTGGCTGTCCACTCCTTCCCTTCATCCTCTGCTTAACTATATATTTTCCATAGCAAGGCCTACCTCTTTCTTCCAGGCATCATGACCCTGCCCCTTCACCTACTCTTTTGTTGGCTTTCTCATTTCACTCTCCATCACTTTCTTTTTCGTCTCGCTCACTCTTTCCCTCTCTCATTCACAAATACCATTTCCTCTCTCGTTCACTAGTTTCCATTTTTGTTCACTCGTGGTCACTCTCTCATTCAATTTCCCCCTCACTCGTGCTCACTCTCATTTACTGTTTCTCTCCTCTCTAGGTCTCGCTTCCTCCTCTCCATGTCTCTCTCTGCCTTGCTTTTCCCATTACTTTCTATCTCCCCCCCTCCTTCCTTGGTGGGCTGCAGTGTCCAGATGTCGGTGTCCCGTGGAGACCAGGGACGCTGCGTCGTCTCTTCTGCAAGCTCTTACAGGATTTGTGCCAAATTCCTCGATGCTGTGCAAGGGTGAGGTTAGGGGTCAGGAGCCGGCCATCTTTCCTCGAAGCTCTGGCTGATTGTCAGCCTTTGATCTAACACTTCCAGCCACGTCCAATGTCACTGTCTTTATTGTATACCTCTATTTCCAGAAACCCTGCAGCACGAGTGCCTCTTCCTCGGTCCTGTCCCTCTGACACATGGAAATGCTCAGTGATCCCAGTTCCAAGGCAGAAAACACTCTAAAGAGTAAAGAAGAAAAATACTGGTGGTCCTCTAGATCCTGCAGGTGTTGCCCTGTCCTGCGCAGCAGGTGGAACCTGGCTTTATATTGGAAAGGGTTCTACCATTTCCATACAGCAGGGGTGTACCTATCAACAGTGTAGCAGGTGCAGCGTTGCTGGGCCTCAGGTATGTGAGGGGCCCACGGCACCCAAATTAGTGGCTTTTTAGTGTGAGCCATGCTGTATTGGAGTATGTACTTGAAGCCCCGCTCACTCTCCGTCCATATTTGTCATTCGCTTTTGTCATTGTCCTTCTTAAATGCTGGCTTCTGATTTGTTATTAGGCTTGTTAGTCCCTCCATAGTACCGCCTTGTCTTCATTCGTAACATCCCATGAGGACTGGCCCTTTTACTTTGGTTGTTACACGGTACGTCGTCTTTAGTCTGTAAGCACTATTTTCTTTAATTAGTTTTTCTTACTGCAGGAGGGTCTCTCATGCGCAGTTGTGACCACTGGCTTGTTTATTTAACTCGTAGCAAACGGGGAGCTCTTCAGGGGCCATGGGAGACAGAAGGGGGCAACTCAGCGATGCCTTCAAGCATTTGGAATGCAATAGGTCTCGCATTCGCGAGAGTTTAAGCTATTGGCATTGTAAATGACAATGCCTTTTATTTATGTTTTAAAAACCAAAACAAAAATAAAAGACATTGTCATTTACAATGCCAATAGCTCAAACTCGTGTAAATGCGAGACCTATTGCATTGCAGATGCTTGTTACTCTGTGGAACCCTTAATATTCTTTACTGGGTAGGGACCTTGACGTGGGCTTTTAATACTCATCACTGAGTTGGTGGGGCTTATAATGCACATTATGTGTGTGGCCATTATTGCTTGTACTTTGTGAGGGTATTAAAGCTGTTCCTTATGTAAAGGCTGAATGGAGCCTTTAAAGCATCTTGCTCAGTGGCGCCATTAATGCTAGTTACTGTGAGGGGTGTTAGTGCACATTTACTGCCAAGGCCATAGATACATGCACTTTCAGAGGCCAGTGAGACATATATCTGTGGCGACTGATGCATATTCTGCCAGGGTTCGCTGATGCACGCAATATCAGGATCATTGGTGCATGTTCTTGCCTGTTCCATTGGCACATACTTCTGTCTTGTGGCAATGATTACTAGTTGTCTTGTTATGTATCATTCTGCTTATTCACTAACCCTCTTTCCTTTGAGTCTTTTTGAGAGGAAGCCTTGCAGACTTAGGAAAGTGAAGGGCCATTGCAAGTGAATAAATGTATCTTGTAAGCTTGTCCATAAGGTTAGCCATTTGTCTTCAAAAGCCAGGATACATAAGTCTTTGCTAAATCCTGAATTGTGAAGAGCAGGTTTGGCAAGTTCAATCCTAGTGCACCTGCAAATGTATGCTTAGGAGGACTTAATACTGTGCATTCTGATTGTTCAATAAGTGGATCTGCCCCTGAAGTGTGTTGAATATGTTTGTTTCCTTTAAAGATCAATCAATCAGGGAATTGTAAGCGCGCTACTCACCCGTGAGGGTCTCAAGGCGCTGGATGTGTACCTTTCCATTTGTGGCTTTTGTTTCTGTCTCTGTGGTACTGTATATTAGCGAATCATAAATCAACTTTTCAGAACGTTCCTTAGTGATGTGCTTGCAAAATGATAAAATGTTTACAGTGATGGTGCTAAAATGCAAAATCCTGTGGCGTTGCCAAGCAAGGTGGCTTATTAGAAGTGCCTTAACGAAGCTCCCGACCCAGTGAGCGTAATCCTTCCGCATCCTGCCACAGCCGATTGTTTTATTCCCATACGATGGAGGGTATCAGCACCTGGGGGCCCTGAGCCTGCCAATGAACCCTTAAGAGCTGCGAAAACGAGCAGCGCAGGATACATGTGCCACCCCATACGGCATGGCCTGGTGTGGATCGCGGCTTTCGAGAAGGCAAGAGGCTGGAAGGCCCGGGGGCTGTGCCGCAGCCGGCAATACGTGGGGGGCCGAGTGTGATTGCCGCACAGGACAAGCCCCTGATGACACTATCTTACAGCTGACCGGGGCTGTTGGGGGACTACTGGAGCACGGAGCCAGCCACTGCTGACATACAAGATGGCGGCTCCGCATCCAAGGTACCTTTAAGACCCACAGCAGCATTGCACAACAACTGAGGTTGGGACGTTCCCCTGCCGGGGCTGAGACAGGCTGCACCTGATACCACCAAGGCCTGAGTTCGCACCCACTGGGGGGCCCAGAACTGCACACATGAATTGAAGAAAGGTAAGCAAGTCAGGCCCCCGAGCATGAAGGAATAGAGGTGGGAGACGCGTTACCGGCATACGCAGCCTGTAGAAATCACACAATCATTGGACACTGCTGCTTGAGGAGAGGCCCCCTGACCTGCATTACTGCAGTGCTTACCTGCTGTGCTGCTGGCTATGGGGCTTGGGGACTGGAGGCCCTGTGTGTACTGTTACTTCCCACTGCACAAGACAGTCAAAAGGGCGCCACTGGAAGGGGGGCACCACTCTGGACACTAACGCTTCCCAACATAGGGTCACAGGCTTCAGCTCCTTTCTATACCTTTCAAATACCCCCTCTGGGGTCTGCGCTGCCTGCTTGAGGCGGGGCTCCTTTAGCACTACCATCGGAAGGCCAGGCACGAAAATTGGACAGTGAGGAGGAGCTCATAGGGACAAGAGGGTGATGTGGGGGGGTTGTGACGTGCTTTGTGAAACTTAAGTGCCCTGTACAGAGTAGTGGAGAGCAGACGGCCCAAACAGATGTGGGGCGCCTTGAGGGAGAGAGACTATTAATGATGGAAACTATTACTGGCTGAAGGGGGTAACAACGATGGATGTGTGTCCTGAAGAGTCCCACTGTGAACATTGTTGCCTGCCCCAGAGTGAGTGCCAGAGCTGATGTGTTGTCACCGACCCCTATCATTGATGCTCACGTGGGGTCTGTGGAGGAGCCATATTTTATACTAGTACCTGGAAATGCGGTGTGAAATAGACTAAGTGTGGGCAAGCCAGTGCGTGCCTGGATATTGCACCTGCTACGGCACCATTACCGGAGTGTGACTGACTAAATGGGGCTGAAGAGGCAGAGAGCAGCGGAGGTATGCTCACGGTGAAAGGGGTGGAGTCTATACACCTTGGGGTTGACTGGGCCTGCTTACTGATGGGTGGACCGCCGGGGGATAACTGCCCTCCATCCCCGAGAACACCTACCCAGCATCTAACAACACTACAGAGACGGATTTGGGGAGCTCCCGCAGGAACTGGGGACTGACCCTGTAACCGGGGTGACTGAAGGGGTAGCTGGAATACATCGCAGCCAATGGCGCCTAGCCGCAGTAATCCCATACCCACGAATGTCAGCTCAAAGACCTGAGTGACGAGCCTGGCTAATCAGAGGGTGACACCCTGATTGGCCTTGAATGCAGTTCGCGACCAGCCGAGGAGTGGTGGCTCCTCTGAGGGTACTCAACTTGACTGTAATCCCTGTGACGTCGCAGCCTCGATTGAATTTCACCATGGTCAAAGACAAGCCCCAAAAGGTAGAACAATTCAATAAAATAGTACAATACACTATGTCTGGCCCTGGACCTAACGTACTGCGACAGGGGGATGGGCGAGCCCAGAGCGAAGAGAACCATTACAGGGCACTTATGAAATCCTTGAGGCTATACAGGGCTTCCGAGTGGCACTGGAAACCAAAATGGACACAATGGGCTTGAAAATTATTCATTTGAGACTGGACCTTCGTAATGTATTTGAGAGGGTAATGACCACTGAGGAAGAAGTTGCCACACTCCGCAAAAATGTCCAAGATCTGCAGGCGATCTTGGAGATTCTAAAGTGCAGTGCGATGCAAATGGAAGGTCATCTTGAAGACACCGAAGGGCGATCCAGATGCAATAACCTGAGATTCCTCTGATTTTTCTGAACAAGCAGAGGGCCCCTCTGCAGAGTTGTTTCTAGAAGACTGGTTGACCACTGACCTTAAACTTCAACGGCTCTCCACATTCTTTACTATAGAACATGCCCATAGGGCCCAGGGGACCGGCCCCCATCCAGGTGCACCGCCTAGAGTGCTCATAGCCCGCTTGTTCAATTATAGAGACTGGGATGTAATCCTTTAACATGTACGTGCCCATAACCCTCCACGCTGCAAGAACAGACCTATTCAAATCTACCCCAACTATACACGGAAAGTCCAAGACCTCTGCAAAAGCTTTCTGGGGGTCAAAAGAAGGTTGTGAGAACAGAACATTAAGTATAGCCTAGTGTTCATGGCTGGGCTCCGTGTCCAGCATGATGGCAAGGTGTACATTCATGAAAACTCCGCAGGAAGTAGCTGAATGGATGGACTCCTTAGGCCTGAGACAGGTGGATTAAAAACTCAAGTGGGGAGAACCAAGATGACGTGGACCACGCTACTCAGCCCCGAATGGACCAGCGTCTTTGAAGCAGGTGGGCACCCCTACTGAGCAGATGAGGGAGCTCATCCTGGTCTGATCAGATGGCACATTACAAGCTGAGTTGGGGCCTTTAGAGACATAGAACACCTACTCACCACTGTGCCTTGGGCAGGAGAACCAAAGCGATAGCACCGCGATAGGCTAAACGGCCCTTTGGTAACAATTTCACAAACCTGGTCCCCACCTTGCAGATAAAACACATGGGCTAGGGTCAGTCTATACTTATAGCAGAAACTACTTGATGCTCGCCCTTGTTCATTCATGGGATTGAACAATGACTAAATGGGTGTACAATCGGTTGTGTTATACTTATTTCCAGATTGGGATAGTCCAGACACTAGGCCAAAGCGAATTGCTGAGCCCTCGTTGGGGGCTTGCGACTAGCTGAGGATCTGGAGCCCCTGGTCAGAACCTACACTTGGTGATTTCCTAGGTTTCCAGTTGGGGTAGGTTGGTTACAGTGGGACACTAGGGAGGGGTTTACTACCCTCTTGACTGCTAGTTGAGCTGGGAGGGATTAGTGGCTACTGCCCGTGGGTGGAGTTGGGGTGAGTAGGCTTTGAGGTTTTTCTTTCTTTGTTGTTGTTTTTTCTTCATGATTGAAATGTTACACTTTGACAAGAGGGGTGGGGAAGCTTCCATGGATGTGGGACATAGATTGTAGTACTCCAGATACTTCTTCTATTCGCTTAGAGACTGCCTGTCACTCAATGCCTTTGCATGGAGGGTATAGGAACTAGATATAAGCTAATAACATGGAATGTGCAGGGTCTAAATAATCCTACTAAACATAATAGGGTGCCTACCTCTGGAGGTATGGAATATCAGTGGCGTTTCTCCAGGAGACCCATTTATGGGGAGACTGTATCAAATGCTTGAAGAGAAGATGGCGTGGACAGATCTTTGCCACGTCGTACTCTGGCTATGCTCGAGGAGCCTTGATATGGCTGGCCCTGGGGATTCCAAGGCCTATACAAGTGTGCCTAAATATGGATGGGTGCTATGTGATCCTAGCGGGCGCCATAGATGTACATGGCCTATTCCTCATAAATGTGTATGCACCTAACACTGATGACGGTGCCTTTCTAGGTACTGTGCTGAACGCTGCTCAGATTTCCCCAATGACGGAGGTTATTCTTGGGGGTGATCTTAACTGCACACTAGATGGCCTACTGCATAGAGTACCCCCCCCCCCACACACGCACTTATATGCTAAGCCCCTCACGACTGCTGCTTTATTGCAGGCAGAGAAGAGTCTTGATTTAGTTGATATTTAGCACCAGGGTTACCCGCGCACACATGCCTATTCCTGCTATACCCCAGCAACAGTTGCATACAGCTGCTTGGATTATTTCTTCATACACACAGATGCAGACCACAGAGTAGTGGATGTGCATTACCTGGCCCAATACATCTCGGACCATTCCCCACTTTTGGTCACATAGTCATTACAGAGACACACATCGAAGGTCCCACTGTGGCGGCTTAATGCTGATGCACTGACAGACCCGACCTTCAGGGACACATTATCCGAGGCACTAACACAATACTTTGAAAAGAATTGGAAAACAACAAGAAGCAGGGTGATGGAATGAGACGCCATTAAGGTGGTGATTTGGCGTGTATGTCTGACAACCGCAGTTAGCAAAACCAAAGGGGATGATGGACGGAGTGTTGAACATTGCAAGCACTCACCCCCAGTCAACTGATCTGGGTTTAATCCATCATCATTCTTTAGCTCACTCCGCCACCCCAGTTCAGACATGGCCATATGCAAATCAGTCTGACCCTGTGCCTCATGGGAACAGTCCAGCCCGAACTGCCAAGCCATGTCTTCCCTGGACCGGAAACAAGCATCCTGGGACCGGTTTCTGGTTTACAGCCGTCATCAGCCAGGCTATCTTGAATCCAGTGGCAAAGTGAGCAAGGGACCCACGCCTGGGCATACCCTGCCAACTTAGGGCGAACATAGCAAAACCAAAGGGGATGATGGACGGAGTGTTGAACATTGCAAGCACTCACCCCCAGTCAACTGATCTGGGTTTAATCCATCATCATTCTTTAGCTCACTCCGCCACCCCGCCCTAAGGATCCACTCACCTTGTACATTCGAGGGGTCGAAACGTTGACCACCAATATTATCATACAAGCCCTGACAATTGAGATTTACTATCAATGTCCCCTAGTGCTATGTATTACTGGAACAATTGACCTGTAATAGGCAGGAAAGGTTTGGTTACGTGAATCTGATGTATATATGTCACCACACCTCTCCTGTGTCCCTTACCTTTACCCTATCACTTTGACCCCAACACTCCCACCCTTCCTTGCCCCACACTAGAGCACCTTTATTACGAATGCTTTTTTGATGCTAGAAAGTAGAGCAACTGTGTTGCTTAATTAAAATGTGATCAATGCTTTGAAATGTAATTGCATTAAATGCAGAGTATGCATAATTTACGTTGTGAATGTCATTGATTATTAATTTTTGTTAAATTTGCTTCACACTGGACGCATACTCATTGCATGCTAAAGAAAATGGTGTGTATACATTTACCACCTATTAGGCGATCACTCTCTCTCTATATATATCTATATATATATATATCTATATATGGTGGGAAAATAAGTCACTAACAAAATTTAAGGAAGCAGGACGAGTGCCACGTGGACTCAGGATTCTACTGGCACCCAATTACGAAAACGCGAACCCCAGCATGTTAAAAGAATGGGGTGCAAGCAACCTCGCTGCCTCAATGAATTTAGTATGCATACTCATCAAGTACGCAGAGATTGATCGGTTGGAACTAATCAAAGAAATTGACAAACTAAATGAACAAATTAGCAAGTTGGAACCCAGTGACTACATCACAAAAACCAGAAAAGAAATTGATGACCGCTTAAAGAAACAAGAAGATAAAATCAAAACTCGTAAAGTTTACAAGTTTGCACGCGATCGAGCCGACTATGAACAGGGGCAAATTTACACTTTTGCACGTAAATATGTGAATGTTAAGAAAATGAAAATGAACACTAAAACTACACAAGATGGGGAGATAACAGCAAAAAACCGCACATCCGATAATGCCAAGGATACACAGTCAGAGACTGAGTCTCTAACGAGTGATGCCAGTTCAGAATGTGGGAGCAGTAGTTATGAAAGTGGAACAGCAGAGGCCAGACGATTGAGCATAGGCGAGGAAGTAGATTTTTTAGTCCTGGAACGTCGCAACACATTACGGCCACGCAATCAAAAGAAGCAGCCAGAAAACGAAGGAATACAAGAAGGAAAGAAAGACGCAAAAAGAACAGCACAAAAACCAAAAAGAAAATACTGGCAGAAACAAAGAATATGGAGGACAACACTATCATTAATCTTTCATCTGTCAAACTGACTATGGCAGAGAAACAAATTTTAATGTTGGGACTGTCCTATTGCTCACCAAATGACTTAGATTATGCTCAAACTAGAGTCGATGTTTACAGTTTTGTACGCAAATTGAAACTAAAAAAATTCTTCACAATCAAAAACGGTCTGGAGGCAGACAAAAACAAAAGCCAACTAAGATCTAAACCAAATACCGTGGGCCACTTGCTCGCATCTGATACACCCATCCTTACGACATTATTGGAACTCAGTGATGAATCCATGCCAGATGAGGCAAATCCAGTGAACTCTACTCAAGAGCAGTTCCAAATGATGGAAATCAGACAACACGGAGCAGGAAGCAGTCCTTTCAAAGCCAAGTCTACTTTCATGCCAATGATGCCAAAAGACTCTATTGATATATTCCATGATCGAGTGACGGAGTATATTAAACAACTACATCGTCAAGTACAACAGAAAAAGAAAAACATGAAATATAAAGAAATTCAATATGCTAAACTTATGAAAAAACTGGGGAACAACAACGACATTGTAGTCACAAAATCAGACAAAGGAGGCAATATTGTTATCTGGCCAAAGGTTGATTACACTAAAGAGGCACAAAGGCAACTCTCGGACTAGGATTGCTATAAAAATCTAGCATTAAAGAGTACAACATGGCAAAAGAGTCCCTGACCAAAAAACTTTACCAATATAAAAGAGATGGAATGATATCGGTGGAGGAATTTAAATATCTGTGGGTAGAACATCCAATGGTCCCATATATATACTTCATTCCAAAAGTACATAAGAACACAAATCCAGTGCCTGGCCGACCAATTATATCAGCCATCAAGAGCATGGGGGAACGCATATCCCAGTATGTGGATTTCTTCTTGCAACCGTTGGTCAAAGAACTGCCATCGTTTGTGAGAGACACAGGTGACTTCCTAAAACGACTCAATGACATTGATTGGAAAGAAGACATGGTATTCATTACCTTGGACATTGAGTCCTTGTATACCTGCATTGAACACAGCACTGGTCTCATGGCTGTCAAACATTTTTTGGATAACAAACCAATTGAATGCTATGATTATAACAAGATGTTAATGGATTTGCTGCTATGGTGCGTCACCAATAATTTTTTCGTGTATGGCAAAGAGATGTACAGACAACTAAGGGGCGTGGCCATGGGTGCTTGCTTCTCCCCCAGCTATGCCTGCTTGGCGGTAGGCTGGTGGGAGGAGCTGGCACTCAGGGCCACGCACGCAGAGCTATTCTCCAAGCATGTCAGGCATTATCTAAGATACATGGATGATGTATTTATACTGTGGCAGGGAGACATTGAAAGTGCGGGTACATTTGTCAAATCCATCAATGACGACAACATGAATTTGAAATTCACTGCACATATTGACATGGAGAGTGTGGAGTTCCTTGATGTAAAGATTTACATAAAGGACGGTAGTCTGGCAACCACCCTGCACAGGAAAACAACAGCGGGCAATTCTACCCTGCATGCTGACAGTGCACATCCTAAACACTTGATCGAGAGTATTCCCTATGGGGAATTTCTGCGATTAAAAAGAATATGTAGCACTGATCATGATTTGGAGAAATGCATTGAAGAAGCTACCATGAGATTCAAAGGTAGAGGGTACAGTGAGCGAGTCCTTAGGGAAGCAAAAGCCAAAGTGGCAACAAAATCCAGGGAATCACTGCTGATACCTAGAGATAACAATACAGAGGAAATACACAACAATGGTACTCCTAGGTTGATCACAACGTTTAATCGGCAGGAGAGGCAATTAAGGTCGATCATTAAACGAAACTGGCCAATTGTATGCACTGATGCAGTTTTGGCACCGCTCCTCAACACAGTGCCCACTTTTACATTTCGGAAGGGAATCTCTATGAAATCTCAGGTCGCTAAGAACATAAAAGATACAGGCCCTGACAAAATGTGGCTACAGCCAAGACAGGGTTTCCACAAATGTTTGACCTGTAGAGCATGTAAATTTGGGGAGAATACTACCAAATACACTACCCCCTTTCACATGACCGAAATCCCTATAAAAGGAAGCTTCAACTGCAAAACGGAATACGCTGTGTATGTTCTGACATGCACCTTTGGCTTAAGATATGTGGGCAGCACTAAGCTACAGGTGCATGCCAGAATCCTACAACATCAAAGGGCAATCGTGAATAATGACACAGCGTATCCAGTGGCAAGACACTTCAAGGCCACTCACAACAATAACCTTGGATGCCTAAAATATTTTGTCATTGCAGCAGTACCCGCCTCGATCAGAGGCGGCAATAGAGAGAGATCACTGCGGCAATTAGAGTCTCGTATGATTCTGGAGCTCGATAGTAAAGCTCCGAATGGGCTCAACAATACGGAAGACCTCCACAATTTCCTATAGAATATCAGCAGTGAAATTTCCCTGTAAGGCAACCCATGACTCAATCTGACATATTACAGAATTTCCCCTGCATGATATAGTTGAGACATAATTAGAACATCTCTGTAGTCCTTGACTATTAGCCATCGCAATTGATTGAAATCATAGATATTCAAACTTCACATATCAATCGGAGCCTATCTAATTATTAATCTAAAAATTTGTTTTAGAAGCTCATGTATTTTTTAAGGTTTTTTTATCTAGTTCACCTGCTGCTACTTCATTGTCGTTGTTTTTTGCACACCCAATTTTATAGATTTTTTACGCACATGCACCGGAGGTTTGCACTGGCACTTTAATATATGGAGGGGCGTCTGCCCCGCCATAATAATGGTATGTCAATTCTATAGAGTATATATTTTCTCATACTTTTTTAACTAGGATAATGTTTAAGGAAAAGAAAAAGAGTTGTCCACATGCCAAATGCTATATAGGATTTTTAGTATGTTGGAATTCCTCCCCTGCATGGCATTAGGAGAACATTACTCATGAGAGGTGGAGATAGGAATGCATTTACGCAGAGATAAGACCTTCTTTTTAACCTGTGCTGGCTCGCCATGCTCTTAATGTCATGATGATGTTTTAACCTAGATTAGGCTTTATGTTTGCGATTTTTTGCACAAAGTGGGGTTATTATGACATTATGAGACTGTCATCTAACTTGTGTTTGCACAGACGCATTTAAGCGGTCAAATATTTTCTAAACCGGTCTCTGTTTTATAGATATTTTAGATGGTATATATTTATTTATATATTTATCTTAGTTTATCTATAGTAATGTATTACAATTGAATGGTAAGAAGAAACCATTTATTATTGTGACACTCACTGACTGGCATTTCTGGGGAGAAAACATCTGTGTATTTTAACCAAATCTTTGTGCATATTAGTTTTGCCTTGGTTCCATGTCTATCTCAGCATTTAATATCGCCAAAACGAAACACTGTATCATCTATAAGTATGACATAAACAGCAAATATAGCATGTGGCAACAACATTTCAATTAAACACAATAAGAGTTTAACATCAGTAGAGAAAAAGAAAAAAGAAACAAATAGAAAAACAATCAGTTACTTATGGAAAACAGACTACCTTTTCGCAGTATTTTGTTTATGTCTACACTACATGTGACACGAAGGGTGATGAGGCACAGCATTATAAAACAATGAGTTGAATGACATGTCCTTATGTGAACAAGGACACTGCGTTGTCCGAAACGCGTCGTATTTGGCTTTATATGAAATAAATTACCTGAATTGCCACTCAGACTGGAGTCCGTCTCTCACTCGTCGCCGAAAGGAAGCTGAGGAGACTGTTCTGTGGTTTTTATATATATATATATATATATATATATATATATATTCACTGAAAAAACCATAGGTTTCAGACACGTTATAGTTACAAATTAGCATTTAAAAAACCTTTGAAATTCACTGAAAAACCATAGGTTTCAGACACGTTATAGTTACAAATTAGCATTTAAAAAACCTTTGAAATTCACTGAAAAAACCATAGGTTTTAGGGACAGTTATAGTTACTTGGACATTGCACTCGTACAAAACCCGTGAAATTCCCCCGTTATAGTTAGTTCAGCTAACTATAACTCGCGCCCGCAATGCACTGCTGATGACGTCACATATTACATCACTCATGACATGGTCAGTGACATCACTGATGACATCACTGATGACATCTCAAATGACATCACTGATGACATCATCCAGTGACTGTGTGTTTCTGTAAAGTTTAAATATTTTTAATATATATAGGAAAAGACGTATTGAAGAATGAGTGGGTGTGTAAGTGTCTGTATGGATGATTTAGTAGGTGCGTGACTGACTCTATAAGTGAGTGATTTAACGTATCTTACTGAATGCATGGGTTAGTGACTAAACTGGGTGAATGTCTGTATCCGTCTGTCTGTTGCTGTGTAAGTGGCTGCATGTGTTTGTGAATAGCTAAATGAGTGTCTATATGAGTTATTGAATGCTTGTCTGAGTATCTGTATGGGTGCCTGAGTGTTTGTGTGGGAGGGGTGTGTGCAACTCTGTGCATAGATGTGTGAGTGGGTGATTCACTGGGTGGATGGTTTCAAGAGTGCATCTGTGATAGACTGTATGGGTGGGTAAGTGTGTGTAAGAGTGTGTTAGTGAGTGAATGTATGTCCCAGTGGTACATGTGTGAGTAACTACATATGTGAAAGGCAGTATATATGTGTGTTGGAGTATATAAATAGCTATAAGCAAGAGTGAGTGATTGTGATAGTGGCTGTATGGATGAGTGTGTGCTTGTATCAGTGATTGTATAAGAGCGTAACAATGTGCTACTATTTGTATGAGTAAGTGAGCTGGTGTGTGTATAACTGTATAGGTGAGTAAATGGCAGTGTGTTTAATTATTTGCATGACTGACTAGGTGTCTGAGTATCTCTATGGATGAGTGGCGTTGTTTGAGTGTCTATATAGGAGTAAGAGTGCATATGATAGTCCTGTACTGAGTGACCGTAAGTATGAGTGACTGTACGGGTGAGTGAGTGGATGTGTGTGTGTAGACCTAAGAATCAGTGAGTGGGTATGTAGTTATTGGTGTTGGAGTGTCTATGGTTTTGCGAATGGCAGTCTGTAATTTAGAGTGGATGTATCAAAGATTATATTAGGGTGTGAGGAGGTGCATCAGATTATCACGTGGATGATGTCATCAGTGATGTCATTTGAGATGTCATCAGTGATGTCATCAGTGATGTCACTGACCATGTCATGAGTGATGTAATATGTGACGTCATCAGCAGTGCATTGCGGGGCGCGAGTTATAGTTAGCTGAACTAACTATAACGGGGAATTTCACGGGTTTTGTACGAGTGCAATGTCCAAGTAACTATAACTGTCCCTAAAACCTATGGTTTTTTCAGTGAATTTCAAAGGTTTTTTAAATGCTAATTTGTAACTATAACGTGTTTGAAACCTATGGTTTTTTCAGTGAATTTCAAAGGTTTTTTAAATGCTAATTTGTAACTATAACGTGTCTGAAACCTATGGTTTTTTCAGTGAATTTCAAAGGTTTTTTAAATGCTAATTTCTAACTATAACGTGCCTGAAACCTACGGTTTTTTCAGTGAATTTCAAAGGTTTTGTAAATGAAAATTTTTAAATGTATTAATTGTTATATTAATTTTTTTCATACTGATTTACTACATTTTTAGAAACAATTTTTTTTTACAGATTTTATTTTTAAATTACATTGTAATTACATTATACATTACATTACAAAAATACTTTCTCAGAATGAATTACTTTAGTTTAAATACTTTGCACATAGGCAATAGACTTTTAAGTACAGTAGTTACAGTTGCTGCAATGGGCAACACATTTTCAAACACAATGCAACATTCAGCTCAATGTGAATTTCTAGTTAAATGCAATTAGTTACTTTATGGATTACTTTTCTAACCACAGGACTGGATCCTAGATTCAGTCCTGGTACATCTCCTGTAAACAGTTGAGTAAAAGCGTTTTGGTTACAGTCGTGATTTTTAAGGAATATTATTGTATTTTAAAAGTTGACACTTAGAAACTTTTTCTCATAGAATCACCAATGTTATCCTATGGAAGGAAATTCACTTAGCAGGTAAAAACTGTTATCGTTACTTTTTCTTACTCAGTGTTGGATCCTGGATCCAGCACTGGTGCATCTCCTGTAAACAGTTGAAAGAATGCGTTTAAGTCATACAGGTGATTTTTAAGGAATATTTGTAGTTTGTAAAAATCAACACTTTGAAACTTTTTGCTGAAAACCAGACAATGGATTCCTATGGAAGAAAATATAAGTTACTGGTAAGTACGGTTAAAATTACTTTTCAGGATTAGTACTGGGCTGAAAGATGCAGCACTGAGGTCTCTCCTGATAACAGGTGAGTAAATCGGAATTCGTATTTCGGCTGATTTTAGAGGAATATTTTAAAGTTCCAAAACTCCACACTTAGAAGAATTTCCAAGTGAAACCAGTCAATGTTAGCCTATGGAAGGAAATTCAAGTTACTGGTAAGTACGGTTAAAATTACTTTTCAGGACCAGTACTGGGCTGAAAGATACAGCACTGAGGTCTCTCCTTATAACAGGTGAGTAAATCGGAATTCGTATTTCGGCTGATTTTAGAGGAATATTTGTATGTTTCAAAAATCAACACTTAGAAACTTTTTCAGCAAAAAGCAGGCAATGATATCCTATGGAAGGAAATTCAAGTTACTGGTAAGTACGGTTAAAATTACTTTTGAGGATCAGTACTGGGCTGAAAGATGCAGCACTGAGGTCTCTCCTGATAACAGGTGAGTAAATCGGAATTCGTATTTCGGATGATTTTAGAGGAATATTTTAAAGTTCCAAAACTCCACACTTAGAAGAATTTCCAAGTGAAACCAGTCAATGTTAGCCTATGAAGGAAATTCAAGTTACCGGTAAGTACGGTTAAAATTACTTTTCAGGACCAGTACTGGGCTGAAAGATGCAGCACTGAGGTCTCTCCTGATAACAGGTGAGTAAATCGGAATTCGTATTTCGGCTGATTTTAGAGGAATATTTTAAAGTTCCAAAACTCCACACTTAGAAGAATTTCCAAGTGAAACCAGTCAATGTTAGCCTATGGAAGGAAATTCAAGTTACTGGTAAGTACGGTTAAAATTACTTTTCAGGACCAGTACTGGGCTGAAAGATACAGCACTGAGGTCTCTCCTGATAACAGGTGAGTAAATCGGAATTCGTATTAAGGATGATTTTAGAAGAATATTTGCACAATGGTGAAGGGAGGGGGCGGGGCCTGAGGTGACATCTGTGCAAACGCGCCCCGTGGCGCGTTTTAAGTTGGGGATTAAGTCCCCTTGAATCCTGAGGGTCCCTAGGGGCCAACTAGCCCACCAGGAACCTCCAATATGCGCCAGGGCTGCGTTGCAGAGACGTGTAGAGAGGCCACACCCCTTTACACCTCTCTGCAACGCAGCTCTGTGGCGCTTTCTGGATGTACCTGTTGGGCTAGTTGGCCCTCAGGGACCCTCAGGATTGAAGGGGATTTAATTCCCCATCTTGAAACGCGCCACGGGCCTGTTTGCACACATGTCACCTGAAGCCCCGCCCCCTCCCTTCACCACTGTGCAAACGCGCCCGTGGCGCGTTTTAAGCTGGGGGATTAAGTCCCTTGAATCCTGAGGGTCCCCGGAGTCCAACTAGCCCACCATATACCTCCAAAAGTGCCACAGAGCTGCGTTGCAGAGAGGTGTAAAAGGGGTGTGGCCTCTCTACACGTCTCTGCAACGCAGCCCCTGGCGCATATTGGAGGTTCCTGGTGGGCTAGTTGGCCTCAGGGACCCCCAGTATTCAAGGGGAATCGTCCTCTCTGCAAACGCACCAGGGGCGCGTTTGCAGAGTGGTGAAGGAAGGGGCGGGGCCTGCGGGCCCGATCGTTTATTTTTTTATTTTTATTTTTTGTCCCCTGAAGGGGGCTGTGTGGCCCCCTTCCTTTTTCCTGTTTTTGGGCCCTGGGGACCCCATCCCTCAGGGCCTTACCCCTTTTTTAAATTTAATTTTTTAAAAAAACGGGAAGGGGGCCGCGTGGCCCCCCTTCCCTGGGCCTGTATTGGCCCCGGGACCCCATCCCCGGGGCATGGCCTTTTTTTATTTTCTTGGGAGGGGGCTGCGTGGCCCCTCCTCAGGCCATTTAAGGCCCCGGGGACCCCATCCCCGGGGCCGGCCTTTCCATTTTTTTTTTTTTTTTTCTTTTTGGGGAGGGGGGCCGCGTGGCCCCCTCCTGGGCCACTACTTGCCCCGGGGACCCCATCCCCCGGGGCTGGCCCTCTCCGTTGGGGACTGTGGGGGTCCCCAATCCCCCACAGTCCCGCCGGCTCCCCACGTCCCTTGGGAGCCGGCATTGCTGTTCCACATGGGGAGCAGCTGACATGCTGCTCCCCATGTGGAAAAGCAATGTGCTTTGGATATTGGAAGAGAGAGCAGGTTTCCTGCTCTCTCTTCCAATATCCAAAGCAGTTTGCTATGGCAGGACAGGACCCCCATTTTAATTTGTTAGTGCCCCGGGGAGGTGGCGGTCCCCGGGGTGTGTGGGGGGGCTGGAGCCCCCCCACACAGGTTGTTCAATTAATAAAAAAAGCCCCGGGAGGTGGTGGTCCCAGGGCTGCGGGAGGGCTCAGAGCCCTCCCGCACCATTTCTAAAAAAAGCCCCGGGGGTGGCGGTCCCCGGGGCTTGGGGGCCCTTTGAGGCCCCCACACATAAAATTAAACCCCCACCATGCCCCCGGGACTTGGGCCACCCGGGGCAAAATACAATCGAAGCGCGGAGACCGCGCTTCGATTTTTTTTTCGGCAGGATTCTCGCACCCTGAGCGTATCCTGCCAATTTAAAAATTTTTTTTTTTTTTGCTCAGGGGTCCTTGTGGGACCCCTGAGCAAACCTAGGGGTCAGGGTGTTTCTACCCTGCCCCCTTTGTGCGCTTTGCGCACTTGTTTCTGTCCCTCGGTTCTACCGAGGGACAAAATGGCTGCCAACATTTCCTGAATCGGAATGTTGACAGCCAGCTGACAGCCAATTAACATGCAGCTCGTGATCGGGAGGGTACGCGGACCCTACTCGGCCATAGATATCACTATCTTTTTACTTTTGATTTTCTCAGCAACTACTGAACGGATTTACACCATTTAACAAAAGGGTTCTTTCTGAACCAAGAACTATCTCTTGCCAAATTTGGTGTAATTCCGTTCAGCAGTTCAGGCTGTAGCCGTGTCTAAAGTTTCCTATGGAAAATTGCATGGGAAAACGCGTTTTGGGACCCCCTTTTCTCGGCCCCCGCTGACTGAACTCCCGAGACTTTCAGGTAGGAGCGGACCGGAGCGGGCCACAAAGTTTGAAAATTTCGCGAAGATACGTCAACCGGCAAGAGAGTTATTTCAAATAGAATGTCGTGGATTTCCTATGGATAATAGGTTGTAACTATAACTATCTACTGGCGACCGCCAGTAGATAATATATATATATATATATATATATATATATATATATATATATATATATATATATATCTACTGGCGGTCGCCAGTAGATAGTTATAGTTAGGACCTATTTTCCATAGGAAATCCGCGACATTCTATTTGAAATAACTCTTGCGTCGGTTGACGAATCTTCGCGAAATTTTCAAACTTTATGGCCCGCTCCGGTCCGCTCCTACCCTGAAAGTCTCAGGGTGATTCGTCAAGCGGGGCCGAGAAAAAGGGGGTCCCAAAACGTGTTTTCCCCATTCATTTTCCCATAGGAAACTTTAGACACGGTTACAGCCTGAACTGCTGAACGGAATTACACCAAATTTGGCAAAGAGGTAGTTCTTGGTTCAGAAAGAACCCTTTTGTTAAATGGTGTAAATCCGTTCAGTAGTTGCTGGAGAAATTAAAAAATAAGAGTCAAAAATCAATTTCCCATAGGAAACTTTATGCAAGGCTACAGCCCGAACTGCTGAACGGAATTACACCAAATTTGGCAAAGAGGTAGTTCTTGGTTCAAAAAGAACCCTTTTGTTAAATGGTGTAAATCCGTTCAGTAGTTGCTGAGAAAATCAAAAGTAAAAACACATATATATCTGGGCGGAGCCTAACCACACATGTCATCGTGAGATCTGATTGGCTGTCAGCACTTCATCCTGGAATTGCTGGCAGCTATCTTGGGACCAATATAAATGCATTGTAGTGAATCGAAGATTTTGAGGGTTACCAAAAGGAGAACTATAAAGGGTGATAACAGACTTTAGTTACATTAGAATTCATTTGTTGATGGTACCATACTAATTTCAGGAATTGTGGTGTGTTCTAAGGTGATTTTACCCTGTGAAAAACCTTCTGCTGGGATATCATGAATCATGTTTGAGAGAAAACTATTTTCACATGCTTGTCCCATACAGTTTTGGAAGGTGCTCCAGAAGCTAAAATGAGAGCATATTTTCTGTAAATTCACATTATCTTTCTCAGTCATGTGAGAATGAAGTCTGACATTCTCAGTAAAACATGTACATCCAACAAGGGCAGAGACTGTCAGTTGATTCCTTTGTGTTCTACTGCAGCTTCCCAGAGTGTTCTAAAGAACAACTAGAGTGCTAACAGCCTTACTTATGACAAAAGTATGGCACACCTGAAGCCATCTTGATTGGAATAAACTGGTAACACTTAAAACATTTAATTTAAAAAGGAACAAAATGATGGGGTTCATCTTGTCATAGAAATTATGGTTAGTGCTCTGGAAAGAAAAATTAGGACATGTTTCAAGTGTGATCTCAAATATCTTCCTGTTATATTTCAACAGGAGCAGCCTGTCAGTTGATGCCTTTGTGTTCTACTGCAGCTTCCCAGAGTGTTCTAAAGAACAACTAGAGCGCTAACAGTCTTACGTATGACAAAAGTATGGCACACCTGAAGCCATCTTGATTGGAATAAACTGGTAACACTTAAAACATTTAATTTAAAAAGGAACAAAATGAGGGGGTTCATTTTGCCATAGAAATTATGGTTAGTGCTGTAGAAAGAAAAATTAGGACATGTTTTAAGTGAGATCTCAAATATCTTCCTGTTATATTTCAACAGGAGCAGCCTGTCAGTTGATGCCTTTGTGTTCTACTGCAGCTTCCCAGAGTGTTCTAAAGAACAACTAGAGTGCTAACAGCCTTACTTATGACAAAAGTATGGCACACCTGAAGCCATCTTGATTGGAATAAACTGGTAACACTTAAAACATTTAATTTAAAAAAGAACAAAAATGAGGGGGTTCATTTTGCCATAGAAATTATGGTTAGTGCTGTAGAAAGAAAAATTAGGACATGTTTTAAGTGAGATCTCAAATATCTTCCTGTTATATTTCAACAGGAGCAGCCTGTCAGTTGATGCCTTTGTGTTCTACTGCAGCTTCCCAGAGTGTTCTAAAGAACAACTAGAGTGCTAACAGCCTTACTTATGACAAAAGTATGGCACACCTGAAGCCATCTTGATTGGAATAAACTGGTAACACTTAAAACATTTAATTTAAAAAGGAACAAAATGAGGGGGTTCATTTTGCCATAGAAATTATGGTTAGTGCTGCAGAAAGAAAATTTAGTGCATGTTTTAAGTGAGATCTCAAATCCTCTTCTATTTCATTAGAAAATTCTGACATGCAGACTGAAACAATCACTTTCAATACCAGCAGTAGACTTCCAGTTAACTCCTTGGTGAGCAGTAGCTTTACTACAGTGATCTAATGAACAACTAGAGTGCTAACATTCTGAATTTATGGCAAATGTGTGACACATCTGAATGCCTTCTTGATGGAATCAAAGTAAAAAACTGAAAGCATTTCCTACTGAGACTGCAGTAAATGAGGAAATTAGGAAACTTCATAACAAAGAAGTCTTCCAAGATGGCCACCAGTGAAAAAAGAGCCCAAATGTAGCACAAATATTACCCAGATGTAGCCCACATATAGCCCAATGACAAAAGTGTGCATAACACTTTTTATTTTTAGTTTTTTGCAGTTTTATGTAGTGCAGACTGGTCAGGTATTGGAGCGTTGCATCTTAAAACATGACCCCCTACACTACAAAAACACCACTGCACTACCCTAAACCCTAAAACACTACCCCCAGCACGACCCCCTACACTACACAAGCACCACTGCACTATCCTAAACCCTAAAACACTACCCCCAGCATGACCACCTACACTACACAAACACCACTGCACTACCCTAAACCCTAAAACACTACCCGAACACCACTGCACTAACCTAAATCCTAAAACACTACCCCCACTACTACCCCCTACACTACCCAAACACCACTGCACTACCCTAAAACATGACCCCCTACACTACACAAACACCACTGCACTACCCTAAACCCTAAAACACTACCCCCAGCACGACCCCCTACACTACACAAGCACCACTGCACTACCCTAAACCCTAAAACACTACCCCCAGCACGACCCCCTACACTACACAAACACCACTGCACTAACCTAAATCCTAAAACACTACCCCCAGCACGACCCCCTACACTACCCAAACACCACTGCACTACCCTAAAACATGACCCCCTACACTACACAAACACCACTGCACTACCCTAAACCCTAAAACACTACCCCCAGCATGACCCCCTACACTACACAAACACCACTGCACTATCCTAAACCCTAAAACACTACCCCCAGCATGACCCCCTACACTACACAAACACCACTGCACTACCCTAAACCCTAAAACACTACCCCAACACCACTGCACTAACCTAACTCCTAAAACACTACCCCCAGCACGACCCCCTACACTACCCAAACACCACTGCACTACCCTAAAACATGACCCCCTACACTACACAAACACCACTGCACTACCCTAAACCCTAAAACACTACCCCCAGCACGACCCCTTACACTACACAAGCACCACTGCACTACCCTAAACCCTAAAACACTACCCCCAGCATGACCCCCTACACTACACAAACACCACTGCACTACCTTAAACCCTAAAACACTACCCCCAGCACGACCCCCTACACTACCCAAACACCACTGCACTAACCTAAATCCTAAAACACTACCCCCAGCACGACCCCCTACACTACCCAAACACCACTGCACTACCCTAAAACATGACCCCCTACACTACACAAACACCACTGCACTACCCTAAACCCTAAAATACTAACCCAGCACGACCCCCTACACTACACAAGCACCACTGCACTACCCTAAACCCTAAAACACTACCCCCAGCACGACCCCTACACTGCCCGAAAACCACTGCACTGCCCTAAACCCTGAAACACCAGCCCCTGCACGACCCCCTACACTGCCCGAACACCACTGCACTGCCCTAAACCCTGAAACACATACCCTAGCACGACCCCTACACTGCCCGAACACCACTGCACTGCCCTAAACCCTGAAACACCACCCCTTCACGACCCCCTACACTGCCCAAACACCACTGCACTGCCCTAAACCCTGAAACATCACCCCCAGCAAGACCCCCTACACTGCCCGAACACCACTGCCCTAAACCCTGAAACACCACCCCCAGCAAGACCCCCTACACTGCCCGAACACCACTGCACTGCCCTAAACCCTGAAACACCAGCCCCAGCACGACCCCTACACTGCCCGAACACCACTGCACTGCCCTAAACCCTGAAACACCACCCCTGC
The DNA here is from genome assembly GCA_963921515.1 of Calotriton arnoldi. Classification (NCBI taxonomy): domain Eukaryota; kingdom Metazoa; phylum Chordata; class Amphibia; order Caudata; family Salamandridae; genus Calotriton; species Calotriton arnoldi. The sequence goes on along the minus strand of CAWUFW010003558.1, from coordinate 2,586 downwards.
ACGACCCCCTACACTGCCCGAACACCACTGCACTGCCCTAAACCCTGAAACACCACCCCCAGCACGACTCCCTACACTGCCCGAACACCACTGCACTGCCCTAAACCCTGAAACACCACCCCCTGCACGATCCCCTACACTGCCCGAACACTACTCCACTGCCCTAAACCCTGAAACACCACCCCCAGCACGACCCCCTACACTGCACGAACACCACTGCACTGCCCTAAACCCCGAAACACTACCCCCAGCAAGACCCCCTACACTGCCCGAACACCACTGCCCTAAACCCTGAAACACCACCCCCAGCAAGACCCCTACACTGCCCGTACACCACTGCACTGCCCTAAACCCTGAAACACCACCCCCAGCATGACCCCCTACACTGCCCGAACACCACTGCACTGCCCTAAACCCTGAAACACCACCCCCAGCACGACCCCCTACACTGCCCGAACACCACTGCACTGCCCTAAACCATGAAACACCAGCCCCAGCACGACCCCCTACACTGCCCAACACCACTGCACTGCCCTAAACCCTGAAACACCACCTCCAGCACGACCCCCTACACTGCCCGAACACCACTGCACTGCCCTAAACCCTGAAACACCACCCCCCGCACGACCCCCTACACTGCCCGAACACCACTGCCCTAAACCCTGAAACACCACCCCCAGCAAGACCCCCTACACTGCCCATACACCACTGCACTGCCCTAAACCCTGAAACACCACCCCCAGCATGACCCCCTACACTGCCCGAACACCACTGCACTGCCCTAAACCCTGAAACACCACCCCCAGCACGACCCCCTACACTGCCCGAACACCACTGCACTGCCCTAAACCATGAAACACCAGCCCCAGCACGACCCCCTACACTGCCCGAACACCACTGCACTGCCCTAAACCCTGAAACACCACCTCCAGCACGACCCCCTACACTGCCCGAACACCACTGCACTGCCCTAAACCCTGAAACACCAGCCCCAGCACAACCCCTTACACTGCCCGAACACCACTGCACTGCCCTAAACCCTGAAACACCAGCCCCAGCACGACCGCCTACACTGCCCGAAAACCACTGCACTGCCCTAAACCCTGAAACACCAGCCCCAGCACGAACCCCTACACTGCCCGAACACCACTGCACTACCCTAAACCCTCAAACACCAGCCCCAGCACGACCCCCTACACTGCCCGAACACCACTGCACTGCCCTAAACCCTGAAACACCAGCCCCAGCAAGACCCCCTACACTGCCCGAACACCACTGCACTGCCCTAAACCCTGAAACACCACCCCCAGCAAGACCCCCTACACTGCCCGAACACCACTGCACTAAAGCCTGAAACACCACCCCCAGCAAGACCACCTACACTGGCCGAACACCACTGCACTGCCCTAAACCCTGAAACACCACCCCCTGCACGACCCCCTACACTGCCCAATCACCACTGCACTGCCCTAAACCCTGAAACACCACCCCCTGCACGACCCCCTACACTGCCCGAACACCACTGCACTGCCCTAAACCCTGAAACACCACCCCTCAGCACGACACCCTACACTGCCCGAACACCACTGCACTACCCTGAAACACCACCCCCAGCACGACCCCCTACACTGCACGAACACCACTGCACTGCCCTAAACCCTGAAACACCACCCCCAGCACGACCCCCTACACTGCCCGAACACCACTGCACTGCCCTAAACCCTGAAACATCAACCCCAGCAAGACCCCCTACACTGCCTGAACACCACTGCCCTAAACCCTGAAACACCACCCCCTACACTGCACGAACACCACTGCACTGCCCTAAACCCTGAAACACCACCTCCAGCAAAACCCCCTACACTGCCTGAACACCATTGCTCTGCCCTAAATCCTGAAACACTAGCCCCAGCACGACCCCCTACACTGCCCAAACACCACTGCACTGCCCTAAACCCTGAAACACCACCCCCAGCACGACCCCCTACACTGCCCGCACACCACTGCACTGCCCTAAACCCTGAAACACCAGCCCCAGCAAGACCCCCTACACTGCCCGAACACCACTGCACTGCCCTAGACTCTGAAACACCTGCCCCAGCAAGACCCCTACACTGCCCGAACACCACTGCACTGCCCTAAACCCTGAAACACCAGCCCCAGCATGACCCCCTACACTGCCCGAACACCACTGCACTGCCCTAAACCCTGAAACACCAGCCCCAGCACAACCACCTACACTGCCCGAACACCACTGCACTGCCCTAAACCCTGAAACACCAGCCCCAGCACAACACCCTACACTGCCCGAACACCACTGCACTGCCCTAAACCCTGAAACACCAGCCCCAGCACGACCCCCTACACTGCCCGTACACCACTGTACTGCCCTAAACCGTGAAACACCAGCCCCAGCACGACCCCCTACACTGCTCGAACACCACTGCACTGCCCTAAACCCTGAAACACCACCCCCTGCATGACCCCCTACACTGCCCGAACACCACTGCACTGCCCTAAACCCTGAAACACCACCCCCTGCACCACCCCTTACACTGCCCGAACACCACTGCACTGCCCTAAACC